>BGPR01001955.1:92670-122195 GCA_013235015.1 Araneus ventricosus | reverse complement strand
TGTGTGTCTCTGTAGATAAATAAAACAGTTTCTCGACAACAAAGTTAATCTCGAGACTTTTTTATACCCTCTTCGTATTTCAGTGATTTGCTGATAAAAATGTAAAGTGCAACAAATAATACTTACTGCTGGACCGTGGTCTCCTTTAGGACCGGTTGGGCCCTATAGGAAAGAAAAAACTATTTAATGGCAACGCATTTATATGAAATATACAAACAACGCATATTATTCCATTTGAACCCATAGTTCATCGCATTTGTGAAAAAAAGAGAGTAATGTCTTCGATCTAACGGCGCATTAGAGTAGTAGCAAGAAGAACGTTTCGAGAAAGTGAAGACTTTATTTAAACTGAAGACTTAATTTACAAATTTATTTATTTTATCTTTTTTGGGGGAAAAGACCTCTTCTCCCAGTCGAGTATAAATTGGTGTTTTTTTTATTATTTTAAAAGATGTATTCGGAATCATTCTATTTTGTGAAATAGTCGGATTTAAAATGATGCGTGCCAAATGTTGAACTTTTGTAAATATTCTTGTCGTACATATCACTTTTGTAAACGTGGCTTTTGTAAATATTGCTTTTAAGTGCTGATATGTGTACGGGAAGAAACTTAAAAAGATTTTTGGAGATGAATTTCGTCTTTATGACCGATAAAATAACTTTGAAGACATTTAATTATTTTAGCTCTATACCAGTCGCTTTGTAATTAATATCATGTGCATACTTGCTTATGTAAAAAATAATATTATCTTCTTCATTTTTACCTTTCATAATTCATAAATATTTCCTGCTTGTTTAAGACACCTGATAATTTTTTTAATATTTTTGCTTTTAATTGAAATTTATATTATCGTTTAATTCTTGTATACAGTTGTATTACTTGCTGAATAATATGAATGCTCAAAAGAATAAGAGTTGCTTTCTATTTCTTTACTTCTCAAAACAACTCTGTCCACCACCCAAAAATCGTGTTCCGTTTTACAAGATTTACATAAAAACAATGATTCTCGAAGCTTCCGTCAATCTGTTTCTGAGTCATGTGAATTCGATAATCAAAACTCCGAATTTTCCAGGCTCATTAGATAGTTCTTTGCGAATTAATTGAATCATTTATTCGCTGAATTAAGTGAATTTTGAGTGTGGACATGACACACTTCTAAGAAAAGTAACTTTGATATTCAATTTTTTACATAAAAGTCACTAATTTTTAGACGTGAAATGTTTCTGTATTTTTTTTTTGCTGTTTTCTGCTTTTTGTAAAATTTCGTAGCTTTTAGATTTTCATGCATGATTATTTTTAACCATTTATTAAATTTCTAAACACTACTTTTTGTTCCTGATTATATAATGGCTGTCAATTAATTCGGTGTTTCTGCACCATTCACATATCTTATTTGGTAGCCATATTTTGCTCATACTTGAAATAACGCACCTGAGCTCCTTTTGGACCAGACGGACCTTCCAAACCCTGAAAAGATAAGCATTATTGATTATATGCCATTCTTTTATTGAAATAAAGCTAGACAACCCATTTGTGTCTTCATTGAGAGAGAGAGAAAATGAATGTTAACGTACAGGTTCCCCTGGTGATCCATCGTTTCCTTTGGGTCCTTCCATCCCTGGTGGGCCCTAAAAGTAAGCAAAGTATGAGCATCATTTCTGATAGTAAAGCACATGTAATTAAGATTGTCATTTATTTTAATGTCTTATACATATTGAAAGCATTATTTTAAAAAGATGCGCCTATATAAAACATATCAATGGAAGCCGCAAGTTAATATGGGTGAAACAATGTAACAACCAAATTTTCAAGTATTTTGAAACTAACTACAAAAAATTAATGCAATAAATAATCCGCAAAATAGAAAGCAGAAAAAGCGATTGATTTGTCTTAATGATAAAAATACATTAACATCTTAATTTAAATAGAATATACCAATAATTGCAGTAGCGTATTGAAGTACTAGAAGAATTTCAAGTTAAATATAATCATTTCGTATCCATGGAAAACATAGAAATTATTAGATCAATGAATATAAACAACAGAGTTGATCCACGATAATTCTACTCAACGATATCGATCCTTACGTGGTAGGATTTCCAGTAGAAGCTAACAATAAACAAATTTTAGATGTTATCCATTCATGTGTGAGTGTTTAACGGTTTTTTTCCTTTATGTAAATGGTAGCTTTGAATAAAATTTCAGTATTTCTTTCATCGGTTGATAAGGGCACAAGTTAAATTTGGCTAGTCGGACGATAAATATGACTAAAATGCTAATGTTCTATACTTTCTTCTCTGCTGGCTGACCCCAACTGTTGCCTGCATGCTTAGTAAAAGAAATTTACATAGGAATATCGCAGCTAAATTTTACTGAACACTTGGAGAATTTTACTTTTGAAGCAGTTACAAACAATGAGTGTTTTTATTTGAGGGAAGAATAATACAAGATAATGCGCCAACATTCAGTTTTCAAAATCTTTTTTTTCTTATAAAATGAACAGCTTTTCGTACTATATAAACTATATTTTTGTCAATAAGATAGCACTTACTGGATCTCCTTTCGGTCCTGGTGGTCCTTGTGGACCTTTTTCTCCACGTTCTCCTTTGTCTCCCTGCATACCTTTCATGCCTGCCCGTCCCATAAGTCCGCGATGGCCCTGAGGGAAACAGAAGCAAAATCATTCAACTGTGGGAAGATTTACAGAACAGAAAAAGTGTAATGTTTTAGAAACAAAACTTCTTCAAGTTAAATACGGCTGTCATAATTCGGTTTTCTAGAATAAAATGAAAGGCTATGACTATACACAAATTCACAGAAAGGCCCAAACAATTCCTACTATACAGAGGAGAATGGTAAGCAAATAATGCGCTTTTCTCTTGAATCAAAAAATTTCAGATTGAGGAAAAGTCACGGCCTTTTGACAGCGGTACCGAAAACTTCATCAATCACCCCGATGCTTTTAGCAACAGTTAATACTAGTGCTATTGTTTTCTCCAAAAGAATCGATAGTACTAGAAGACGAAATATATGTGTACAGTCCAACCGCGAGTACAGGTTTTACAACAAAGAATTCATTCTGATTTACGCTTTCGTTCGATTTGTTCCATATCGAATTTGTACAAGATGCTGTTGCTAAAAGACAGGCCTATAAATCAGCATTCGTTCACAGAACTCACAGACTGAGGATTCGAATTGAATCTTAAGTGAACGACATTCCGCATGAATCTATGCATGTTCTTTAACCCTTTCACGACCAATATTTTTTTTTTTCTCGAAGGGACATATATGTCCCGGTGGTAGCGAAAGGGTTAAGAGTCATATGTAATAAGTTAGAATTCTTAAAACTAGATATACAAAAGAAATTGAATTTAATCTTTCCTTTTTATTTAGTTTTATTATTGAAATTATTCACCCTTCTTTATCATTCGCGTTTTTCTAATAAATGCAAAAGTCCTGTTATTAACTCAAAATAAAACCAAAGATCTTGCGATACTAATGATCATCGCGAGATAGTTCAGGAGTAGAACAATCCATATCATGGCATATCTCGCAGCTAATTATAAATGAGAAGTTATAATTCCCGTCAAATATAACAGATTATTAATAAATATAATCCTCAATATCTTTTCAGAAAAAAAGTGCTCAAAAAAATTCATATGTACTCAATATTCCACCTTTTGTTTAAGTAAACTATCAATTTCAATTGCAGATTTTAAAAATTATAAAGAAGTGTTAAAACAAAACACAAATCCTTTGAATCCCAAAAGTTGCATTGTTTAAAGAAAGCATGTATCCTAAATGCAATATTTTCACAGTTCCTCACTTACCTTAAGACCGCGTTTCCCTCTTTCTCCTTTGGCACCTTTATCTCCTTGAGACCCCTGTGACGTAAAAAATGCATAAGTAAATCGGAAATCGTTCAATTTAAATTTTTAAACAGTGAAAATCGCAAAGAATATCACTAAATTATCGTAAACTAAAATGAAATATAAATATTTGGAAGAGCTGGAAGTGCTGCTCTTATTAGTTGAATATATGGGTGCATAAAGCACATAAAACGAAACATTTTTCAACAAACAAAACAGAATTTTTAAAAATTAAGCTTCTAACAGTAAGAAGACTTTGAAAAAAACCGTAGTCTTCACGATGGAAACAACGCAGAAGCAAGATTGTGGTTTTCATTCATTGATTCAGTATTCAGCAGAAGTCTCGCGATCTCTCCAAAAAACGTACAAAGTGGCATGACTATAGTTTCATTGATGCGATACTTTTTATTTATTTTTTGGCAAGAAAAATTTCTACTCTATTATAATTTTTTAGTTTCTTAAATGATAAAGCAATAAAATATATTCCTAACGAAAACATGTTTCTCTCACAGAACATATCATTATCTAATTTATGTATTACAGTGAATGATGTAGGAAATAACCCTTAACATATTCGAAGTCTGAGAAATAAACATATTTGAGAATACATAAAGCAGCACTATTTGAAGAATTTAACCCAAATAGTGTGCAAAGTTGCGAAAAAAATAAATAAAAACAGAAGGGATATTTCTTTCGATCTGACCGCAAATTTTATCCCAATGCTAAGATTTAACTAAAACTAAGTTGCTGCACAAGAATTTCACATAGTATATAATATTAGCGCATTGATATCAGCTTTATTAAAAAATATTAGTTGATAAAAGTTTTTCTATTAATTGAGATCTTCAACAAGAAAATACAGAAGAAATAATTACAATATTTCCCGGCTGTCCAGGTGGTCCAGCTGCTCCAGGCGGTCCAACGTCTCCCTAAAAAGAAGAAGCACTATTATCAAAAAAAATTTAATGAATTAAAAAACAATATGTCTTGAAAAACCATATTTATATCAACATAAAATATGTTGTAAACTTACCGCTGGACCTGGTGAACCTCTCAAGCCTGGTGGACCTGGAAGTCCTGGATTTCCCTGAAAAGATACAAAACAAAGAAAACGTCACGCAATATTTCTTACAAAAAATACAAATCATATTTCATTCTCAAATGAAGAGCTCTCTCTTGAATGCTTTTTTTAAAACATTTTAAATGCTTTCAAGTAAGACAGAGATTTTTCGAAAAATGTGAAAGAAAATATTGGTAAACAACATAAATTCGGTTTAAAAATCATTCTCGCTTTAAGCGGAATGTTTCACAAAAATATATATATCCCCGGTTAACCTAACTAAAGGAGAGGAAAGCCGTTTCGAATACCGATTTTTTCGGTTAAATCATGAGCAAATATTACCATTTTGCATCTACCTACAGTATGTAATTCTGAAATGTTTTATGTGTAAAACTAATTCAAAACTCTCTTTGTAGGCAACACTCATGTTCTTTATTAAAGTTAAAGCAATATTCGTACCTGAGAGTTCGGGCGCAATGAGTCTAGCAGGCACAGATAAACCATCTCGTAGTTAATATTGTTAATGCCCATTAGTTTTAATTTTAGCATTCTAAAATGAATCGCTGACCTTCTTGTGGAGGCTAAAAAGAAAAAAGTGGGGATATCGTTTAAAAAGAAAACTCGCCTACGCGATGATTTCCGTGCAGTACAGTACTTGTTTTGGATTTGTGATTTTAGAGGACGGATAATTCGGAATTTAATTCAGATAATTAATTCTTTTCCCGGATAATTCAGGTTTCGGTTAACCCGAGTTCGGTTAACAAGGGTTTTACTGTATTGCACATTTGGTTTGAATACGAAAGCAGACTTAAGGCTTCTAGAAAAGTCACTCATTAGTTAAAATTCTGGGGCCCTAACAAATAATGGCGACATACAGCAAATATGAAAGAGTACGAGGGCAGACTTCATAGTTTTATAGCGATAAACCCCAGTGCAATACTCATTATAATGAACACACAATGAATTTCAAAATCAATCAAAATGTTGAAAAATATTGGCACGTTGAAAGTTTCTCAGACATATATTCCAATAAAGCCAAAATTAAAAAAAGAAAGTAATACAAGCAATCCTATAGTATTTGAAGTAAACGAAATGCAGACAACAAAAACAAGGAATCCATTCTAGTCCACTTTTTCAAGGGCTAGAAACTATTCGAAATGGATTCAAAAGAATATTTAGGGAATTTTCTGTAGAAGCAGGCCTATTTTGGGCCAAGACAAAGCTTCTCATAGCCCGAACTCCCCCCAAAAAACCAGAAGCAAATCCACAAGAACAAACGTCAAAAGAAAATGGAAAAAACAAAAAAGTTTCTTGGTGTTTTCCTGAGATTCAGATGTGTGGTTGTATATATCTGGTAGTACTTTCTAACATCGGGAAAAGCAACAATAAAATTAAACGTTGATATTTTTAATAGAATAATTTTAAAGAAGCAGTTGCGAAAATGTTTTATTCAGTGTAAAATCATTACATACTGAAAATGAATGAAAACAAGAAAGATGACAGGTTGCTAAAAATTTGTGATGATTAAGACATGTGTAATTTCTGTAATAATAGACCAAATCTGCTTTGCAACTTTCTCGAGCATTGAAAAAAATCGATAAAATCTTGGGGAAAAAAAGACCGACATCGAGATATAAGTCATCACTACATCATTTACCGACAAGTTTTAAACCATTTGAAGAAATCCGAATCCAAAAAAGAAGTTCGATGGTTAAGTTGCATGATTTAACACTGGAAAGTTCCATGGATCAAATTTCTAAATAAGTGGAAGGACTGAAATGGGTCTATTTTTGAAATGTCTCATTAGTGGTGATGAAATATAAAGAATTTTTTTCCTAATATGTATGGCCTAAGCTTAAAATTAGTCTAAAAACTAATTAGATGCGAATTGTACTTTGCGTGTCGCATTCGTAGATAAAGTTCCTTAAAAGATTACATAATTACTTTGATTAGCAACCAAAACAAGTAGTAGCGATGTCAGTAAAACTCTGTCTAAATTGTGTGAATAAAAATTTGTATCATATACATTTTGAGAGAAAAGTATGCATGCAACTCAATGTCCCTTTAGCGGATCAAACAGAGCGCTAACGGCAAAATATTGTATTTTAAATTAAGAAACATCTTTCTTAGAATGTACAGAATTTGAATTTTGAGCTGTCCAGAAAATCTCGAAACAATGTATTCAAGACGAAATGGAAAATTATAACAGTTCTCCTATTTTACTCACATTTATTTTTCTACTTTTTCATAAGAATTAAACCGAAAACTGGAACGGTTGACAATATTTTTCGTTCCATCCCCTTACAAAAACGAGATTTATGAAGAATTTCATTATTTCCTTTGCGGTTTTTTATCAGCAGTTTTTTTTAAAAAAATCTTTTTTAGAAAAGATGTGTCCCAAAATCTTTCTTTCGGAATTGATCTTGAATGTCTTCTTAAGATGGCTTGAAAAATGTAATGCACCAGTAATCGAGATTACCTTTTATAATAAAGAATTTTATGTGATAATTTTTTTCCCTTGTAAAATGAAACTAACCACAAATTTATAAATAGTAAGACAACAGTTTCACATTATTAAATTCGTAAAAATCTTTCAGATATTAGTTAAGTGAACTCATTTATATTGTAATAATTTATATTGTCCTGTAATATAAATTATTGGAGGCTAAATTACAACTATGCACTTTTGGAAAAGGAACAATTACTAAGAATTGTGCGCATGTAGAAAACTCAGAATTGGGGAACTGTGTGATTTTATATCGTACGATAATTCCATTAACTGCCAATGATATAATGAAACATTTTTAGCTATGGCTGATGAATTACAGTACGTGAACAATTGCTGAAACTACTTACCGATGGCCCAACAGGTCCTTGATCTCCTGGTGGCCCAGATGGACCTTTGTCTCCCTTTTCACCTGTTAGTCCTATTTCTCCTTGTTTTCCAGCTAGTCCAGGAGGGCCCTGATAAAGAGGACATTGAAAATAAGAATTCGGATAAGCATCATTGTCTCATTATTATCTTTTGCAAACATAGCTCATTTACATTTAATAAAATAGATCTACACAGCTGTATCATTTTGAATGAAGGATTTACAAGTATATCAATAAATAAATTTATGCCATTCAGACAGAAATTATTAATAAATATTATATAGTGTGATTTAAAATCTACTTAAAGTAACTATTAAATTATAAAAGCTTTAACATAAATAGAATGTTACATTATTAAAGACATAATTTTAAATAATTTCATTTAAGTTGAAGTGTACTTTACTTCGAAGCAGACAAAAATTATTCCAAAAATATTTATAAAATATTGGTATCATGGACAATAAAATTGTATGTAAGTCAAAACAATGGCGATTTTGAAAAGTAAGCTATTTGAAGCCCTAAAACATTCTTTGAAGAAAATTACGACGAAATATCTTAACTTAAGAACTTGAGTTGGGATATCGTTGACCTTTCTATTGTTGCAAATGTCTATTTTGAAATCAGTTTGAGTACAAATTTGATTGCTGTTGGATATTTTAATAATTTTAGAATTTCAATTATTTTTAATAGCTTTAAAGCTGACGACAGAAGTTAAAGTTCAGTAGTTTCACCAAGTCCTTCACACATTTCCTCGCCTATATAAAAATCAGATGATTTTAAAACATTTCTTCTTGTGTTTTGAACCATTAAACTCTCTAATTTCCGAACGTTTTATCGAGATATAAATTATTTATTCCATGCACTATAATCAAATTTCAATTTCAAGTTGCTGTTTTATTTTGCCACGACGCTTTATTATCATCAAATCGAAATCAGTTTTCATTCATAAACTTAAGTTTAATGTTTAAAATCTCATAAAAATCAAAGAAAATTATTCGCATTTCTTGAAAATCTCAATGCTCAGACTCATCGATTTATTGATGGGCACATCTTCCAATTATTCCAAAATTTTAAAGAGCCATGAAAAATTTTGTATTTTATTAATTAGATAAACTGCTGTTTAAACTGAAAAGAATTCGAACTTAATTTACACATAAAATCCTTAGATTTATTAAAATGATGAAAATATTAATAAACAGAAGGCAGAAACAAACCTACCGGCTTTCCAGGAGCCCCTGCTACACCCATTTTACCTGGTTCTCCAGGAGGACCCTGCACGCAAAAAAGAAGATAAGCCATTTTTTAAAATGAAATCTACTCACATAAGATACAAAATTCTTTTAATTTTAATTAGATAATGAAGATTCAACCACTGAAAAGTTATTTTTATTTCAAGGAGTTCCTGTTATTTTAAAAAAAGGAACTCACCACAGGTCCAGGTTCGCCGGGGTTCCCATCACTTCCGTCTTTTCCTGTGGCACCCTGTTGGAAAATCGGGAAACACTGATTAGGAAAGCATTTCATTTAATTATATTAACGTCCCTTTCGAAGCAACACGAGGGCTAATTTGGGACGAACATCGGTCAGATGACGAGGACGACACCTGAGCTGGCATTGCGTTAGGGATGTTTTTATATGAAAAGAAAGAGCCTTCATTTTGTGAGTATCATTCGCCACGCTTGGCGGTTGAGCACATGTAAATCAAGCTATTCTCTCACCGAGTCGGGTCGAACCATGTTCATACTTCCCAGCTCTCTTGTATTTAAAAGTACTGCCCTGTTCAGGAAATGCCTGTATCATCTTATTGTACCTAATAAATCCCGTCCTCCACATGCTGGTGGGGCGCCTCTCTCCCCGCTGGTCCTCTCCCGGCCTTGCACCCTTCTTGGGTAGGCCGGGCCTGTGTGGGTATTTTTACACCACACTAGAAGGAGGACGCTTGGCCCCTTACGTACGATTTAGCGTGCATCAGGCCCAATACACGACGGCTCTTCAGTGGAATCGGGTTTCGAACCTGGAACACTCCGGCCCCAAAGCCGAGACCTTACCACTAGGGCACCGCGGCCTGATTAGGAGAGCAAAAACGACTCAAAAATAAATTTTAGAGAAAAATTTGGTGCCAAAAATGTAAAAATATTTCTTTTTCATCCTTTAATGTGTTAATAATTTTTATGAGTATTGGAACAATGCAATAAAATATTGTAGTTTTATTTTTGTACTCGTAAATATTTTATCTAGTGATTTGGCTGAAAGCATACGCTTATTTCAAATACATGGCATCAGCCATTTGATGCAATCTATACGGAATTTTAATTTAATTTCTATTCATTCATTTGAAGAGTCAGAACGAGTCACGCGACGGCCGCTTAGAGAACCAAAAATCCAATAGACCTAATTTTTTCAATTGAAAGAGTTCAAATGTGCTCCAATGAATAAAGCAGTCTGCTGCTTTTAATGAGAAGTTACTAATTCTGGATGATCCAGATGTATTTAAGTATTATTCTTAAACTAAACTATTTTTCATACATTTTTTGTAAATCTATATAAATGAGGGAAAGAAATGCAGAGGAAAAGATTTAGAAAATTTTGAAATCAATTTTTCAAGCTAAGATTAAATAATTAAAAACATTAATTGTTTATTTGAAATTCGTTTACAAAAACCGTTCTCATCTGAGTCAAAAATTCAGTAAGTAAATAATTTTGCTTATCAGTTATTGAAAAAAGCAGAAATAGTAGAGATTCAAATATGAATCGCTGGCCGTGCAGGATTATTCACAAGATTTTTTGGATCTCACCGATACCGTTTGAAAAAAGACGACAGAATAAAAAGAGACAGTGATTAACTTTAGAGGTTTATCCAAAAGTGTTCACGTTTCTAGTTAATGAAAATAAATGGCATATTTCTGACACCAGGCATTCGTTTTGGCAATAAATAATATAAAGGCATTGAATTTTAATTGATATCATATAGAGAGAATTAAAATCATCGCCTTAGAAAAAAGAAACCGTTGAAGATTTGGGGTATTCTGCACCAAAAACATTCTGAATTTTATATCTCGGAAAATTTAAGCTAAAGGTGATTAACCCTTGATGTAATAAGTCTGTATAATAGAAGAGGTTATATTTCACGCATGGAACATCATGTTTTCCAAGTAAAGAAAAGTGAATGGAAAAATGTTCAGTGCTTAAACACTTTTAATTATGTACATTTTGCTAAAATTTTTCACAGTTAAATTTCGATCACTTCAGAACAAAAAAAGAATAAAAAACAACCTTAATTTTAGTTATAATTAAATCTTCTTTTATGGATTTGTTGCATAGGTAAGTCATTTTAGAGGTTCGGTAAAGTGTTCATTAGTTTAACATTATTGGTGTCATTTGCTAACATTATGTACTTTAAATCTGTACAGCACTCTGCAACTTCAGTGTGATTTTAAAAATTATAAAACTGCATGTGGAATGTGCTTATTGTGTTAGATGTATTATAACTACATAACTGGGTACTTTTTCGTTATCCGTAAACTACTTGGCGCCTTCTTTGTCTTGGCGAATTTTCTTGGAGGGCTCCATCGCCACCTTCATCGGCTTCTTTCCTGGAGATAGTTGACGCGCTGTATTTTCATCTCAAGTGTCGTGAGCCAAAATGCGCCAATTTGTCCGAAAACCGAAAATACGTGTTGTACGTATAGCAAAAAGGTATTCATAACTGTTTTAGTTATTCACGAGATTTATAATTGGTTATGAGCTATCAGATTAAGAGTTTTTATCGCTGCAATATTAGGCAAAGAATTTAAATCACTTTTACATATAACAATATACTTTAAAAGTAGAGATATTTAGAATCAGTGCAATCATTAAAACAATTAAGCTTTATATACTCGCATACATGTGATAACGTTTTAAATATCTCATAACATAGAAAATCTTAATAACGATTCTAAATGAAAATGAATTTATATAAGAGTCTAACCTTCGGTCCCGAAACTCCTGGTTCACCTGCGGGTCCTGGAAATCCTGGATTTCCCTGTCAAGAAACCGGATTATAAGTATATTCATAGGCAACAATGCTTTCAAACATTGCTTCCTTTCATCCATCCGACTATTATTATTGAACCGAATTTAATCAGGAGCGGCAGTCACGAATGCATTTGGTGACTGATTGCACGTTCCTGTCTAAATAATAGGTTTAAAAGAATTTGGTCTGTTGCCATGCATGCTATACCGAAAAATGTGATTAAGAATGGATGAAGGACACGTATGCGTATTTACAGTGTAAAATTCGACATTAAACTCACAAATCAATTATTAGAAAATTCCTCTCTGTTTCAGGAACAAATAAAAGTCTTCATTTATAATCGAGCTGATAGGGCTACAAATTGGCTATACTATCGTAAGTTGTTTTAGCTAGCATAGGTGAATAAACTCATTTAACGGATGTACAATCTTAATCCTCTTGAAAAATAGTTTTCACGTTTAAATCGTATAATTTAAATAGCGTTCATGAATTAAGTCTAAGATTTTAATTTCAATTAAATAAATTCAAATGCATTTTGAATTTTCTTCAAAAACTTCAAAAGACAAAAAATTTAGCCCTTCTTTTAAATAATTGTTGCTAAACATAATTCACTGAAAAAATACTTCAAACTGACTCATTTTAATACCAAAGTGCTAAGAGCTTTTCATAATCTATAAGTTAGCAAGCATCTTCATTTATCAGTAAAATACAGCTTTCTATTGACATTTTCCATTATTATTTTGTTTTATAAAGATTATTTTGATTGAATATTAGAAAAGTTTTAGTACTATTTTATCTTTAGTGCTATAACATAATTTTAGTACTATTTTATCTTTAGTGCTATAACATAATTTTAGTACTATTTTAAAAAGAGATTTATCGTACGAATAATTGAATGAAAACTAAATACTTCCCAAAATAAAAAAATATGAAAATAAAAACTTGTTAAGTTGATGAAAATAAAGTTCTACACACAGGCAAGCCTTTTGGCCCTGCTGGTCCAGGGGGTCCTCTCGGGCCAGGTGGCCCTTGTAAGCCCATCTTGCCGTCCTCCCCTTTAGGTCCTGGAGGGCCGCGGGGTCCCTTAAATAAGAATACAGATATTTAAGGGATTTGCTAAAATATTTTATTACGCATATTTCAATCTAATATCATTTTATAAAAGGCATCAATAAAAATATTTAAGAAAATGGTAACAAATTCAGAAAAAAATTCAACGTACATGTTCACCATCTTTCCCTGGTGGTCCTGGTGTGCCTGGAAGTCCATCTTCTCCCTTAGGACCTTGCTTTCCTTCTGGTCCAGGTGGGCCGGCTATACCTTCTCCTCCCTGCATAAATATATGTGAAATTTAATGAGGAGAATTTTATTACAGGTTCGTCGGAAACTCCATCGACAAACTTCTAGGGTCTTTAAGACAGAAAACGCTTATAATGGAACTTTGAATGCGATTATTTGGTCTGAAACGAAGCAGTAGTTTCTCCATATCAGAGCAGAAATTTCCTAATGTGACATATCCACGACCTGTTACATGCTCCCCGGACCAAAGTCCTTTGAGAGTTTTCTTTTGAGGCCATCTGAGAGAAGTCATTAGTCTACATCATACCAGTAGACTCAGCTGAAGAATTCTTAGTGCTGCTGACAAAATTAACTCAGTACCAAGCCTCGGCGAGCTATTCCTTTAATCTCCAAGTTAGTTGCACAACAGTGCTCTTGGACTCTACTTAGAGAAGCAAATGTGAGTGCTCGCATAGACTGTCACATTAGTATGTTTCATCTACTCGTATATGCGCGACCTGAGGCAGTTTCGTACTTTTTTCCGATTGAAAAAATGTATTTGATGCAAGATTCCATTGAAAAAGTTGTTTATCTTAAAGTGTACGATCACCCCTAGAAGTTTGTGGCTGTATAAGATTTTTATGGTTTGAAAGGGAGTTTTTGATGCACCACTTAAGAATATTCATCCAGTTACAAAGTTTACTTGTCATAATGATTCTAATTCTCTAATCATGCAATCTTAACTTCCACAGGACTGGTGTTGCCTGTAAAAGATAAAAAGACTTTTTAAAAATTTCCTCCACATTAATTGAAATTATTCGAGATTTCAAAATAAAATTAAATAAACAAAATAAATTTAAATTTGTTATTTACTACGGCGTATGTCGAAATGCCTCCCTTAGGAGAAGCTTGTTTTCACAAAAAAAACTTAAATATGTTTTTTTTCAGTATTTTTAATATATTTAGAATCGATTCTCAAAAAAATTAATGGAATTTTTAATTCAAAGTTAGTCTTGGGATTGAGTATGTTAATAAAACTACTTTTTATTAAGAAGGAAATTCATAAAAAAGAGCAAGGTTTGAAAAATAAGTTCCTTACTGTGATTATTGGGTTCTTTTGTCTTTAGTTAGTAGAGAGCATTTTGTTATTTATGGAAAAAACATTTTATATGAGCAGAAAAACAAAGCAATTTAATTTGAAAAAAACTGTTCCAAAAAGAATAAAAGAATCCAGCCAAGCAGACGTTGTCAAGGGTCACCTGCTGGCATAGGTTCAAAAAATTGGAACTTTTCTGTAAGAAACTTGACTTTCGTCAAAAAAAACTTCTTGTGACCCGAAAGATACCAAGAGGAAAGAAAGACACAGGAAAAAGTTCCCATTTTTTGAACCCATGGAAACAGGTGACCCTTCACAACGTCTGCTTGTCTGGATTCTTTTATTCTTTTTGCAAACAATTTTTTCAAATTAAATTGCTTTGTTTTTCTGCTCATATAAAATGTTTGTCTACTTTTGTTTTTCGTTTGTAGCAGCATTTTGCGCGCTACTGAAACAATATAATTATTTTTAGGGAGCTTTTTGCCTTCAGATACTAGATTTGATTTTTTTACTCTTTTTATTTTGTTATTTGTGACATTTTTTGTATCTTCATTAGATATTTTAACTGCTTTCCATATGTGTTTTATAAGATACTTCGATGCCGTGACGGGCAAAATGAATATTTAAAAAATTACATTTACAGGAATTTCATTTTAAACTTACTTTAAATTAGAGCTTGAAAAAGAAAAATTGTTTTTTTTCTATCTACAAAAATATTGTTAAAATATTTGTTCTAAGAGGAAATATCTCAAAATTGCAAAATATTTTAAAGCGTTCAAATTATTTAGGGAGATTTGTACACCAACACTGGTTAATACATAAGCTAAACATGGAAGAAAGAGAAAATTAAAATTTTAATAATCTATATTGTATAAACTCTTATTTATTTTAATAGAATTCTAGCTGAAAACATGTGATACTTTCTGAGAACTTTTTGCTATAAAACAAGAAGATAATTCGCATTATGTAATTCTAAGCAAGCGGAGAAAATGCTTCAAAGTTCATTCTAACTCAATGAATATTCGATACAGGAAAATTTTACTAATGAAATAAAATTAATTTATATATTCAGCGCTCAATCTATCATTAAAATGACAGGGTAAGACGTCAGAAGTCCCAGAAAATCTGAGAAAAGTGCTTCTAAGAGCAGGAGGGTCCAGGAACTGCATATTTAAAAGAAATTTCTAAGAGACACTTCTCTGTATGTTGTATTGGAGCCCACAATTATGAATTTCGCTGCCACTTGTTTAGCCTTCTATAATACTACCAAACGGGGATTTATGGCTTTTAACAAATTCAAGCCGTCGACCAAAGGCTTGAGGAGAATGTACCTGAAATAATAGGTTGGTTTACTGGCACCTCGAGCCTTACGTTCTTCATATAGAATACTTGATCAATGCTTAAAGGCGTGACTTGATGTAAGCTTCATATCAGTACCAAAAGTCACTGGAGAATTTAGTAATTTTATTGATGCAGATTGCGGATGGATGATTCTAGAAAACTTAAAGGCTCTAAGAATTCCATTGGAAAAATGGTTAATTCGTTTTGTCCAGAGATTTGACATGTATGTTATTGTAGTGTATCATAAAATGAACAAAGTATCCTTTAAAACATTCTAGTAATGATCTCCGAAAACTCTATAGAGCATATGAGAAGATTAGGGATTGAACCCCTATGGAGTGAACATGCATATTTAGGTTCGGTAAAGTTATTTTATTCGAAAATAATAAAAGCGTTAGATATCCTAAAGGAATTTTCGTGACAGAAAGTATTTCTTCTAGCTTCAAACTAAAAGGATTGTTCTAATAACAAACCTTTGAACCAGGGGGTCCTGGTTCTCCTGGTTGCCCAGCAGGTCCAGGTGGTCCAACTTTTCCATGGTCTCCTCGATCTCCCTTCGGTCCGGCAGGTCCTGGAAGTCCCTAAATGTTTACGGAACGCTATGAATTATTAACTATAATAACACAGTATTCAAGAAAAATGAATGAACAAAAGCTTTGTATAGTCAGGAAAAAATGAACACGAGCTTTGTATAGTCACAAAATCAACTTAATTTCAAAAACAATTGATTATTAGGAATAGATCATTACAATGAATACATATTAAAAGATCTGATTAGTTGTTAAATGTTGCACCTAATGTCCGAAACTATTAAATGATGATATACAAGAAAAAGAGCTCTTTAGAGCAGGTTAAGGAAGGAGTGAATATTATTTTTCTCATATATTTTTGAACCCGTGTTTAAACACAAGTATATTAAGAGCTTCATTTTTCACACTGATTCAATACGGCAATTTTTATTGCGAATAGATCATTATTTTAAGGGACCAAGTTGCCTTATTTACTTACAATTGGAAAGTTTCAATTCTTTTCACACATAGTTATGAGTAACAAAATTTCGTATTCACGCGTGAAAAATTTTGCAAAAGACGTAATTACTTTGCATAAGAAACACTTGACAACTACGAATATACTAAAGTACCCTACAATTTAGAAGAGCCGTTTAGAAAATATGATCCACATTTTAGAATTATAACTCGGGTCCTCATGCGAATAAATGAATGGAGAACAAAAATGTTTTTGCATAATGTTTGTTTCTTGATGTAATCTTCGCAATTTTATATCCAAAAAAAGACTGAACCACATTAACTTGAAATTTCTAAAATCAAACAAATTTAATTAACAGTTCCATGATGCTTAAGATGCAATTTACTGTTCCGCTATCTTCATAATAATGGATAAAATATTTAGAAACACAATTGCAACCCAGATTTACTATGAGATGAACATGAAGCAATATTTTTCACTTACCTGCAACCCAGGCGGTCCAGATGGCCCTGGAGGTCCTGTGGGCCCGTCTTCACCCTAAATTTTGAAATGTAATGAATATTAATGCAATTACTTAACGGGGGGCAATTAATGCAATTACTTAACTGATATGTAATAAATATTAATGCAATTACTTATAGGGCTCTTTAAGGTACAACTTGAGCAATGAGTTCAGTTTAAAAATAATTTTACATTTCAACCAAAGAATATAGGCAATTGTATAGCTTTAACTTTTAAGCATTCATCTGCCTTGAAGATTTTTTAAAATATTTTTAATGTACATCAAAAGATAACTTTGATGGCTAATGTAACATTTTATCTGCAAAGAAAGCCGATTCACTCTCATAACTGAAAAATTATTTTTTAAAAACTTATTAATCTATTGATATAAATTCGTTTTCCTTTAGAGACTTTGGAACTTCGTGCGAAGTTATCTGAAGGATTACTTTCACGCTTCTAAAAATTGTATGGCCGCATTATTTCGAAACAGACAGAAAACACAATTACTTTCACAACTTCAACTGATTAACAAGTACCAATATAAGTCAAGCAGTGGCGAATCCGGGGGCTATCGGGCTACAGCCCCCCCCCAAGCCAGAATTCTTGATTTTATTTAAAATAATTACAACTGTTTTTCCTTAATTTCCCTCTTAAAAAAATAATAAAATCGTTTCAACATTGCTTTCTGTCTATACAGGCTTGAAAATTTTTCTACTTTTGTAGTCATTCCCCTTGTATTTCTAGTTTGGACGCGGTTGAAGACATTTTTTGGCTAGTTGTTTCATTGTAATTTTTATTAAATTATCGAAAGTATTGTATTGTTCTTTATGATTCTTACTGTCAGGTGAGTAAAGTCTATCTATAAAGTTAAACAGTTTTAGTTTACTATAGCCTTGAGGTTTAACATTCGTCACGACGACACAAAATTGTTATGCCCTCAGCCCCCCCAGACCCGAATCCCAGATTCGCCACATAATATTCATCATATTATATATTTGATATACTTTTTATCCTTCAACGATGAATTATCTTGTTATTTTTTGTTACCAAATCTTTGAGACAATAATGTTTCCTGTTCCTACTTAAGTATTGATTTAAACACGAATATTTTGAATTTGGTGGCGCATTTCTAGAGACAGAATTGTCTTACTTTTGTTCCTCTCGATCCTCTCGGACCTGGCATGCCTCTTTCGCCTTTCGGGCCCTAGAAAAGCACCAAAAGTATGCATCAGAATGTATAAAATATTTGCTATAACTTACAAATTTTTTATGACAACAATTTAAGATAAACAAAATACCGCACAATAGTTTATTTTTAATACTTCGATATCTTACTAAATAGTTTATTTCAGAACTACTTACTTCAACTCCAGGTTCTCCCCTGAGTCCTTGAGACCCTGCAGATCCTATAGGGCCCTGCGTGGGAGAAAATAATCAGTTTTTACTTTTGTATTGCACGAAAAGAACGTGCGAGCCTTAAAAGATACGAGAAAGAATACTTACAGTGTCCCCCTTAGCGCCCTTTAATCCTTTCTGACCAGGTAGACCGATGTCGCCCTGCACGTAAGAAAGAAAAACAAAATTAGCCTTCAGTATCTTTTGTGTTTAAAATAACTGCATTCATCCCACAATTTAATCTCACGGTGGCTACCATTTGTTATAACTGCAATAAAATTAAGCGCATTGCAAAGTCTTTAATTAAAGAGTTATTTGCACCTCATCAAACCGAATGATATTTAAGCAATTATTCTGAGAGGATAAAGAAGTTAATCTATAAATTTTTAAATTATTCTTCAACAATTCCAAAAATAAAATTAGTAATGATAATTATAAATTGAAAGCTTCTTTTTTCATTTGTGGATATAAAATGTATTAATAAACAAGGTAATATGACAGAAATCAAATTGTGAATAATACGAAAAAAGAAAACGTTCGGATTCCAAATTTTATTGGTATATCGATAAATCAATTCGGGCGTTTTTTTAAAGGTATTATTATTATTTCAAGCTCGCTAAGCACTTCAGTTTCACTTTTCAATGCCTACCACAAAATTAAATTTCGCAAAACTGTTTGTTGAAAAAGTGGTAAACAGTGAATTTGAAACGAATTTATGTGATACAACTAGGTAGGAAGATTCCACGCTATCACAATCTGCCATGGTTTGGGAATGCGTTCTTGCTGCCGCGGACCGAGGTTGCGATTTTTTCTGCTCTTCTCTTTTGTGTTCGTTTTTCGCCCTTTATTTTGGATATTGCAGGTATTTCTTGTTGCTTTCTACTTTGGGGGCGTTCTGGTGCATTGCGGTGAGGTTAATTTTTGGATTCTTTGATTGATTGTATTTCTATGTTATGTTCTTTTCTTCAGTAGTGTGCAACACCCACTTAGTTTCCGCCATGCTGTCTTGTTTTGGTGTCGTGCGAATGTCGGACGTTTGAACTTGTTCACTGGTTTCATTCGAGGTTCAAATAGTGATTGTTTGATCGCTTTATTTGTCCGCAATTCAATAATTATTGATATTTTTGATTTAGTGGCTACAAGTCGTTGCCAACCGTTTCTTTCTGAGCTTATATCTTTTTATCAATTTGTAAATTTAAAATTGTTTCATTGATATTGCTTTATGCTTAACTAATTAGTTAATTAGAGAAGGCTCTATGTTTTGAAATAAATCTCGGGAACAAGAAACAGTTACTGGATTTTTAAATTTTGTTGCCGGAAGCATAGCTGCAATTGGTTTTGTTTTAAATTGTTTTCTTTTCTACTTATTACATTATGTCTAGTGAGTTTTCTAGTGTACAAAATTCTAAATGTGAAGTTTATGAGGAAAATACACAAAATGATATTACTAGTGTTTATAACAACTTGTGTATGATGTGTGAAAAAGGAGAAGTGCCGTGTTCTTTAGATGATGATACAGAAAGTAACTTTAATGGTAGCATAATGGACTCCGAAGGAGTGGTAGCAATTTCAAAACCCGCTGATCTGGAAAAAATCTATAGAGAGGGTAACCCTCCTGTCAATAAGGTTCCAATTAAACGAAAACACAAACATTCCCCAGCTACGTCCATTGATAGTACAGGGACTTTTGCAAAACAAAACGACACAAGTGTAGATAGCAAACGACAAGCTCTAGAGCAACCAGTACCTTTTTCAAACATTAGAGGACAGCCCTCTCACCTATCAGATTGTAAGAGTTATGAGCCTCTCACGGAAAAGGATTATGATGATCTCATCTTTAGAGACGAAATTGAAGCTATTATGAGAGCACATAAGATAAAAGGACATTCGAAGCGGTACGTTCTTGAATTTCTTATGATTATGCAAAACAGACTCCGCCCTATACGAGTAAATAAAGACGTGAAGCAAACAACGGAATTGAGTAAAATTCCAGTGACAAATATCTCCTTTAAAGGAGACATTAGCAAAAAGGTGCCACCGCCAGGACCCTCCAAGCTCGTTAGTGAGAGCACAACTACTAATTTGGCACAATGAAAAATTGTCAATAATGCTAGGTCTAAATCCACTCTGCCTACTTTAATCATAAAACCGGCAAATGAGGAAATAAAAACTTCAGCTATGCTGAAGACAGCACTTGAGGGAAAAATCAAACTAAAAGATATACAAGTAGAAGTTCTATCATGTCGCCCAATACAGGGAAATGGTATTGTTGTAAAGATCAAAACCCCTGAAATGCTTGAAAAATTAAAAACAACGATTATGAACGATCTGACACTTAGGGACAAATGTCAAGTGTATATACCAAAGCCCAGAGTACCACACATTATAATATTTGACATACCTCCACAAGACGAAGATGAAGCAGCTCACGAGAACAACTTTATCTTACAATTAAAAGATAGTAATGAACTAACAGACCAAGAAATAAAGGTTGTTTTCAAGAAAAAAGGGAGAGGCAGTTTACAGAACTGGATTCTTGCAATGCAACCAAAAAATTATCAGGAAATAAAAAATAAGAAACGATTGTGTTGCGGTTTTAACTCCTATTGTTTCAAAGAATTTCTTGAACCACTGAGGTGCTTTGGCTGTTACCGATTTGGTCACTTAAAAAGGAATTGTAGAGAAACCAAACCGACTTGTACTAAGTGTACTGCAAACCATGATCCGAAAGGATGTACAAAACCGCATCCTATTTGCAGAAATTGTGTTCTGTACAACAAAAGTACTAATCTTAAAGTCAGAGCTGACCATATGTCAAATTCAAACTTATGCCCCATGTATCTCCGTGAGATAGAGTTTATTGCAAAACATACCATTTATGGTAGTGTGCCCCCGATTGTTTTTTCCTTGTGTGTTTTGCAGGCAAACTTGGGTCGTTCACGTATGGCGACCCAAGAGTTGCCAAACATTTGTTTTTCGAATAAAATCCCAGATGTGTTCCTTTTACAGGAAGAGTACCTCAAAAAAGGGAAGGTCATAGGGTTTCCTTTGAATTGGAAAATAGTCGCTGCACTCAATGGCAAGGCAATTATTCGAAATAAAAATCTTTCAATCCTTACCCGTTATGTCAGTCAAAACACTGTGATTGCAGATATTTCAGACGGTACTCAGACTATACCAGTGGTTTCTGTATATATTCCACATTCCAGTAATAAAAATAGCGAAATTCTAAAACTTGAAGATATTTTTAGAAACATTAATTTTAGCCACATTTTAATTGGGAGAGATTTCAATATGAGGCACGAATTATGGGGTCCTGAAATCCATAATCATCGCATTTTTGATCAGGCTGCTCCTCTGGTATCTTTTATTCTCAAGTATGATCTTATTATTTGGAATGGCAAAGATTCAGAACCAACATTCGAAACGGTAAATGGCAAAAGCTGGATCGACATTACTATGTTCTCAGCCAACCTGGCTAACAAGAAAATGAACTGGCAAGTCATAGAAAATACTTTTAGTGATCATAATTATCTGGTTTTTAATGTCGAATCTTTTAATGCAACACGGGATCCTCCTAGAATATTTTTTAATTATAGGCAAATTTTAAAAATTTGTAAAGCAGTGCATCAAAAATTTCTTGAATTACAAGAAGAAATACAAACTATAGATAGAAAACAAAAATTGGAGAAATGGATAGAAGAATTAACAAATACCATCAACCAAATTAGTCAAAGTTTCCCAATAAAAGTTATTAAACATCTTAGAGTTCCCTGGTGGGACTCCGAGCTTGAGGTAAACAGAAAAAAAAACACGGGCACTGAGGTCCAGATATCAAAGATGTCGAAGAGAAGAGGAACGATCAATGCAACGAATCGTTTACAAGAAACAGGAAGCTCATTACAAATGGTTAATAAAACAAAAGTGTAGAGCATCTTTTGAGTTGTTCTGCCAACAACTAGTTGCAAATAACGCATTTGATCTTCCGTACAAAATTGCCGCCGGCAAAATAAGAAAGCAAACAGTTCTTCAATCGGTGAAAACCAGCAATGGACAGTTCACAAATACTATAGAAGAAACTATTCAAACAATAGTTCAGGCATTGTTTCCCACTGATGATTCAACGCAGGAGACTCATGTACAACGGAGAAAACGTGAAACAGTAAATATGTACTCTAGTACGATCCTGGATAAACAGTTTACGAAGCAAGAAATTACTTACGCTATTTCAACTATGAAAAAGAAGAAGGCGCCTGGGATTGATGGCATCTCTACACTGTAAAAAAAATCCCGTAAAATTTACGGTTTTAAACTGGCAGCTGGGTTGGTTGTGCAAAACCGTAAAAGTTACGAAGTAAATCCGTAGGCACAACGGTTTTTTACCATACAGGAACAAGTTTTTCCCGTAAAAGTTACGAAGTAAATCCGTAGTCACAACGGTTTTTTACCGTATGAAATTAAGTTTTCTCTGTAAAAATTAAGTCATCGAAGTAAGTGACGTCATCAACTGAGTTGAGTTGTTTTTCTCCTTCTGTTCGAATTGAAATGTGCTGATGTGTATTATCAATTAGGAATATTAATTAATCAAGGCTTAATTATTAATTTCAATTAGTTTAATTAATATAATTCTTAACTGAACTTACTTGGACGATTTCGATGCAAGATGGTGACAAAACTTCTAACTCCTCCGAGCCGGGGTTCGAAACCGCGTTCATAGAAATAAAAGGCAGCCGCTCTAACCACTAAACCACCGGAGACTTCATAAAGTGAAGTAAAAATAATCTATTTGAGTTTTAAAGTCACTATAGCTCTAGTGGCGCCACCTAGTGGTGTAAAAATCAACTATTGCCAGAACACGTGTTTTAAGGTTAGCTTTCATGAGTGACAACAGGTTACTGCAACATGTGTAAACAATAGCGGAGATGGAACCATATTAAAAACATGAAATGAATGCAATAAAATTACATTTAAGAAAAGGGAAAGTTATCATACGGAAAGCAATACCGTATGACGAAAAATAGAATTTGAACTGACGGTTTTAAACCGTTTATGGGTGGAGCGGAAAACGGTGAAAAACCGTTTTGTCAACAAAACAGCTTTAAACCGTCAAATATACGGAAAAAGTCCGGGAAAAAAACGGATATTTTTTACAGTGTATAGAAATCATCAAGGAACTCCATGACATGAATCCAGACATACTGCATTACACATACAATAAATGTCTGGAATTGGGAATTTTTCCAGAGACTTGGAAGAAAGGAAAACTTATAATTTTTAACAAACCTGGAAAAGACCCATCTTTACCTAATGCGTATCGCCCAATTTGTTTATTATCGGTACTGGGAAAAATTTTAGACAAGTTTTTAGTCTTTAGGATAACCCACTTGCTCCATAAAAATAACAGATTACATAAACAACAGCACGGTTTTCGAAATGGCAGATCTTGCGAGACTGCAAACTTCCGGTTATGGCAGGCCATAAACATAACATTACAAGAGCGTGTACCAGTTACACTTTTATCTTTAGACGTACAAGGTGCGTTTGATACAGCATCTTATTTCATCTTGCACAGGCAAATTGCCCTCAGAATATTTTTAATTTGGTGAGAAACTATTTCACAAATAGATCAATACATTACTTTCAGGATGAGGAAGCATGGAATTTTGCTAACCAGAGAGGGGTCCCGCAAGGTTCGTGTAGCGGACCTCTCTTTTGGAACCTTGTTATGTACACTGCCCCTACCACAGGGAAGTCACATCCAAGCTTATGCCGACGACATAATTGTTGTAATCAGAGGTAAGGATAAAGAGGAAATCGAAACAAAAGGAAATGCAATTCTCGAAAAATTACTTGCCTGGGGTGCAGAGCATAAGCTTTCCTTTAATATACAAAAAACATTTCAAATGCCTATTACTTTTGGGGGAAGACTTAATCTCAGAAACCCTCCCATTATTTCAATTAATAATCACACAATACAAGTTGTAAATAACATAAAATACCTCGGTGTTCACCAAACATTTTAAATCCCTCCGAGACAAAACGGATTCATTAACCTACAAACTATCAACAGTAGCTAATGAATTCTATTCTAAGCGTTCGGGTCTTTTCAGAAGAATTTATTATGGAGCTATAGAGCCTTACCTTCTTTTTGGAGTAGGAGCATGGGGCAATAGATTAAAACTAAAAAAGATCAGGTATTCCCTAAATAGTCTACAGCGTAGACCACTTATAAAAATTACCAAAGCATACCGAACAATTTCTAGAGAAGCTTTACAAGTTATCGCGGGAGTTGTACCATTAGACATTAAGGCAAAGGGAGTTTTTGGCAAATTCTTACTCACGACAATAAATAACGACATAAAGCTCGGATCAAAAATTTTTAAATGGGAAGATTACGAAACCAAACTAGATCCACATAATATCCATCCAGCGGATAATATTTCAATTACTTACGATAAACACAAACCTTCCGGGGAAGAGATTGAGATCTATACAGACGGATCAAATTTTAACGATCAGGTTGGTGCAGCTATAGTTGTATTCTATTATAACGCAGAGATTTTCAATACAACAATTAGGTTGTCAGATTTTGCCACAGTCTACCAGGCGGAGGTCACAGGAATACAAATGGCCCTAGAATTAATTTCCACCATTGAACCATGGAATAAAAGCAACTTATACACAGATTCTCTTTCGGTTCTTGAAGCACTCAACACTTTTAAAACAAGTAAACAAGACATTCTTGCAATTAAAAACGACATCTTAGAAATGAGCAAAGAAAAATCCATTACACTCCACTGGATTCCAGCTCACACTGGAATTCAGAGGAATGAAACAGCTGATAGTTATGCTAAAAAAGCTACAACGAGACCTAACATTGAAAAAATTCCAAAGAAATCCTTTAAACAATTAAAAAATGCGATTTCCAATGTGCAAATACAGATTTGGTAAGAGCGTTGGGCTTCGTCCACAACAAAAAACGGCAGACATACCGAAAAACTAATACCGGCGGTTTCAATTCATACGAAAAAAGTTTGTCATTTTATTGTACAATTTTTGAGTGGACACGGTAGATTCCCAGCGTATTTTGTACGATTTGGGAGGAGCTTGAACATCAAATGCCTTTGTGGCGCCGTGGAAGATACTTTACACTACGCAGTGAATTGCCCATTCACGGAAAAGTATGCAAAAAAACTAATTTATGATAAAGACAATCTGTCCACAATTTTAAACAGAGAGGAAAATTTAGGTCTCCTTCATTCTATTTATCAGGAGGTTAATAACCTCGTTCCACAGGTTTAGACCTGGTTTTTTTTCTGCTTGCCAATTTCTGTTAGAATTTAGAGCCGACCAAGTCTGCGGCAGCATGAAACCACGTCATCTAAACTGTCTTGCACATTTTGGTGACCCTCCGGATGGAAGCATCGATGTACGAGAAAGTGTATATTTATATATATATAAAGAAACTATAGTACGAGAACATCTCACGGGCCCTCAGCACTATCCTGACAATGGACTCGTCTCCGGGACCAGGGGCGAGGTGTCCCGTAATCAGGAAGAAGAAGTCTGCCATGGTTTAGTGGTTACTAAAGTTGCTATTAAATCAAGTGAATTAAGTTAACTTCTTGAATAAACGACATAAAGCGTTCATATAGTAAAATTTACTTTTATATATGTCAAACATTGAAAAATTAAAGTTTATTCTTTTAAGGCTTTTCAAATACCTTATCTCCGTCTTCTCCTGCAGTTCCTGCGGGCCCAGGTGGTCCAGGTAGTCCCTAGAAAATACAACAAAAGATACATTTGAAATATCAGTTCTAATTTCACTTCAAATATCTTTGCTGAGCATCTAACATTTCGGATAAAATAAATGCACAATAAACATGGAAATTCATTTTAGAAGCTTTCAAACACTTCTGAGGATTTTCTGAGCATAAAAAAAGGCACTTTGTCAACTCACAATCTAATAAATGTTGAAGTTTGAGACAATTGAAGCAAATGAACATAAAATGTAGTGGAATTCGGTACGTTATTTACTAAGAATAACTTATGTATTTTGTTGTTATCCTAAGAAATTATGAGTGTACATTACACAGGCTCTCAGGAGATAAAAATAACGCTTGAGAAACGGTTAATAAGAAATTCTGTACTTATTTAATTAATGACAAACACATTTCTTTGGACAACGTGTTACAATACATGCAAGCTCACAATATGTTACAGAATCAAAGTATTAGTTCAAACACGCAACAGATATATCTTTTAAAAAGTTCAACATTTAATGTTGCTTCTTCTTGGCGGTGATATAAGAACCCACTAAAAACTCAACACAAAGTGTGTCTGTCTCCTTTGAGGCCACGTGAGATTTCGGTTGAAATATTTCCTCTCTGCTTGAAAGCGATCTGAGAATCCCTTTTCTTTCCCCTTTAAAACCCAGTAATGCTATAAGAAAACCTCTGAATGGAGTGTCGAAGTGAGAACTAACTAATTATCTTTGACGAGACAAAACTCAGATGACCAAGGCGAGTCAACCCCACTTACGAGGGAGGGTGGCTCCTCATATCTAGTGAGGAGTTACAGAACAAATCTCCCATTGATTCTTCGCGATGAATATAACAGTGTTAGTATGTCTCAGCTATTTTTAGTTAAATAAAGTTGTCAAGAACCTAGTAAAATTGGAAGAAATCATCTGTCAAAGCACGATCACGTTAAAATTCCGATTAATCGAAATTTAAAATATTTAGAATTTTTTTCATCTAGTCTTACATTATTTAAATAATAATTTTAGATATTTAATTCCTTAAGCATGAAGAAGGATAAAGAAGACATATAAAACAAAAAAAAATTCTACAAAATATTAGCGATTCAATCTAATGATAGTTAACTATTGGAAGAAAATATTTTCTCTAAAGGAGCACTCACACGATTTCCTGGTAGACCATCTCTTCCCATAGGTCCTGGCAATCCAGAGTCGCCCTGAAAAGATAGGACAGTTAGCATAACTTCGATCAACCTAAATGCCAATCAATACATACGTTGATAGCCATTTCAGAAACGTACTTTATCTCCTTTTGGTCCAGCTGGTCCTGCAGGTCCCATCGGCCCATCTCGTCCCTGAAAAGAAGTCAGTGGTGAGTCTAAATCATAAAATTTATGTAAACCGACGAATGGCGGGATATACAGATTTAAAAAACATACCTTGTCTCCTGGTGGACCAGCATCTCCAGGTAAACCCATCGAGCCTTTTTCGCCCTGAAATGAGGAGAAAAGTAGCAAAATTCACACTTTTTTTTTCAAATTAAATTAATTAAAGGCCAGTTTAAGTTTTCAGTAATCGAAAATTCGTAAGTCTATAAGAAAATCGGATAATTTTTAAAAATCTTAAAGAGGAGACACATTATCCCCCTAGGAACCATTTATATGGTATTTTCCAACAAAGAGAGTTCAAAGTCTGAATCTAAACAGATTACAAAAAAATATACTGCTTGAAAACTTAACGAAAAAAGCTGTGTTTTTTTAGAAAGGTTTTGTTTTCTGCTGTGTGCCGGACCGTGTGGTCTGGGCTTCTGGATCAGACGATCTGTGCCTCGAGGCCTGATTCCATCGAAGCCGTGTGTTATGGCCTGTCTGCGCCGTGGATCAAAATATTACGGCTTTGGTGTAGCATTGAGGTTGGAGAATAGAGTTTCGTCCTCGCCATCTGACCACGGTTCAAAATTACGAGCTCCGTCCCAAAATAGCCTTCGTGTAGCTTCAATGCGACACTCCCATATCGTTCCACAAGCAAAACAATCGGAAACAGAATAGAAAATGGATACATAATCGTTTTTTAAACTTATACAATCCAATCATAAATGACGTCGCGTAAATATTATTCGGCGAATTTGATAAAAAAATTAGATACGTTTCATCTGAAGTAATCTGCTATATCAGACGAACCATAGTTCAACCGCAATCAAAATTTGGAAGAAATAGTTTAAAGAAATAGTTATGAAGGAATTTTGGAAATAACAATCTCTATATTTAAATTATAAAACAGAGAATAATATGCTTTGGATTAAAGTTACTTACAGGTGGTCCAGGTAATCCTGGTAATCCGACGTCTCCTTTAGATCCTGATACACCCTAGAAAGAAAAAAAAATTTGAATAGTGGATTGAAACAACTTATATCTTAACTAACGAGACGTGAAAAGAGGGAAAATGATGAAAAAAACCTATTTTTAAATTAAGTGGAAAAAATTAGTTATTTCATTTGACACAGAAGAAATAATTGTATGTTATATGGACATCATAGGCATGAAACGACAAATTTACATTTGGTAAAATAAGACAAAGAAACCATTACTTACGGGAGGTCCGGGGTGCCCTCTGTCTCCTGGAAATCCCGGAGGCCCGACAGCTCCTTGAGGGCCCCTTTCTCCAGCAGGACCTGGGGGACCCTGAAAAAGGAAAATAAGTAACGGTGCTGACACTCACGACGAATAAGGTTGGGATTCGAAAGCGTTCGCATTCTTACCTTCTGAATTCACCAAAAAGTAAAGAAAAACTCACCGGTGGTCCTTCTTTGCCAGCTGGTCCTGGTAAACCTGCCTCGCCGGGAACTCCCTGGAAAGGAATGCATTTCCATCAAATATGGAAGAATTTTGAAAAATTTCATGATTTGAATTTTATAATTTTTTATATCACTCAAATAAGGTTATATACAATCATACTGATGATTTAAATTGTCAAAAAAGTGAAGCTTTTATAGCATTTCCAAAATTTTCCTTTGTTTCTAGTTACGTTGATTTAGATTCTTGTAGAAAAATACTTTCCAAATGACAACTACAGTGATGCCTATTTTTAGTGTATTCAAATATGTAAATTGAATATTATTGATATAGCTCTTTCTTTTTAAAGTGAAAGAAATGTACTAAAATATGCTGGATCATAGAAGAAGGGACAGATAAACTAATTAATTTATTGAAATTGAGAGAATTCTAAAATTATTGAAATTGAGAATTCTAAAATTATTTAAATTGAGAATTCTAAATTTATTGAAATTGAGAATTCTAAAATTATTGAAACTGAGAATTCTAAAATTATTGAAACTGAGAATTCTAAAATT
>BGPR01001955.1:28811-92660 GCA_013235015.1 Araneus ventricosus | reverse complement strand
TTGAGAATTCTAAAATTATTGAAAATGAGAATTCTAAATTTATTGAAATTGAGAATTCTAAAATTATGGCTTTAAATAGAAATGAAACACATTTTAGAAGAATTATTTCTTGCTTGATCAATAATGAAATTTCCATAGAGTTGTATCTTTACAAACCTTTATTTAACTTAACTTGTTTCGTATATGTAAAGATGAAATTTTGTTATCGATTTTTCACTCAGTTCCTAATGTGCTAGAATTTTGAAACTTTATGTACTACTGTGTTCTCGCTGACAATTTTAATATTTTCACCAATCAATTAATTTCATTTAATTTTGTTTCCGAGTGGCGTCATATGTTAGAGAACTTCAGAAAAAAAATAATTTCAAAATTCCATAATATTTATGATAATGATTATAAATTAAAGACTAAAAAGTAGAAAATAATTAAAATAAAAAATTTCTGCTTTTTAATACACCAATCAAAGTGTGATTTAAAAATGTTTTTTTATTTAATTTCTATAATTAACTGTAACTTGCGTTGCCCTATTCCAGTATTAAGCAGTTGCAAAAAAATTGATAAGATGACTTTTTCTGAATGATGACAGAATTCAAACATGTTTTGAGAGCCTTTAAAGTATATGTTCAAAAATAGTTAGCAGAGGTTAACGTGTATTACAAAATACAAATTTCTTAACGGAAAACTTACAGGAATACCTGCTGGTCCCATATCTCCGGAAGGCCCAGGTTCACCCGCTGGTCCCTAAAGATACAAACAAGTTTACAATAATTAATAAATTTCGAAGTTTGAAAATTGTAGATATACCATTTGTTACTTTTCCTTCTAATATACACAACTGAATAAACTTACTTGTGGGCCTACGACTCCGGGAGGTCCCGGTGGGCCAGGAGGGCCAGGTTCACCCTAAAGGAAGTGAACATGTTACTGACATTTTCCAAACAAGGTATTTATGAAATGTGTATAAAATTGTTCTACTCAATTCTAAAATATAATAGAAATTATGATTAAAAGCATAATCACTGCAAGCTCTAAGGCTTTTTCCCAACTCTGCAAATATTATAATAAAATAGGCGGGTTTTTTTAAAGCTAACCTATTAAAAATGTAATTTTTCTTTCGTTTATTAGAAAAACTTATTATTTCCAAGATGTTCATAAATGAATTTCGCGAAGTAATTTCAGAGAGCGAATGGAAAATTCCTTTTATATCCTGAATTATTGTAACATGTCCAGAATGAGATATCAACATTTAGTTCCGCTATTCTAGAATTTTCATTGCAAGGAACCTGAAAAAAGAATTCTCACCGGAGGTCCTCTTTCACCTGGCATCCCTGGCACACCATCTTTCCCTCTGGCACCCTAGAATAAAGGCATTTTTAAGATTCAAAGCATCTGATTCAGCGTGAAATAACACATTTAAGAAAAGTTCAGTAGTGATTTAATTTTAAACAAATGTAATCAATAACGTATTATGAAACCAATAAAAACAATCAAGAAAATATAAATACCTGAGGTCCTGGCGGACCTGCAAAACCTCTTTGTCCTTGAATACCTTGCAGTCCTCTTTCCCCTTGTGGTCCAGGTGAGCCGGGTTCCCCAGTGCTTCCCTAGGAAAATTAATTTAATTTGAGAATAATAATTTCATTTGAAAAAATAATATTTTGGAAAGCAACAATGTTAGCGGCAATGAATGAAATTTTAAGACATTTACTTTATTAAGTACTCCAACTTTTACATTCTTACTTAGAAATAAGATGCCGCCGAGTTGAAATTTTTATCATCGTGTATTTAATTAAAAACACTCATTCATAGTAAACAAATCTCATAAGATTCTACGGAAGAAAATATAATACTTTTTATTATAAATACCCATATAATTTTCTTTTCTGGCAAATATTTCCCCTGAACATGAATTTCTCACTGAAAGATTGTAGAGATAAAGACTGATAATATTGAAAAAATTTTCCTTTTTAGTTTAAGGCTTTAAATCATGATTACTTAGCTGAAGTCCTGGATTAAATTTTACAGTCCCTAAAGTTTTTTCCGACAATTTTTAACAAAGTAGCAAAAATATTTCATTCAGATTCGTCTGATAGTATTCTGAATTATTCATTAAAAACGAGCCAGAATAAAAAGCCTCTCTTCATGCATAGAAATGAGTCGGAAAAATACAAAATAGTTTAATAATCCCAAGCCTGAAAAGTTACTTTATAAATTCAGCCAAAACGATAAGACCAATAGCTACTTAAATCTTTTTGAACTCTAAGCTACCGATGAACGGAATTACTAAATTCTTCTCCAATAAGTTATATCTCTTTTAATTAAATTCTTAACGGAGTTCTTTTACAGATTATAAATTCAAAACCAGCAAAGAATTTGTAGAAAAAGCCCGTAGGTTTGAAAGCAAATTTGGAAGCCTATAATTTTCAAGCTAAAATTCCGATAAAAAAACTTTTATTAAACGTCTACGCTTCAAATTTTAGTTCAGTTAGTAAATTTAGTTCAGTATTAAAGGCAATGCATTAAAAATATAAATAAAAATCCTTTGCGAGTTTGGTTTAACAGGATATAAACATTCACAATGATAAAAATTTTACCTTATCTCCAGGTGGTCCAGGTTTACCTTGCCTTCCGCGAACTCCACGATTGCCCTGAAAAATATTTTTTTATAATTGAATATCGGAGAAAGTTCGAAAGGTGACATAATAAATTTATGATAAAGGAAATATCAGATAGGTGCAAAACAATACTAGATCATACTTTTGAATACTTTTAAGAATTGGGAACAGTGAATCATTGTTACTTAATATCGATATAAGAAACTCAGCAACACCGTTTTACCACGCAAATACAATATTTTTGTAAATGTGAAAGTGTGCTTTTATAAGTGTGAATACTAGGAAAAATAAGACTGTCAACTCACCCTGGGACCTTGAGGTCCTCTATCCCCTTGTAGTCCAGTATGACCCTGCGAAGACACAAAAGAAGGACTAAATGTTTTTAAAGATTTGCACAATTATTTTGATATTTCATTTTTTACTCTCTAACTTATATTTCAGTGAAGTTTCAAATTAATTAATATTGCTCATCACTCACCCTTTCACCTTTCTCGCCTTTCTTTCCGGGTTTGCCCCAGAAGCCTTTCTCGCCCTGAAAAGTGAAAAACATAGCTGAAATATATTTCAAAACGATTTATAGCAAAATTAATTTTTAACTTCTTTCGTAACTTTACGTCAAAAATAATTTAAAAGTTCTTCTAAAAATGAATGTTAAAAATTGTTAATTCTATGATTTAATTCTAATTAATTGATCTTATAGTAGTAAATTAAGATTGATATAATAAATGTAAAATATATTTTTGTGGCTTCCATTAAATTTTATTAAATTTATCTTTATAGTTAGTACAAAATTTTTATGCTTCATTAAAAAAATTTATCTCTTTGTGTTTCATACAGTGCTTTAAAAAGAGAGATTTATTTTCACAATTTTGAATCGAAAGGTAATCAGATGACGTTGCTTCACTGCAACTGCGGAAGAGCTGCAGCAATGACACGATGAATATTCATCACGTAAATACCGATGCACATTTTTTTTCTTTTGCAGGTATTCAAAAGCAGAACCATTTTCGTCAATTTTTTGTATCAAATCAGCTACCGTTCGCAACACTGGTACAGCTCAGGATGGCAGACTATTGATACGACTGTCTTGAACACTACTATTTCGAAGAAGCGAAAAACGCAAGTTTTTAAAATTGTTAAGTCATTCCAAATAAACGAATAGTATTTATTTATATGTCCTGACGGCCAAACTTTTCAGCAATCATACTGCTGGAAGGTAGCTTAACATTCGGTATACCGAGGTTAAAAGATTTATGAAACATATATCCAAAGGAGTTACTGGAAATGATTAAGTTCTAAAACTGTAGTCTTGTAAACAGAACAATAATTTCAGACATATTATAACTGAATATTTTGAAACTTCTCTTATAGAACATTATGAGATAGTTTAAACGAAGCTTCTTGCGGGTGTTATCGGTGACTGTTTCTTCACGTATTGTAAACTTAGCTAGGAATTACGATTTTTGCTTGTTACATTAATCACATTAGAAATTTCAGTTTGGGTCCAAACCAGTGTGATAATGGATCCTAGTAAAAAACAATTTAAAAATTAAATTTAACTAAGAATCACGGATTCATGTTTGAAGTTTCGTGTATATATTTCACAGTGACTTCTATGCCAGCAGAAATACTTAAAATCTAACGAAGATTTTGTTAATGAATATTTGCCTGAACCATCGTATGTGAAATTGAAGCTCAGATGACTTTTCGTGCATTTAAAACGTTTCTATTAATTATTTTAGCAAATCCATTTGTCTTTGTAGGGAATGGAAAGTAACCATTTGAACTTCTGAGCAGTCAAATCCTTTCTCTATCAAAAATCTATACATACTTATAAAAGGCAATGTTGGCGTGTGTGTGCGCGATGTCCAGACGAATCTATCGCACTTACAGCCATGAAATTTGGCACACAGGTAGACGTAATGGTGACTCAATGCACCTCGAAGCCAGAATTTTTAAATTTAATCAAGAAATTTTTTATTTAATGTTTTGTGTTATTTTGGGTCATTTTTGGCACGTTTATGGCTGTAGTATGTTTTCTAATGATCGCTGAAAAACAATCAATGCACCATTGGATAGAACAAACAATTTTCGTTCTAATGAAGTTTGTTTTGAATTTCTAACATAATTTACTGAATTTTGAGAAATTTTTAAATAATAGTCACTTTTGTGGTAATTTTTGATAAGGATTTCTTGAATTTCTCGCATCTGACGCTCCAACAACTCTATAATTTTCATTTTTTCAATTTATAACTGGAACGTTTCTATTGGAGTTAAAATAAGAACAATTAAAATATCTTATTCCGTTTTTTAATTAATTTTTCCCTTATCAGTTCAAACAGTTTTTTTGCTAGCGAGATTTGACAGCAAGAGTTTCTCCAGACGATCCCAGAATGCATTGTTGCTTCCTTGCAGGAGGTAACGTAATATGCTTTCATTCCCAGCCTGCATTTCTACAATCCGATTCCTTCCGGTGACGTCATTACATTCGCGTCATTGTCGAGAAGAAAAATCAGCGGGAAAATCAATAATGTGTATCGTTTGTTTTGATTTTGTTTTCAGAACTTTTTCTACTCATTGTGGGCATTTTTTTCACATTTTGTCGAAGTCCTGATTCCACGGGCAAAGCCGTGCGCGTACTGCTAGTAAAAAATATAACCATACAAAAAATAACATCTACATGAAAATGTCACAACACTCTGGAACAGATGAAATAAAAGTGATGAACAACTAACTTATTCGTCAAAATTTAAATTAAATCCAAGCTAGATAATTTTCTCACAATAATGAAAGGTTGCTTTCCCTCAAATTAAAGATATAGACCGCTACAGATATGAAAATCTCCAAAGTGGCGTGAAAAGTATCTGCTGTGAAACAGTTTTTAAATCTCCTCTCGGTCAAGAAAAATAAAGGACGGTTTTAGAAGAATTGAAAATAACGTGTCTGGGTTCAGTCCAATCAGGATTTCGTCGAAACCGAAAATGTTTTAGTAGAAACTGAGTTGATATTATGATAGTTGAAGAATTGTTTGAATACTGCAAAAGTCTGAAGTTTTACACATACTGTCAAAAATATTCGAAAGTAATTGTATCACTAATAAATCAAATTCCTTTTTCATTGAAATCTTTCCGCTCACCTTTATTCCAGGGTGACCAGGATAACCTGGGAATCCGGGGATTCCTATTTTACCCTGCAACGAAGTTAATTAAATTATCAATTATTTATAAAGTAATTATACAAAAGAACATTTTATAGAAGAATATAAATCTTTTAAAAATGGATATATTTAACTGAAATATGCGTGATAATATCTAATTTTTAAATTTAAATTTTATTGCATACAGAAAAGTTTAATAACGCTAAGAAAAGTAAAAAACATTTTTAATATACCTTCTCACCAGTTGGACCAGGAGGGCCCATCTCGCCCCTTGGACCTTCAAATCCCTGAATGAACAAAAGTATTAGATATGTTAATATACGGTATGCATTTTTAGTAAATTTTATTAATCAATTTCTGTAATTGGAAATAAAAATACTGTAAATGTAGTATTTTGATTACATCTTTGAATTTCGAAGAATATGAAATTCGTTACAGATCGTGCTACTTTACTGCCAACTAAAGTGTGATGCTTACTTTTTAATAACAGCAACTGGGCTTTAATAGTAAATAAAGAATTAATAATAAATCTATTGAGTACTTAGAACGAACATAGCAAAATGTAAAACCCATTTAGAAAATAAATTAAGCAAAACTGCATGAAGAAAAGATTTACAGCCAACAATAGATAAAAATATCATTTAAAAACATAATGAGATAAAATTTCAATATCACAGTAGCATTTCTTGGTGTAAATCAATTCAGCTTAGGGAGAGAAACGGTACATGAAGTGATATCCGGGAAATTCTCCTTTTAATGCTTTTTACATAAAATGCAGGAAGAAAGTTGTAGCAATACTTTGCATATAAAGGTAAAGTAATAGATCTTGGAAAAGTTTTTTTTTGCTTTGAAATAAATATAGTTGACTAAACTACAAGGTTCAGAAGTTTTGACATCTTTTAAAAAGATGCATAGAAAACTCAACAGTTAGACAAACGTAGCGAATGGGAAGAGTATCCATACAAGAACAAAATTTCTCTGCTTCAAACAAGTAACTTCAGTTTTAGTTCTAAATAGAAGAACATGAGCCATTGAATTTCATTGGAACTTTTTTCTGCTACATTCTATCTTGTCATACCTTTGGACCTTCGGGGCCTTCAATACCCGGAGTTCCATCCGGGCCAGGAACACCCTGGTCTCCTTTAGGTCCATAATCGCCTTTTTGACCATCGTTGCCTCTCGAACCCTAAAAAAAGCAGACAATTTTTGTCAGAACTTTAAGAAAAAAAGTACTTTATTAATGTCGAACCCAAAATAGATTAAATAAATTCAGATTAATCTTACCTTTTCACCTTTTTCTCCCGATGGTCCTCTAACACCTTGATCTCCCTGAAATACAAAAACGATAAGCGACACCAGGCTAATATCTTTTTTATCAATGTTCTTGAAATTGTAAATTTAAAGTAAGCTAATAATTCTGCAACTTCTATTTCGTTTCTTTGAGAAATATAACTCTAAAAATAAAAATGACAAAAGATAATAACGAACTAATTTTGGATGAACAATTAGAGTTAATCCCAAAAAGTACAAAAAATCGTTAAATTGCATAAGAAAATAAGAATTAAATAAGATAAATGAAGTTTCATGTTAATTTTAGAAAGAAGATATTTCTTTCATATTTATTAAATAATAATAAACATTATTTATGGATGGAAACTTCATTGTAATTTTAATATAAACAATATATTTAATTATAAATAATGGAGTCTTTTTAAAAAACTCTATATTGTTTAAATAATTGTGAAGAAGGGATATAAGATCTCTTTAAATGAATTAATTATTTGAAAAAGAATAATCATGATTCGAGAAACGGATTTATTATCACTTTTATTCAAGGAAAAAGAAATTTTTGGTATAATTTGTTAATTCCATCAAAGCAACAAAGGGTTACAAAAGGACACTTCCTTTTCTGAAACAGATTTCGAATAATTTTCCTATAATTGTAAAATACATCAAATAAGAACAAATACTAAGAGATGAGAATTTTTGTTTTTAACAAACATTATTATTTCTTGAAATGTTGATACAACAGTTATCTTTTTTTATAAATGCACGATTAAAACTCTAAGTCCAAAGGTATATTCGAAAATATATTAAAATTACCTTCACCCCTCGTTGACCTGGAAATCCCATAGGTCCTTGAGGTCCAGGTCCTCCCTTGGAAAAAGAAAATAACAAATAAACATCTTTTTTATAAAATTAAATTGTAAAAATAACAAAAGAATTATTAGCGTAAATACTCGTTGTCATACAGAGGGTATTAGTGTGTCATAGCAATGAAAATTTTCTTTTAATGCAGTTTTCGACAGTTTTTGAATATTTTACTAGATAGTTATTGAGGGTTTTTTTTTCTAATTCGTTTTCACATTTTTCTTAGTTTTTTTAAAGTAAAAAGATATATTTGAAGGCATAAAATGCACAGTGTTGCACAGAATCGAGTTTCACGACAATAATGAAAATCATTCTTCATAATTCTATTTTTAAAAAGATGATTCAAAATAAGAAATTATTTTGATGACAATTCACTGTTTGTTTTTTGTAATTTGCGAAATTGTTATAATTTCACTCACTTCAGTTTTCATGAATCATTCAAAGGATATTATTCCGAAACAATTAAATAATGCATATGAATCTTTATCAATATGTATTTGCATAGTCATTCTCATTCATCTTCTCTTCAAAGCTCTACTCTCATTTAACAAAACGTTTCTATTCTTTATTTTCTGTAAAAATAACAAACTCAAAATTCATCTTTTTATTTTTTATTTTGTTTTTACATTTATAATTTTTAAAGTTGTCTCTTCCAATTTTTCCCAATATTTATAGGTTTTCCTCACTCTTTGATTTTTTAAGAGAAGTGTGAATGGTAATTTCTTTCCTACACTTTTAATAAATAAATGCTGCTCTGTGATGCATGCCTTAGAAGTAGTTTCGACCCACTTTAAATAAAAATTCATAAATTACAAATCAAATAAAAACTTAAATTAAACACCACGTAAATGAAATAAAGGAGTTTTAAACACTCAAGTGATACATAAATTGTCTATTGAATAATACTTCATTAGAAATAAAAAGATTAAAATTTTCCCAACACTTGATAAAAAAGTAAAGATGGTTATTACTGTTTCTCAAAATAAATACTGATTACATTTTGTTTTCGTACTAGTCTTCACACTACAGCAGTGGCGAATCCAGAATTCGGGTCTAGGGGGCGGCTGAGGTCAGAAAAATTTTGTAATGTCGTGACGAATGTCCAACCTCATGGCTTATGTAAACCAAAACACTTTAACTTTACAGACTTTACTCACCTAACAATAAGAATCATAAAGAACAGTACAAAACTTTCGATAATTTAATTAAAAAAATACAATGAAATAACTAGCCAAAAAATGTTTTCGACAGCATAACGTTACAAATACAAGCGGAATGACCAGAAAAGTAGGAAAATTTTCGAACTTGTCAAGCCAGAAAGAAATGTTGTCTCGTTTTTATTATTTTTTAAAAAGGGAAATTAAGAACAAACAGTTGTAGTGATTTAAAATAAAATCATGAATTCTGGTTTAGCTCTGGGGTGTCTGCAGCCCAATAGCCACCCCCTGGATTCGCCACTGCACTGTGAAACACTGCAATTTTCTCCCCTTTCTTGAAAATGCTTTACAGAAAAATATATTAGTTGAACCCTAATGTACCGCTTTCATATGACATTCCGAAGTTATAAAAATATTTGAAGACGTTATTTTAAAATTCTCAAAACTGAGAAAATGATGAACGCTGCATTTAATAATTGTTTAAAAGTTTCTTGTTCTTGGTCCATGCCTGCTAATTAATGACCACTGCTACTAATTAATTACCATCTGTTAGAAACTAAACGAAAAAAAATTCAAACAAAACTTTTTTGTATGTATAGTCCAACTCGGAAATGCTTATGCCTTTCAACCTGCTACTTTCTCTGTTTAAATGTAGCTGTTAGTAAGTTTCACTAAAATCATTATAACAATAACTCTAAATAATTTATCCGTAACGAAAAAGAAAACAAACCATATCTTGGGAAAAATTTCTTTACAATGCTTGAAAATGATAAACAAAAATTACGCCATCTTTCTGTTAAACGAAATTATTATTTTACAATAGATATGAAAATAAATTTTTGTCTTGCTTTCGTTGGCAAGAATTTAAATTTTTTAGACATGTGTTATGAATCTATTCTATTACCATGTTTTACTTACGATACAATTATACCATTGTTCAAAAGATGCTCAAATTGTAGAATTCCTAAAAAAGCGGAAAACTAAAAAAACGGCAACATATTTTTTGTTTTCAGCCAATATACTGTAATGTATAGGAATATAATATTATAGCTATCAGTTTCGGTTTCAAGCAAAAATATGATGTTTCACTTACAGGATCTCCTTTCGCTCCAGGAATCCCAGGCACCCCTCCTGGACCCTAAGAAATTTATAAGAAAAATTAAGTTAGTGGCACTCACTTACTGATACATTTATTAAACAATCAAAAGGATTTTTAGGTAAAAAACGATGCTCAGAAAAAAGACTTATATGCAAATACAATCAAAAATCGTTTTCATACACATATATGAAAAACTCTGAAGTTCATAGCAATTAAAGTGTTACATGTTAGTTTATTTTAGAACGTAAGCTGTTTTATAAACATAGGTATAACAAATTATTTAAAGTGTAAAAAAACAAATTGATGATTCTGCTTCTTTGATAAGATTCTTTGAGTTAATCTAACTGATTAATCAAAATAAAAATAACTTTGTATCTGCCATCGATCTGCCTGTATCAAGAATGCATGAAAATTACCTTAAAAACCTATACAGTTAAGATTTCAGTTTTAAAGAATTCACCTTCAGCATTTTCGAGTAGTGGATTAAAGAAAAATAAATCATTAAATGTTAGAATACTCTAATTTTCGAATCGTAGTTTTATTTTCCAATTTAAAGTAAGAAGTCCACTTTATTTTCTTGTTATTCAAATAATCATGAAGAATGTTCTTTCAAGCTTCTGTAGAGAAAAGACGTTTATCTTTTGAAGAGTTCAGAGCCCTTCAGAGTTTCCGTATAGTTCGAAGCGCTTGGCCACCGCTTTCCATAACCTTTAAACGCAGTTCTTATAGGTATTTTTGTTGAGAAGTGCAGCTATTCTGACATCTTTTTAAACGTTAAATGTCAGTTACCTATTTTTACAGTTAGTTAAATGACGAAAAGAAAATATTACAAGATAAAATTTGATTAACATAAAACCCCTGGAAATGTTTTACTTTTTCTGTGCAAAATCAGTATGTATATACAACGCTTGCAAACACGTCCAAATGCTTTTGCAACGAAGTGATTTGTTATTTATTTGCAAAGCAATAATAGCGGAGCTAATCAAATTGTATGGAACAATTGAGACGGCATTTTTTTACTTTGTCCGAAGCAATAAGTTTAATTGAACCCAGAACAAAAAAAATTTTACTGTATTGCGCTTGTGACCAATTATATTGCTTGTGATCAATTATACGAAATTTGTAGGAATCTTTATGAATTTTGGCTTATAGCAGAAGAATTTCGTCTAAATTAATGTTATAATGTTTTTTTAAACTTCTTGTTACTTGCCAAATTGACTCCGATTTAAAAACAATGAAATAATTTCAAAGATAATATAATTTATTTTAAATGAGAATGATATATTTTCATCATTAAAACTACAGAAACTAACCAAATTTATGCTTCTGTTTAAATAAATCTGTCTTTATTACTTACTGGGAGTCCATCAGCTCCAGCTAGTCCGGGAAGTCCAGGTTTGCCACGAGGTCCCTGCACGAAAAATCCATTGCAATAAATGAAATGTATTAAATAAAATATAATAAATTATAATTATTATTATATTACGCGCATCCTATAAAATGAATTTTTATCTCCTCCCATTATCAGAAAAGAGATGCATAAGGTGAAAGGGGAAATATGTTTCATTAATTCCTGGCGGATACGCACACTAATAATAACTCGAAATTTTTCAGAATTTCTTTAAAAAATTATTTTGTTGAGTTTAATTAACGTGGGAATTATTACCTCCTTCATATAAGGCAGCAATAGACTGGCTAAGATAAACTTTTGGAATTCCGCCAACTTAGACAAAAATGTAGTCACAGAATGGGTTTTAATATTTAAAATTTTCAGGATGAAATCAGTAATAAATCCGCAGCACTGTCAGCATAATGAAAATAGAAAAACGTGAGAATGAAATGTTTTTACTTTAGACAAGAACTCAACTATTGTCCGAAAAAGTAATAAATACATATTTCTGCCAACATTTTAAAAGACTTTCATAGGATTTCGAAAGTTATACAACAAATAAAAAAATCACCTTTACATTGAAAGCTTATCATTATTTTAACTCATAATCACCTTCTTTATTTCCTAAATATAATTTATATACTAATTAAAATTATGTTTTCTACTTGAATGAATAAATGAGATCCCATTGAAATCAAACAGAATCTGTTGGAATCGTCTACGCTTATTTCAGAAAAACGGAAGGCAAATTTCTTCATTGTGTAGAGACTTTTTAATTTTTAAAACAGTATTTATTTTAAACAATAAGATCCATATAATGAAATCTTTTTATTCATTTATGTCTCCTCATTTATGAAGAATAAGCAGATCATTTTGTTAGCAAATCCATAAATTGAAATGTCAGCTATCGAGCTCATAATACAGAGGAAAACAAATAACGGAAAGTTGTTGATAAGCAACATATTTTCGTAATAAAAATTAGAGGAAATACACATACCGTGAGTCCCTGAGGTCCCAATGGCCCTTGAGGTCCCGGCGGGCCCTGAAAGTGAACATAGTTTTAGGAAATGAAAGCAAACATAATTTTAGTAGCTACATTTATTTTGCAGAATAAAAAAAATGAATACAGTGCACCTTTGTTAGAGTTTCGTTCAGTGGTGAAACAAATGGTTTATTTTTGGTAACACTGCGTGATGCACTCTCTCAATTACTTAGGAATCATTAACTTAATAACTAATTGATAAGCAGCTGGTAAGCGTGTGACACGTATTAGTCCGTTTGTGTAATTAAAATTTTTCTCTCTTAACACACCGTGAATGTAATAAATTATTCGAGTTTTAATGTAAATTCAAAATTGGTGAAAACGTGTCATAGAGCGATTGATTGCGACAGATTTGCAGAGATTCCTTGACTATTGTAAAAAGAAAAGTAAAAAATCGTCCATCTTTTTTTCATCGTAATAAAGAATTTTTATATATATATTTGCTTCCACATTCTAAAGAAATGAAAAATTTTAACAGGATATAAATGATAAGTAAAACAAATTATACATATCTTTTTGTTCGGATCATATTTTAGTTAAAGATATTTTATTCCGATAAGCTCATGATAAAACTTTCATACGATTCTCCTCAATACTTGTTTATTGCTTCTTTCCCAGAAATTATATCAGTAGAAAAAGTCAGCATAGATGCCATAAAATGTAAACAACTTTCGAAGAAATAAAAAGTAATAAATTGCTAGATATTTATATAAGAAGTTATTATTCTGAATGCGATATTCTTTAATTAACTTACTCTTTAGCATTTTTATGCGATGGCCTTTGAGAGCTTTCTAAGAAGTGGAGTATCCCTTCCTTATAAGGAACGCAAATTTTTGTTTCCTAACTAAACGTTCTCTATAAGTAACAATAGCATTACTTCACGATAAATTATCACACAAATAAGTACGCGAAATATTTTCTCAAGAAGGAGTGGAAGAACGAGTATAAATAAACTCCATAACTAAAATTGTACATGTTTGACAACACGTGGGTAATTAAAGAAAAAAATATACGATGTACAAAAGATGTCCTTTGCACACGAATGATAGCACACTTATTCAAAACATTTGTGCACACTTAGCTTCCTTGGGTAATTTGAAATTATACAGGAAATAATGAAGTGCAGAGTTCGGGAAAGCACCTCTTTCCTTTGGCAGATTATATCCGAAATTAGATGAAGCTCTAAAAATTTGATGTAGAATCCTCTTGTCGAATTTCTTCCATCCAGTTCGTTGCATTTTTGAATTATTAATTTCGCATACACGAGGAGAGGCAGATGGGCGTCCGTCTGCCTGTTAACGAATTTAGAGAAAATTTAAATACATATGTACGGTTCCATCCATATAGGCTGTTGCGTTTTTTAGTTATTGCGTTCTCATTCGCACGGATAGACAGACAGGCAAATAAAAATAGTCCACTTGCTGACGAATTTTTTTGAAAACTTGACACATATCTGCAAAGTTGGTGTAAAGACAGCGCGTCAAATTTCATTTATCTACCCTTTCGGCCCAAATGGTCAAATGCGTCCCGGAGATTAGACTTCATTCCCTATTGCTAAATAAATTCCACTTTTACTTATGTTTTTTATATTTTCAGTGTTGTTGAGGAATTGGGGAATAAAATTATGATTAAAGAAACTTGGAAACACTTTCAGATTGCAAATGGCGGACTCATGTTTCTGAGCACGCACATCGCTCAAGTTTCAATTGGTCTATTTTTTTTTTAATTTTACAGTAAGTACAACTATATTTGTGCCATATTTAGTGTAAAATAGTTCTTATTTTTCTTTTTAAATAATAATTCACCCTTTTTAATATCAGATTTAAGAAATTTTGAATAAATTCTTTTTGCGGGATATATTGTCCCATTCGTATTGAACAGTGGGACAATATCTTCCATCAGTGATCAAATTACTACAAGATTATTGGTACGAAGCTGTAAAGTTGTTTCCCTGACGTGTTAATCATATAGCAGGAAAGAGAGTTTTATAGATGTTTTACTGGAATAGTCCCAGTCGACTATACGATTGGGACATATTGTACCAAGAGATTTCCAGGAAACGGGAAAAGTGAAAAACTTTAAACTCATAGAATACTTCTTTTAGTATGTCAACATTAAATTAAGCTACTTTTCATAGTTAAATTTTAATCACGCAAAAGTAGGGTCGAAAGGGTTAAGTTATTGCGTTCATACAAACACATACAGACAGACAGTGTACCCATTGAGGGATTGGGTCCGGAAACTGACGCAAATGCACAATTTTCCTATAAAGATCGCATGCTCAAGCTCATCCATCTGCCTCAAAATCTCGAAGTCGAATTTGCTTGATGATTACGATATTTTCTCTTCGCATACTAGAAACATTTCAAACGGTACGTTCTTTCACAAAAAAACACCTTAATTTCTTAAAGACAAAATTGAAGTTTTTAATAAAGTAAAGAATAATTCAAATGACGCACTGATCACTGAAAGATATGCGAAAATTCAGCCAAAAGGGGAAAAAACTGACAAGCTTTAAGAATTATTATATCTATCTCGAATTTAGTTTCTAGTTATTTGAGTTACCTTACGCTAAGCATATTAATATTTTCTATGTCATAAATATATATATCTCCATATCCAAACAAGCGTATGTCGTCAATTAACTAGAAACACCACCTATCTCAATTTTTTTTAATTTTAAAGAGGAACAAAATACTCAATTTTTCGCAACTAATAATGAATGTCTAAGAATTTTTTTATCATCTGATATGAACACGAGACCGTATTTCCTCACAGATGTGAAAATAATTCCGAAATATTCGTTATTGGATGCGAAAAATTGAGTTTTTTCTTCCTCTTTGAAATTTCAAAATATTGAGATATGTGGTGTTTCTTGTTGAGCGACGATATATTTAAGGACTATAATGAATATTTCTACAAAAGCAAAAGCTTCAAAAATGAACTGATTATCAGTGGTGGTAGGTAACTGAATGCTTATAGAATCCTTTTGGGAATAATTGAAAGTTCTTACGAAAATATCACCATGTGGAAATTTAATTAACCACTTAACTGAATAGTTTTCTTTGCTATCTAATAAGATGACCCCTCCTGTTTTGGAAAGGGGCTGTCGTTTTCATTCATCTAAGAAGGCATAGGATACTTAAGATGTTTATGGATCCTACTTATTTTTTTGTGTCAAATTATAAAGCTAATTAATGATTCAATTTTAGTTTATAAGACTAAAATTTCGAAAATTCAATGCACGAGTGTTCTCGGGCTGTTAAGTTAAGCGGTTAATCTTGTTATTAGTTAAATTTTCAATTATTTTTTAGAAATTTAACAGTTTTTTTTAGTAGTTGAACCAGTTTTAGTCCCACAATTCTCGGAGAATAGTTCATTATTATTGTTGAAAAAAATAATATTTTCTTTCATTTCTGTATAAAGTCATTCCAAAAGCAATATTTCTATAAGCCTTCAATTTACAACAGATTATAATGGCTGAAATTGGGGGGATTAAAACTTCCAATTTCCAACTTAATAGAATTTGATTACAAATGATTTTTTTAATATTTCAAAGAAAATTTGATGTTGAATATAGTGAGAATCTGGACGAGTTTTCTGTATTGCTTATTTACGTTAAAATGCCATACCTACGTCATTCCGGTGTAATGCTAAGTCAATGGAATCTTCAAAGAGGAAGTCAAGGTTTTTATATTATTTTTTATCATTTCTGTATTGTAAATAAACAATACAGAAAACTCGTCCATAGAGTTTAAAACAGAAAATAATAGATGCAAATAGCTACTGAGCTGTTAACAGAGTGTTTTTACATCTGGTTTGCATCGATATTTTACTGAGCTGAAATAATGTCGCTCTCTATGGGTGACTCCGAAAATGTCTGTAACTGTATGTATATTTATATATATAAGATTAGGCTTTAAAAAGGTGAAAGGCAGTCCATTGTCATCAAGGAAGAGACGATATTTGTTTAAATCTTCTTTTATTTAGGCGTCAGGCGTTATTTCTTCATAGGTAAAGTATTTAATTTGTATGCAGCTCCATGACCAGTATTTAGAAGTTTACGGCCGAGCGGCGCGTTGTTGTTAAAAGCTTACATGCTGGCGTGAAAAAGGCAGAAATGAATGCGCAGCACGCTTAAGTACCCAGAAGAGGGAATTTCCCCTTTCAGAAACTCGTGATTTGAAAAGAAAGTTGTAGTGCGTTAATTATGATGAAAGTAGAAGTATTTAAAATGAGGTATTGTTAAGATTATTTAGGAAAGTTAAAAAATTAAAATATCACATATGTTTGTACAAATAATACCTGTATCGCTGTACACTTTAAATATAGATTTTCAACATTTTCTTTCGCAGATAAAATATTGTTTTTCGAATAAAACCACAACATTGTCTTAAAATAATATTATGTAAAGCAATAAAACTAAAGCAGCAAAACAAGAAAAATTTCAAAAAGTATAATTAAACTATTACTACAGCTGTTCCAGAAAAAGTAACAATAAGTCATTGGTTGTGCAACAAGAACGAAATATATGGAAACATTAAAAATATTATACGGTTTATTATTCATGTACGCAATTTGTTAGAACTTTTCCTGGGAAAATAAGCTATTTTCTTGCAGTTTATGTAACCGTTCTTTTCTTTTACGTTTCGTATCAAGTGGATGTGACAAAGGGTCCCATCATGTACCGGAATATAAATACCACATTTTGACCTTGAAGAATGGCTATTTTCTATTTTCAACCAAGAACCGGCTATAAATGCTTCCAAAAAAAGTTCATTGTATGTGAATAAATGAATAATAGACTCCTACTGACGCAATAGTTGGTATTTACATATCATAAACATCCGAGCACGTTCTTTCAGGAATCGATAATGTTTGGAAAAAATAGAATGGCTGCTAGTGCCTGGGTTCCAAAAGGCTTATTTATAAAGAAAGCAAGCAAGTGACAATATGCAGAGTAGAGAGACTTCCGAAGACAGCTGCTTGTTCTTTCGAAAGAATGAAAAGAGGAAAATATCGTTATCCATCACATAAACTAAGTCATACTCTCATATCGATTGATTTTTCGCCAAAGAGCAATAAAGCAGTTATTTCGATATCTTTAAAACATTGTCGCCATAAAGATGTAGTGTAGTTAAATACAGTTAATATTATGGAATTTCATTGGAATATTTTTGGGATAGAGAGAAGAATCGTAAACAGATTTTAAGCCAAATATATTCTAATATTGAACAATAAAAATATTAAGTTACCATGATTTAAAGAGAGCTGAAAATAGCTATAAGGAGTGCCATAATTTCAATAAAATTGTATTTTTGTTAGAAATGGTCCCACGTTACTAGTTCACAAACTAATTACATTACGATCATTACTTCAAAAAATGATCAAGAATGAAATATAACTAATGACGCTCTAAAAGGCGTTTAAAAACATATTTTAAATTTAAAAAACATTTAAATTAACATATAAAGTGTTTAAATGCAAATAGCTTTTTAAATCCTAAATAATTGAAGTATATTTCATGCATTGGAGAATTTCAAATTGGCTATGAAAGGATGAAAAAGCAAATCCTCATTTTTTAAAAAATAAAAGTATACTGATTGTTTAGGCAAGCCAAAAACTTTATTTAAAGAGAACGATAAGAAATAAATACTTCAATTGCTTTTTTTAAACCTCCATTTCTGAATGCAATCAGAGGCTTAAAATTGTTCCTTTAAAGGAATGCTACGGGTTCGCTTAGACAATTTAATTTTAAAAAATTAATTTGGGAATTCGTCTCAGTTAGCAAAATACTAACGTAAAACTAAAAGATTTACTATGAATACTCTGTATCTACATAGTAGAGTAATGTTAAATTTCCATAATCCAAATTTTAGTCCCTTTTTCTTAATTTAACACATCCATTCGATACAATCAACGAAATTGATCACATTGATTGAATCACATGATTTCATGCATAATTAATACTTCTTCAGTTTAAACATTTTAATACCAATGGTCGCTTTTGGTTTTGTTGTTTCGTGACAATTGTTCATTATCCAAAACTTTTTTTATAACCACTTGACCATCATTCGAACAAAGCAAAAGGAAACAACAAATCAACGAATGAAAATTGCTTTTGAGTTTCCTGTACCAGTTTCCTGACCATTATAATTCGCTACATTTCAAACATAAACACCTGCTATTATGATTTCCAAACAGTGAAAGGAAATAGGTTGTTTGTTGGTCAGTTTAAGTGCTTGCAGTAGTTCTGATTCTTCCAATTCGATTTTTCTGAAAATTGTCGTATAGTTTCAAAATAGTCATTCTAAAGATCGATCAATTGAATCGATTCTGCTTAACTTAGTTGTATCTGAAGTAGTATGGAAAAAAAGAAAAGAAAAATGACTTTTAAAACATCAAAATAAGTAATAAAGCATGAGAGAAAAATTATTGATTAAAATTAAAAGAAAAGCAGTTTCCATTTAAATTAGAAGATTTGTAATAAGTTGAAGCGTTACGGGAACTAAAACAAATTTACAGGCGTTTTCTTGATGGTTCTTCGTGACGTGGAATGTACTACTTAAACTTCATCTTGCAGTTTATTTTCAGATTGTTTCACGTTCATCAGATATATTATATTTTATATTAAAAAATATACATGTCTCCTACTTGTAACAGTGATGAAAAATATTTAGAGGAATGAATAAAAAATAAAGAAAAGAAATGACTTTTAGGCCAATTGCATCTTTCAGTTTTAAACAACCATAATCATCTTCACTTTCACTGTAATTCTTGGCTTATATATTCTTGGCATCATTATTTACGCTGCATACAATGAGGAACAAAAAACGTCCACACAGAATTTCATGGCAAGAAATTCATCATAAAGTTTTTATGGGGGAAGAAACTTACATTTTTCACTGTAATTAATTTTAATTGAAAATAAATATTGGTGCCCACGGTTTTAAAAATGCATACGCAATTATATCTTTGTTATAGCTAGTATATTCTTGTTAGTGTGTGAGTGAGTGTTTCTGTCCAAAAAGTTATAGCTAGGAGTGTTTGATTCTAAAAAGGAATAGTTAGGAAACGTACCATTGGTCCTGCAGCACCACTCTGCCCTGGTTGTCCGGGTTGACCAGGAGGACCCTGAAAAAGACAAAAAAAGTTTGGGGTTTAAAAGGAAATATTTAACTAAGATTTAAATGCCCAATACCATTTAGTCGATTTTAAAATTGAAGTTGTATTTTCTTTGACAAAAAATGTATACGAAATACAGGAGAATTATATTCGACAAAATAAATTTTATGACATTGCAGAACTATACAAAGTTTCAAAATTTTTATACTGTTTCATAAATTCTTGACTAAATAATCAAAGGCAAGCTGAGAACTTTCGAGAACTCTTTTAAGAAGGTGAGTAGATAAACTTTATGAGTTCAAATCTAAATAAATGTATTGAATATAATTTCAATTTTTAAACTTAACTAATTTAGAGAAATGTTATTAATCATTTACTTTACCTCTTTTCCTTTTGGGCCAGAAGAGCCTTCTGCTCCAGGTATTCCCTGAAGTAAAAAATAATTTATCAAATAAATATTTATTATTTACTGCAAATTTTTCAATGAATGTTTAACATTTTAGTATTTAGAATGTTTATAAAATGTGAGAATGATTCATATAATTTTATTGCTGAAACAAAATATATTTAATGCTGAATGCAAACAATAACTAAGTATACACGGAACAAACAAATGCTAAGTTATATCAGAGGGGAAGTAACTGAAAAGACGATAAATGTTAAATAAAGTGAAAAAGCGAAGTTAGAAAACCAAATTCATGCAGACAACAAGAGAGTTGACAAAGAAACTGGTTATTTTCTCTTATGGCTATTATTTTCATGCCAGTATTGACTTTACAAAATATCGATTCTTGCAAAATTGTCAGCAGTTTCCATGTTTTCGACGTATCAAGTTGTATATACGAGCAATATAGAAGATGTATCATTTGTGAACAAAATTTCAATTCATCAAAGAGTAGGTAAATAAATAATTTAGAGTCTGGATTATAAGTTGTTATGACTAAAATGCTTATATCAATGTATGCTTTCTGCTTGATTCATGTATGTTTGCTGCTTCTGTATGATTCAAAGCAATGATCTGCTTTATTACGATGACTTAAAGCCATTCCAAAATGTCATAGTATCGATTATTCATAGATAAGATCATCGTTTATAATTCAATTTTAGTTAACCAAGTTCATTTCGAGTCTTAACTTACTATTATATATCCTTATTTCCTACTAGGGAATTTATTTTAATTTGGAAGAATAAGTACAAATAGAATCTGTTTATTCGGTGTTTCCTTCCCTGTGCAACTATGCATTTTTGTCATCGTTCATACAAAGATGCAAATGCAGTGCCCTAGTCGTTGCATGTCTTCGGAGGTTGACAATCATTGCCTCTTAAGAAAATTCTTCATCCGAGGAAAAAAGTCACATGGAGCGAGATCAGGGCAATGAACTGGAAGTACCGAAATTTTATGTTTTGACAGGTAACTTGACAGAGAGAGGGACAGGCGCAGTATCGTAATGAAGAACTTACGATTTGGCCTTCATAAAATCTGGTCGTTTACATCTCACCGAATCATGCAGACTTTTAAGGACTTTAATCAGGGATGCAGTGGAGCCGGAACGCCGTTCCGACACTGTTTTTTACGAGATATAAATAACAAAAATTTGCGAAAATATTCTTAAAATACCGCTTTTTACATACCGATAAATACCGATAAAATACCGATTTTTGTCACCCAAGTTAGAGCATTCCGGTACTGCTGTTAGAGCGTCCGGGAACTGTTTATTTTGCGACTATAACACTGACTTTAATATATTCTTCTTTAGTGACTGTACGACCATGCCGAAGGAATTCTTTGTGTACAAGCCCCTTGCAATCAAAGAAAATTCGACATTTTTTTTTTCGCGACGGGAAGTCTTGAATGCCTGCAAATACAAGTTACACGCATGCGTTGTGTGTATTTAAAATCGATGAAACTGGTTCTAACTAGTCCGTCACATGATACTCTTTGCATGTTCTGACGGAGCATAACAGCATAATTCAGTTACATTTGGAGAAAATTTAAAACGTTCCAAAACTTTTTGATCGTAGTTGTCTAACCGTTTCCGTTGTATTAATGACTAACAACATATAGGTGCTGAAGTGTGCTCCAAAAAATTGATGTGGGCAACAACTGTGGTTTTCTTAGGTCGTGGTACGATTTTACGTTCTTCGTTACTATTTAATTTTTCTCAATACGAAACACGCAATTAATGCAATATGATCGCCTCAAATATTTCCATTTCCTCCCTAGGAGTTTCTTGTCACGAAACATGCAATTAATGCAATGTGATCGCATCAAATATTTCCATTTTCCCCCTAGGAGTTTCTTGTCACGACACATGCAATTGATGCATTACGATCGCATCAAATATTTCCATTTTCCCCCTAGGAGTTTCTTATCTGTATCATCTATCTCATTAAGTATTTCTAAACATAGAACAATTAGAACTATAAACATTTTCCTCTCCAGCTTTCTTGAAGTACCTTAAAATAATCAACTCGAGTTTGAAATGCTTCATACTTCCTTAAAATGTGCAAAACTCCCGGATATGTCCTTTTACTTCTCTATTTTCTCTCACTTCTGCATATTTTGAACCAGCAAGAAGGAGAAGAATGAAGAATTGGATGTTATAAAAGGACTGAATGCTTGTTTGCTATTCTTGAATAAAGAAATGGAAATTAACTTTGTTTCAATAGGACTCATTTTTAGTGCAGGAACCATTTTTCGTAAACCTTTAAGTTGGAAAATTTATATTTCTTAAAAATGCAACACTGCAGTATTAATTATTCCCAAAACCCATGCTTGACTCTCTTTGAAACACATACTGCAAATAAAACAATAAATAATAAAATTAAATTTCCATCAAAGAACAAAGGCTCTTTCATATTAAATATGAAAGTTTTCATATTAAATATAAACGAAAAAAAATATGAATATACTAAGAGCAGGAAGACTTTAATAAATAGATGAAAAGTGCGTTCACTTACAGGAGGGCCTGGCAAACCAGGAAATCCACGAGGTCCTATGAATCCTCTGGGACCCTGCAAATGTGAATGGGTTTAATTCCGTTTCATATTGTTTAGAAAGTACAAAAATAATTTTTGAAAATTATATTAACTTATAATTAAATAGAAATATTCATCTCAAGCAAGCAACATTAAATTTCATTTTATGCTGCTGTTAAATAAAAAAAAAATATGTTAAGCCAACTGAAGACTGGAACAGACTATTTAGGTGTGCCTTACATAAACAAAGAAATAGTTTTTTTATGTTTAGCTAGTTTTAGTTTTTCTTACTGAAAAAATATGTTGAAAATTTTTTAAAGTAATATATATATATATATATTAATAATTATTTTATTTACTATAAATATCTAAATTATTTATAACTATTATTGATTTAAAAAATTATACCATATCTCCAGGTAGGCCAGGTTGTCCTGGTTGTCCTTCTTCTCCCTATAACAACGAGAAGTAAGAAGTTATATTAAAAAAATCAACATAAAAGTATGCATAACACAATACTACGAAAGTGCATAAAGAAATGCGGCATATAAGATTTAAGGAAAAGATTCATTATTTGTACAAAAACACATTTTTTTTAAATTACAGGTCCTCTCTTCTTTATGATTTTGACTATGATCTCTGACATTATAATTTTAATTAACTTCAGTAAAACTAAAGATTCAGCATAAATGCATGTTCTGAAAATGTATTCCATAACCATATTTTTATGGAAGATTGTAAAAAATTTGGATATTGATAGCATGGTCTGCATGAGAAATTTGGGAAATTTGATAGCGTTATCTGCAAACGCAGTTTAGATTTTATTAAATGATCATGTTTGTGTCCAATATAATAGGATAAAAAATTAAATCGCTAGTGAGAGCAGAACTATTCTTGTTCTGCATATCATCGTTATCGTGCAATCAGCAAACGATAATTAATATACGATAATTAAGTACTAATGAATCAATCAATCAATCAATTGGACGTTTGAAGCTGAATGCGGGAAAATAAACAATTAGCTAAATTTAAAATTAAACGCTTAACTCGTCATTATTTGAACAGAAAATATTAATATAATTCGCCATTGTATTAGAAGTAATGGCTAATTAGTGTTTTTCCAGTTTTTTTAATCATTTCTAACAATTTTAATCTGACCTTTTTTAAACTCAAAAAGTTATTTTTAAATTAAACAGCTTCCATTATGTAGAATGGTTTCCAATAAATTATAAATGCCTTCATTTTTATCCTGAAAATGTCCACATAAAAGACATTTTCTACTTTTCGTTTTAATTATTGACTACATTACTTTTTAATACTTTTGCTTTTGAGTGAAATTCGAGTAATTACTACATACATGATATGCACGTGACTGGCTTTTATTAAATAAAGACATTTTTAGTCATGGTACGTTTATTAACTATACGTACATTAATCATCATACAAAAGAAAGGAACTTACTTGAGGTCCATCATGCCCAATTAATCCTGGTTCCCCTTGAGCTCCAGGAAATCCCTAATTAAACAGACAACAATAAGTAGCAAAAACTAAGCTATTTAGTTTCACATACGAATAGTACAGAAATAATTAAATCAAAGTCGTCAAAAGCAACATGATAACTTTTCATACTTTCTTAAACTAGAGTAAGATGTATTAGGAAAGCTTCAGTTGCAATAATTTAAAATCATGAGCAGCCTGTGCTACCGTTGACTTGGTGAATAATATGAGATGCTCCCACCTTATTGTAAACAAATTTAAAACTAGTGTAATTACACACATGCTATAAGTTTCAGAAAAGGAAACACATAGTCCAAAGCCAAACGTCTTCGTATTCTTTGCGGGATTTTAATTTATTCTATATAGTTCAATGAACCCAAAATTAAGAAAACTCCTTTATTTTGAAATCGCAGATCGGAGAAAAAGAAAACATGTTTTCTTATTAAGTGAATAGAATGATAAAAAATTATCCAGAAATTAATTTTATAGCTTGTATTAGACTCATTTAGAAAATTTAAAAGGATTTCGTAGCAAAATTTCCAAAATAACACTGATTTACAGATTGGATTCAACCAGCTTTTAGAAATGAAAATCAGCCAATAAAATTATTTTGTTCATTAATTTTTGTTTTTGTTGACCTCCTGCCAATAAAATGTTTTTGTTCATTAATTTTTGTTGACCTCCTGTCAATAAAATGATTTTGTTCATTAATTTTTGTTGACCTCCTGCCAATAAAATAATTTTGTTCTTTAAAATCGCAAGGTCTTTTGCATTTGCATCATTCTCAAAATATGACAGTTTAAATCGCATTCGGATAAGTGTAATTTTTTTTCAGTATAGAAATATCACAACACGGTTGCTGCATTTTTATTCATTACTGAATAAAATATTGATACTAATGCTAAATGTTGATGCGAAAAGCCCAGTGAAAACATTTCGAATTAGAAATGCAAAATTGTAAAACTTGTTCTTACAATAAGAGGTTTAACTATTTAAATTTTTAAATTTACTTGAACTCAAATATCCCCCAAAATGTGAAATTCGATCATTGAAATGTAGGTAATTTTTTATTGAAAATAAAAGATAAAAAATTTATAAAATAGAAAAAAATCATTTCTCACCCTGTCTCCTTTTTCTCCTGGCAGTCCCGGCATTCCAGGTAACCCTACGTCACCCTGCAGGGAAAATATAGAACTTAAAAGCACATACGAAAATAGTGAATAAAATGAAAGAATTGGACATGCTCGCATCTTAAAAAGTTATATGTTTCCCATAATACGTATTTATTAAATAGAAAATTTCCTAATTTTTACACATTGATCTGAAAAAGTCTTACTTGTATAGAGTGTTTTTTTTTCCTTCATAAAACCACAATGAAATAAAATTAAAATTGTAAAAGATAAAATAGGTATCTTCTAATCATTGATTCATTTGCAAATGAGAACTTGGACCAATACACGCAGAAGTTTTATAATTAGGATTTTCTGATTTTGGGAACGTATCTATTTCCCCAAGACTGAAGCATAATTTAAAATATTTTATTTATTTTACATTGAAATTTAGTTTTGATTTCAGTTATTCAATTTTGAATGCTTCAGAAACACGCGGTCGTCTTCATCAGATTTATATTCGGATGACCGCTGAAACTGTAATAACTATTTCTTATTAATTTATGTTTATCTTTATTTCTTTTAAAAACGCATCGACTAAAGCATCACCGGTGTTTGAAAATATCAAATGTGATAAAAACTATTATTATTTTTATTTCTTTTTTGCTCATTCATGAACATTGCTTTCTACATATTCTACTTTGAGTCATCTGTGTATAAATTTTAATTTAATACTTTTTTTCAAAAACATATTGCCATTATCAATAAACTTCATTTATCTTATTGTTATTTCTCTAGAAAAGTTATAAAAGACTAGTCACTCTTATTTTATTTCCTTTCATCAGTTTAGATTTCGCAAAAGAATATTTTTACAGGTATATCAACAAGTTGATTAAGTTACACAAAAGGCCAAATTTAATTATCAACATTTTAATCACCAGTTGACCACTTTGAATTCCATTACCACGCCAACACAACAAAAGCTAATTTAATAGCTTTTGTAGCAACATTTATCTTTAAAGCTGTAACTGCATTACTGTTTCGAAGAACATACTGTAAACCTTTACACTGATCAAAAACTTCTGTTTTCACTGTTATAATTAAAAATTTGAATAAACAACATATTCTATGACTGTTTTATGGACATCCAATTCTTTATTTTAGAATACCCGCACAATTTTTATTTTTTATGTCTTTTATACCCACTATTTTAGACATACTCTTGACCTCATATTCTTATATCTATAGCTATATATAATTTTCAACTAATATTATTTTATTTATATATTTAAAACGATAGTTTATAAAATATCCCTTACCTTAGCTCCAATGGGCCCGTGAGGTCCTCTGGTTCCATCTCTTCCACCGGGGCCCTTAATGAAATAAACCATTATTATTCAAACGGCTCTAAAAAATTTGCAATAAAAACAAAGTATTTTTCATGCATTTTTAAGAATAAAACTTAACTTAACTTTCTTATTTTGAATAGATTTCTACTTACTCAACTTACCCTTCGACCAGCTCTACCTGGATGGCCCATCATGCCTCGCAGCCCCCTCGGCCCCTTGCAAGAGATTAAAGCACATTTTGAGTGTGAATGCGAAAACAAGGAGAGATTGGACATATAAAGTGACACATACTTTTGAAGATAAACAAACAAACAAACAAAAAATGTCTTTATGTTTTACGGTTATCTCAGAGTGAAATAAAAATTTCATTCCTTTACTTATCGCATACGTTTTGAAATATTTTGCTTGAAGACATAAGTCCCGAGATGTTTGAATGTTGAAGTAAATATTATATCGTCATAGTAACAGAGAATTTCTAAATTATTAACAGGCACAATAATAGATGAGAGCCGCATCAACCTACTCATATTTTAATCAGAAATTTCGTTACCGAATAGAATAGTAGGTTTTTGCTTATTTAATCCCAGTATTTCAATTAGTAGAAACCTAATAAGTTAATAACTGAGCTATTTTATAGCAGTGTAAATATTTTAGTATGATTAATAAACTATTTTTTCTAAATTTTTTCCAATGATTAATGAACTATTATTTTCTAAACTTTCCCAATGAATACTAAACTATTATTTTCTAAATTTTTCCCAATGATTAATAAACCATTATTTTCTAAATTTTTTCCAATGAAAACAATTTAGGAAATCCTCTTGATTCAAACACTGAATTGAAATTTGTTAAATCATTTCTTAAATTGTTTTTGTTTTTAACATTAATGAATACTTCATTTCCCTCCATATTTTTAAATTTTTCCCGTAGCGGTTCACGAAAACTTTGGCGATGTTCGCGGTTTGTTTTAGTGCATTCTGCAGTTGAATTATTCGGTGCTCTCTTATAAAAAGTAATTCGCAAACACTTCAGATTTCCATACATTTCTTTAAAATGTGCGATTAATAAAGAAGTACTTCGTGGATACGTGCAAACAAAATAGCGTGCGTATATCAATATTCGCTATAATCAGGAGATTTTTTCGGTCATTTATGAAATTTAGCAAAACGAAATGTATAAAGTATGAAAGGCATCTTTCAAAGTTAAAAATATTCAATACGTATTCGATTCTGTATGAAAAATGAGTAAGCATGGCCTTCTCATTACATAGTAAAGAAAGATATTACTAATATAATAGCCCAGATTTGTCTCTCACTGATCCGGTAACGCTCTGACGTCACCAACAATAAAATTCGCGCCATAGCACTGCGAGACGTTAAACAGCATTATTTCATTGTTAGAGCACCTAAATTTCAGTAATTTTGAATTTAAAAAAGTAATTGTCGTTATAATTTCAAATTTAATAGCTCTAAAATGGAGAAATAAAATTTGCTATCGATTGATATAAAATTTATCTCGCTATGATCAATAGTTCGCAATAAATTTTAAATTATATTAATCATATATTTCAAATTAATTCCCGTTTTTTAATAGAATAGTAGTAAATCACGTCAGCGGTATATCATGCGTGTGATATAGTTTGGACGCCACGATGCATCTGATTATTTATTTCAATCGTGATGATTTAATTTAATAATATTTTTTGGTAACGTTTGACAAACAGAAAAGTTATTAGAATTTCGAAAAAGAATTTATTTGAAATTTTAACTTTTGACTTACGTTTGACAAGCTGAGAATTTCATGGTTATTGAATTATTATGTACATATTTTGTATATATTTTTAAGAAAAATATATCCTGTCATAAAACATATATTTATTTTATTTGTTTTCAATCAATATTAAACATTTCTACATATATATATATATATTTAAACACGTTAAATTTGACGGGAAATCTCTCGAATGCAGAGGCAGTTTGCACCAGCCAAACATTGACGGGTGATTTTCTAGTTGTACAATATTCGTCTGATATTGTTCAAAATCCCTAATATCGTACAATATTCGTCTGATATTGTTCAAAATCCCTAATATTGTACAATATTCGTCTGATATTGTTCAAAATCCTTAATATTGTACAATATTCGTCTGATATTGTTAAAAATCCCTAATATTGTACAATATCGTCAAAATATCGTAACAATATAGTAGAGTATTTTACGCTACTAGGATTATGAATTTTTTCCTTTTTAATCGTAGTAGATCGTTAAATTTAATTTATATTTGTTAGATTAGCTTATTGTCCGCTTTTGAAACTATCTTACAGATATTTGGAACTGCCATCAGAATATGCCTTTTCTCCAAACTTCCAAAACATCAGCCGAGGATGTTGGATCCTGACAAATTTAATATGCACCAGGCCGGCGTAAAAGCTGTATCTACATTGGTATCGGGTGTCGAACATGCGACCCCATAACTCTGCTATCATATGTGGTCTTCTAGTATATCTGTGGCAAGCGAACTGGAGATTCTTCCATATGTTCGTCATCCGAATAAGATCAACGTCTCGGTCGTGGTCCTTTCATAATGAAGAAGTGGCCCATTTCCTCTAAGTAAGGCTTCAGAGAAGGGAATAATTAACCGATAAAACTGAATAAATTTGTTCTCTGCTTCATCATTCTGGAACATAGAGGTAAAAACCATGTGAAATGAAAGCAAAACAGAAATTGCCGTTGGTCTCTCTTGTTTTGCAGTCGCTGGTCATAACTACCAACCAACCCTTTCAGTCCCGAGACCCTTATTATTCATTCTAAGATTCTGAAATTTGCTAAATGTACTCATTTTGGGCCTAAGATGAAAGTTCGAAAAGAAAAAAAATCATTTTAATTCTTTAAGTAAAATTCAAAGCGATTCCCATTGTGAATCAAGTAGTGCAGAAGTTAAATATGCTGTGATGCCATTTGGGATCATTGGGAGTTAATGCAACACAATAAGTGATTGAATTATTTCCCAAAGATTGGCATTTATAAAATATAGTAGCTAAATATACATTTACTGACAGCAGTAAACACATTTTCCTTTCGTAACTAAAAAACACGGTAATAATTAAACTAATTTTATTTTGCATGGTAAGCTTTGAAACAGATTTTTTTATTCAGACATAATGAAACATTGCATTTTTCACACATTTCTCTTGAATAGGATTGAATACATAATTCGCATCTTCTTTTTGCATCTGTTTGAAGAGGCCAATGGACAATTCCGCCATACCTGACATCAGATACTGATATTTAGTTTTAAATATTATTTTAAAATCTCAAAATATAATAGAAAAGAATCAATACGAACTTCAAACGAAAATAAACACAGACACAACACGTACAGTCATCAAGACAAGTTGAGTTGTGTTCAGTAACCCCGTTGATGCCAATTAAAGTCATGATATTTCAGGGAGCATAAAAACCCAAATTTTAAAATAAATATTTATCAAAAACAGCTCAAAAATATTTTAACATATATAAAAATAATAAGAATGAAATTGTACCTGTAATTTCATTTAAATTATAAAATTAATATTTATTTCGACATCTTTCGCTGAATGAAAAAAAAAGTTCACAAAGGCAATTTTTCAGTAGATAATACCGATAGTGCAGCCAACTACTGGCAAAAATAAAATATGTATTTGAAAAGAGGAAAATGGCGAAGAATTGAATGTTTTCCATTTGGAATCAGAGGCAGGTTTAGATGCCGAACAAAAAAAATAATGAATATGATGATTCCACTGGTACTGAAAGGGTCAAAAATTGAAAGTTTATCAATATCATTTATGATTAAAATTGTATTACCTTGTATTATAATTAAATCACGCTTTATTTATCTTATATTGTTATAGGAACGGGTATTTGCAGTCGCTACATGTATTTTCTTCTGAAAAATTGTGCGTTGCAAAAGCTTATAGCAAGGTTCATTTTAAAGAAATGACAAATTCCTTTCGGAAATGTTGTGGCATATTTCAAAAATATTAGCAGTTAAACTCTGTGAAAGGGGAGTCCAATATTCTGATCAACCTTTTCAACAAAGTGTGTCACTTATCACACTTGGTTCCTGCCAACAGCCATTCTTCTTCAACCAAAACAGACATTCTTCTTCGACCAAAGCCAGAAACGAAAGAGAAAGCGAAATAAAGTTTGCCATGGTATTTGTTTGAGAGCTGCGGGTCAGATTTATGAGTTTTTAAAATGAGAAGGGATTCATTATTGCTCCATTTTTACATTCTGGACGAATTTATTTTTTAACAGAAAGAGTTAAAAATGTCGAATAATAAGGCATTCTACTATTGTATTAAGCTTACAAATAATTCATCCAATTTTATTTTTTTTTGGGGGGGGGGTGTAAAGATTTAAATTTCTTACTTCTTCTCCAGCCTCTCCCGGTTCCCCTTTCGCTCCTTGCAGTCCCGGTGGACCCTATTTTTTAAAGAAAAATTAGTAATATGAATTCACATTGATATTAGCATACAACTGAAAATATGAAAATGTATAATATTTTGTATTTTAGCGTTGTAAAATGCAAAATTCATGAATTAGCCAATAAAAATTTTAAGACAGTTTCGGTTTTAAAGAATTCTTACTTCTTAACACAATAAAATGGTGTAATTTCACTACTATTTTACATATTATTTATTTTTATTTATCTATTTTGCAAATGGATTCATTGATTCAAAACTGTTTTAAGCTAGGTGCATAAAAGTAGGATAAATCATCAGAAGGAATTACGCTATTGTGTATTAAAAAGAAATAAAAATTAATAAAAATTACGATCGATAGCTAAATGTACTTTAACATAATGTTGGAACTAAATACAGTTTAATGGTCATATTCGTGATGAGATTTTCATATCTCTAAAAATTGTCATACTACCACATTAAGAATAAAAACTTAAATGTCTGGAAAAACACATTTTTAGTATTCTTCTGATAAAATTGCTCATTTTTTTCACTTTTATCTTTCCTTCTTAGCAAATCTAAATCAAACAAATCCATATCCAAACGTAAAAGTAGATAAAATTATCTGCACATAAAACAATATATGAATAAGATAACTAGATCGTGTAATAATGTCATATACCCGGATAGTAAGATATTAATTTCAACAAGAACAATATTAAGTTTAGATAACAATGAGAAATATAACTTACCACAGGTCCGGACAACCCTGTTAATCCTACAGGTCCAATTGCGCCTCTCATTGCTAACTAAAACACGCCAAAAAATTACTCATTTATTTTATACAACAAAAAAGTTGATATCAATCGTGTAGTCTAATTTCAGAATACAAATACTCCAATACTAAAATAGATACAGAATTCAATATAGCCACTTTAGCGTTCATCATACTCACCTTATAGCAAAATGTAATCAAAAATCTTTTTCATAAATAAGTATTAAATAAAAAAAATCCATGACTCTCAGTATTATATAAAAACAAACATTTGTCAAATTCATATTTTGAATCAAAGCAACTTGCGGAGCCTATGTGAAGTTTTAGATGCTTATATTTATATTCCGTGCACTATGATTCCAGCAATAATATGAGACAGGAGTGTTTAAATTAAGATAACACCTAGCTCAGTTAGTGTTTTGATATAGAGTTGTACCGGAACATCAAAAGTTGTGAGCATAACTTTTATGATGTATAGGTGTATAAATGCCCCACTGGTTTACTTGGACCTAAACCGAAGCTTTCAGCGCACAGTCTTTTCCAAAGTAAAGAAGTATTTACGATTCAGATGTGGTTTCAATACAATCGCATTTCACTGCTAGAACGGCCTTAAAATATCTCAGACCTTAACTCTCTGAACCCGGCTAGAGTGAGAATTCCAGTACCTCAAAAACTGAAGTAAATTTCCTTTCCAGAAAACAGAATGAAATCCTTCCTTTCTTTGCAGAAATTTCAGGAGGACGACACCCAAGTTTGGGCGATCAATTGTCAACAAAGAAATGAACCACTTTTCTCCAGTAAAATTCACTCAGGCGCCCGAAACCGCCTGAGCCCAGCCTCTGTCGAATGGGGCGGCTTGAGGCGGAATAGGGATCATAGGGTTAAGACAATCGAAAATCTATGTCACTGACCAAAAAACTGCTTAATTCGAATCTACCCAGCAATGAAACCCAATTAAAAGAGAAAATAATCCAGTCTTGAAATTAAAACTGATATAGAATTAAAAAGAAACGTGGTTTAATCCATGGAGAGACACTATAATGCCATAATTTACATTAAAAGACATTCAGTTGTAGTGTTACTCGAAATTGTGAGAAATTTTGTGAATCTCAGGGTTTTTTTATGTGTCACTTTTTTACTACGTAACTGTTGTTCTAATAAAAGCTTCTTTGTGACAGGTATTATATTATATAAAAGCTTTCTTTTCATAATTTTATACTATCACTCAAAAACCATGCGGTGCTTTAAACTATCAAGCATCATAAATACACTTTTATTCTTTCGGTGCGTTATGTGTAAAGATTTTCAGGAGCTCTCATATAGAATATACAAAATAAAATTGCTTACTAAGCTAATACGCTATTGCTAAGCTGATACCGGCAGCTTTAAGGGATTGTCTATGAACTTTATTAATCGCTATTTCAAACAGTTCCTTCAAATTTGCCGTGCCTTTTCACCTTGGGCAGATAGGGTGAGGGACATTTAATATTGCTATGAACTATTTTTTAACCTCTTCGAAACCCACGATAAGTAACAAAGTACCTAAATTTAACCGTTTTCTAGTCCTCATATTCCAAACCTGAAGAGGCTTTCGTCCACAGAACCTCTTGTGAATTTCTAATAGAAACAAATAGAACAAAGTTACAGGATTTCAATTTTATGTGCATAGATTTAATTGGCGTATCGTTTAGAAGTTACACACAGGGTAATTGGAAAATAATCATCGGATTTTGAAATAACATTACTTTAAAAATATAAATTACACTCTTCAATTTTAACCAGGAGGGGGAGAGGCGGATGTTTACTTTTTTTCTCCCCACCTTCACTTTTCGGCTTGATCCACCCGTTGGAGAGAAAATCCATTCTCGAATTAAGCAGTAAAAGGAGAGAAGAAGTTTGGTTTCAGCATCGCTTATCTCAAGTGGCAACGAACAACCAGAAGGCCCTTTATGCTTAATGAGAAATATTCATCTCCTGTTTCTGAACAACGAGCATTCCGGAAAAAAAATGGAACAGACAGGCTGAGTCATCAGAGCCTTCTACATTCAAGGATATCGGCTGTTTGTGTAAAAGAAGACCAAGTATTTTCCAATGGTTACTGTAGTGCCAAGCTCTGTAGTGCTGTAGTTATTGGAGAGTGTTTCGAGCGTAGTCTACAGAAATCGACATATCGCGCCAATCATGAAGTGAATGTTTTACAACCAACTGTTTGTAAGGTTATACATCGCTAATTACGTCTAAAACCGTATCACGTACAGTTGCGACTACAAACGAACCAGTGACAAAGACACGATCCAAAGTCTCTGGGGATAATCGGATTACCGCTTAGATATGTGCCACTTAACAAAAAAACGGGCATAGAGAACATTTGTAACTATTCGATAAATTCAAGTTTTTAATTCTAGTGTCTTCCAGATAGCATCCCACCGTTCCACTTTCTTCCTAACAGATGGCAGAGTTTTTATTCCTTCATTAATTCTTTTAAGTCCCCCATTCATTTTCCCCCATTCATTAATTCTTTTAACTTGTGTGTCAAATTTTGTTTAATCGGAAGTGAATCCGGGTGTGTGTCGAGCTCAAACCTAATTCCACAGGTAGAGATTTTCGTAATTCACACTCAAGTAGTTCGACAATAACTTACATTAAGATTTCCGAAAGAATAAGAAAACTTCTTCGAAATTACGTACCATGTGCTGACTGAGCATTTGTCTCAAGGGTTCAGCTGCATCAGGTCCTTTATTGTCTCCTTGAGGTTGATACTGGATTAAAAATAAATCAGTTAAAAATTAACATAAATAATCAACTAATTTAACTTAAATGTCATTATGTATACTTAGTATAAAATAATAAGATTTTCGCAACAACCTTAAAAAAAACGTCTATTAGAAAAATAGAATTCACCATTAAATAAGCCATCGGACCATACTTAAAAGTATTAGATCAATCACCAATAATCATCATGATAATTGATACTTTAGCTTAACGTCCTTCAAAATTAGAGATTAATTTAACAAATCTAATCCTTAAAAACCAATCTTCCCTTATCATTTGAATAATAATTTTACTTTATAACAATGTTGCTTCTTAATTTTGAATAGTTTATTTTAGGAATAAATTATTAGACTGCTATTAGACATAAGCAATGATTTCAAAGTTCTGTGATTTGACAGATCTGCAAGTAACAAAATTTGAGGACGGTTTTCAAAATGAAATTTTTTATTTCCTGATATTTGTGATTTTTTAAAAATTCTTTTGCAGAGAATTACAATCAAAAATAAAAATAAATAAAATAATCGATGGAGCCATCTAATACTTCGTTCCGAATTACTGAAAAAGTTTAAAATGAAATAATTGAACATTTCACTCACAGTTTAGCAAGAGAATAGACTAAAGGGAAAAAATCTAAACTATTTAAATAACACTCACCGGTATCATAAATATATGGCCAGGAGGCCCCATAGCGCCGTCTAAGCCACTGACACCATCTCTGCCTTGATCTCCCTGCAGGAACAGATAACAAGTTAAAGCGAGTTAATACTTAAATTTTAAAATTATAATATCTTAGAAAGGTTATGGTCAGATGTGTATAAATCTTACCTTATCACCTTTAGAGCCAGGTGGGCCAGGTGGACCTTGGTAACCGCGAGGTCCGGGCAGACCCTTTAAGAAACAGAGAAAAATGAATGGACAGTAGATGCATCTTAAAAACTGACGTAATCAAATAATCATGAACAATATATGGTACAGAAAATGATATGGTACAGGCCATTTAAAAGTTCTCTTATCTATCATATCTTATATTTATTTATTTAGCAGTTACGTAATCAACGTCAATTTTTATAATCATAAATTGGTCCAGGTCACCAATATCATTTCAAACATTGTGGGGCCATTTCTGAAAATAAATAAACATAAAATTTGTCAAATTTAAAACAAATTTCATCAAACAAAAGTGTTACTGAATAGTTTTATAAATCCGGGTGGGGGGTATCTTAAAATAGCTAATTTATATATTTTTGGTGAGTTTTCAAATTAGATTTAAAATTTCTAAACTATAAAGTACTATCTATCAGTCTAATAATTCCAAACCTAATTTTGATTTTTAGGAAAACTTAACTATTTGGAAATTCAAAAAGTAAATGGATTTTAAAGAAAAAAGTAATGTCTTTCAAAAATAAAAAAATACAAACATTTTAAAAAGTGCTATTATTATATATTTTTAAAAAATGATGAATTCAGTTTTTTAATTTTTTTTCATTAATTAATTCGACAATATGTATTTTAAGAACTAATACGGGAAGGAACTCTGCTTTAAGGCCATAGTTATGATAGCAGGTATCTGAAATTTCCAGTAATGTTATGACAAAAGTTCTGTGACTTGTTGCTAAGAGTACTGACATAAAATAAATATTTTCCGAGAATTAAAAATGAGCTAAGGGCAGTTTCCATTCAGCAGACAAGCAAAAACTTTATTATATATACCGATACTTGTAACAGACAGATTGTAGTAGTTACAGCATTTCTGAGATAACATTCAATCTCAATAAGTTCAAAACATATAAAATCAATCAGCTTTTGTGAAACAAAAAACATTTTAGTAAAAGGGTGCCTGACAGGCAATTAAAATTTATTATAGCCATGAATTTGATCAATCATGCCCAATGATTAGCCTGAAAAAGAAAATTTATAGGATTTTTTTACCATATCAACGGTTCATATTTTTACAATTCTATTTATATAACTCTACTTTATATAATTCTAGATTACTGAGAACTAGAGTGAGAAATAGTGATATTTAAAAGTAATGCTTCTTTAGATATAAATCTAAACAAATAGCGCTGAAAACAGTATATGTTGCCTATATTTACAATATGAAATAACACAACTATACATTGCCGAAATAACTTTGTTATATTTCTTTAAGTTTTCAGAAATTCAATTCCATCTTTAATGGAATTTTCCAGAATCTCCAGGAATAGGAGGTACACTTTTTTCTTACCTGTACATTGTAATAGTGGTAGCCAGTGTTTTCATTCACTGATCCGCTTTCATCCTGAAAATAAAAAAAGTTTAGAGAAAAAGTCGTAAACATTTTAATTGCTTAAGTTACGATCCAGATTTCTCTCACATTTTATATCAAACTAGACGTGGTTCAACTACCCGGGCAACGGCTAGGAAACGACATAGCGTAAAGTTGATAGATGCCTTGCTGATGGACAAATTTTAGAAAGAAGCCATCTTCATTTTTTGATTTCGGTCATCAATTTTACCTTCCCAGATTTTCTTTCGTTTGGGATTTTACACCTTTTCGCAGAGCAAAGGTTCAGAGAAAAACTGAAATCTTTTTCAAAACCTTTTCAACAATATACCTCCATATTCGTACAAGTAACAGTAAAGCTCCGGAAACTAAATTTCAAGAGTAATTCAATAAATCTCGCCTGTTGCAACAACTAGAGTTTTTAAATACTATTGGAACTAAGAATTATATGATTGACGTTGTTTCACAAGAATATCTGTTTGTTTTAATTAAAATTTATTCATGGTAGAAATAAAAGAAATGTTAACTGTCGGACAAATATTGCATAATGGGTATGAAATAAGCAAGAGAAATAGTAGTATCAGGGTTTTAACATTCTTCAAGTACATAGGCAGGAAAATGTAAAAAAGTTTTGTAAACAGGTAGTTAATTCAGGCTAATAAACTGAACTTCGGAAGAAAAACTAACATTAAACCTGTATTTCTTTATTAGTCTTAAAAGTTTATATTTTATCTCCAAAAACGTTTATAGTTATTGGCGTAAAATGTGTCTTAAAAACCAGTAATTCACAAACTAAATACAGTACAGCTAAATAAGCAAAAAGTGGGAAAAAGCATCCTTTCATAACATCACGGATTTCAAAATTTTTGAAACGGGCCAAAAAATAACTAGTTATTTCTGTCGAAATGTATTGCAGGCGTGTTGCTATTGCTAATTCACAATTAGATTAAATATGTGTTATAAGCAGTACACAATTCTTCTACTTATCGACGCCTCACTGATTTTTCTCCTTATTTTTTTAATTCATGCTAACGACGCTCATTCATTATGACTGTTGAAACACTATTGTCGTGTAATTGTCAAATTTCTGCTATTAATACTGTTTCTTTACATTCGTGCTTTCATTTGTTACCTAAATCCTACTCTTTTTGATACTGAAATCGCGTATCGGGACATTTAATTGCAATAGTTTCGATTTGTTTGTTTTATATAAATAAATAATAAGACTCAGAGTTTAACTAAACTGAAATGTATGCCAAACTAGTTGGCAAGTCAAGTACACTGACTGTAATTAATTCAGTGAAGCAGGTCACGGAATTTTTTTAATGTGTGCTCAGGTAGCATCATTATGATAATTCATAGTTTAAACTGCACTTAATCGACTACTTTCACACTACGGTAACGCCGATATAGTGGAGGCTTCTGTTGCTTTCTCATGATAACAATACAAATAACAAATAACATGAGTGTTGTTCAGTTTCTGACGTCTTCCAGAACAGCATTGCTCCTGTAAGTAGTCAGAAGTAGCCATGTCAAACTATTATCCATTGTTTCACAGCCATCACTTTCCGCCTTGTACAGTCAGATGGCTCCGTACTCGAAAATTGAAAGGTATTTGTAAATAAAATATATACAAAACGATTTGACCCATTAAATTTTATCTCAATTTCAGTCACTCTTATATCTTTCGTAAAATTAACAATGTAACGGCTTTAATCTACCAACGGGAGTATTCTCCTCTCGACTTTCTCGTATACGCTTACAATATGCTGCCTTTTGTGTTAGCTTTCATAGTACACTGAAGAGAATCGAGTATGCATTTGGAACTCTTCCCTTTGGCAGATTCAGTCTAAAATTTGATATAACCAGCGGGAGTGGCCTCCCCTAAACTTTCTCGTATACTCATTTCTCAAAAACTCTCGTGTAGGGTGTCAGTTCCCCTCACCCTCGCTCGGATAAAAATTTCGAATCTGCTCTATTCCCAGAACGCAAATTTTCTCCAGGACACGTGAAAACAACAAACAGAAATAAAATTATCCGAGCAGGATCAGAATTCGCCAAAAGGGAAGAAAAAAGCGCCAAGCAGGAGTCATTAAGCATAAGCCTTTCGTCATGAAGCCGCTGAATATAATTCACAGAGACTGCTTCCGATTGGCATGCGCGTGGAGATAACGGATTCGTTTCAAAAGTAAAAAGATTCAATATGCAATTTGAACACCTCTTTTTTAAACGATTGAGATGAAAATTGGGTACAGATCTATAATTAATGTTAGCATACATGATACCAAGTTTTATTTATGGCCAAAGGACTTATGAGATATAATTTTTACAAGTATGCGATTATACAGACCGACAGACAGTCAACTCTTTGGCGGATTTGGCCCAAACTTTTATACGGACCCACATTCCTGATGATAAAACTGTGTCCCAAATTTTATCGATATAGCTTTTCAAGTTTGTGAGTTATAGCGTTCGCATTAATACGGACATACAGACAGACTTCCCGTGTATGGAATTTGTCCAAAATTTGATAGAAACCTACGAATTATGTGTAAAGACCACATACCAGATTTCATCCCTGCAGCGTTATAGTTTTCAAGTTATCGTGTTCACAAACAGACAGACAGACATAATTCCAAAATTGTGCTTTTCGGACTCAGGGAGGTCTAAAACGTGAGGATTCGTCAAAATCTCGAGTTCGAATTTTTTGACGATTACAATACTTTCTCTTTGTATACTTCGTATACGAGAAAGTATAAATCACAAACTAGTTATCAATTTTTGGACAATTACAATATTTTCTCTTCGGATACGAGAAAGCAAAAAAGTTTAAAATAAAATAAGCAAAAAATATGTATAATTTTTGTAAGATCCTTCAATGTCATCGTATGCTCAGCTGAAAAACCAAAGGAGTCGTTCTAACCGGTTGAGAGTAGTTGGTGAAAACCCCTGGGATTGATTCGGGGTACGAATAATCAGTGAATTCGTCGTCATCATCATCTGTTCTCGAAGAATTGGTAATGCCGGGAAATTCGGGAAACACGGTGTCTTCTGGTCCTTGGGAGTAAGGCAGAGGGAACTCGCAGTCGGGCATATAATCAATGCATTGCTCGTAGGCTGCTTCTGGACTGGGCACTATCTGGAGCTGCTGGATGTCACCCTAAACAGACGGAAGAATAAATTACACAAATTTCAGTTAAAATTGAAATTGTTAGATACGTTTAATGACCAATTATACTAGAGTTATTCGTCATAAAGGTGTTTACACAAAAAAAAGTAATTTAGAAATAGCAATTTTGAGGCAACTTAAGAAGAAACCATCGCACCATATTCTGGATTTTAACACTAAATGAACATTCACTTTATAATATTAATGTAAATTAAACAGAATTTTTTTATAATCTGATGACATTTTAGTCTTAAAATGTCATCCGAATTATTCCATTCGACTCAATTGTCAGAATGAATTTCTGTGTGTCTAAACCATTTTTAACACAAGATTTAATGAGAAAAAATAGTCACGAAAGGAACTTGTAATTTTTAAAAAATGTTACTACAGTTTTCATCCTTAGTTATTGGATTCAAGATGCAAGTAGAATTAGCTGTAACTGTTTCGATTTCCATGTCAAGCGTAAATAAATTTTTTATAAAATATTTCAGATTTTAATGATATAAAAATTTCGAACGTGTTTGCTTGTCTAACGAGGATCAATTAAGTTTAAAAATTATTAAGAATGAAATATAACCAGAAATATGTCTTGTTACACACCTAAAATGTGGTGATTGTACAGAAACTGTGAAGTAGGTTTTTTCAGCCAAGATATAATAATCTTTATTTCGAATCTAAAATCTCGTTTTATAAATGATCTATATAATATAAACTTTAAATCTTATGATTTATTTTTATCATTAGCTTATAAGAAATTACGGATAAAATGTTTTAACGTAGGACTACGTTCCTCCTATTGGGGTCTCAGGAAGGAATTTGATTCACACGCCAAAACGCCACAAAAAACGTTGTATGGGAGATCCTCTATATCTCCATAACTAATGTGTTATTTTAGAGATAAAGGGTAACAACAGAAGTTACAAAAAAGTTTGAAAATCGGAAAAGAGTCACGCGAGTAAAGTAGGCCTACGCCTTTAACATCAGCGGCTGTTTGAAAAAGACAGCCTCCCGTCATTTTTTTTATTTTCTTTTAAATTCATTTCTTCTTCATGATAGATGATATTTAATAGAAATTGGGTTATCTATCATATTTATAGACTATTCATTATTATCATCTCAAAAATTATTTATTGACCTCTGTGTTGTAATTACTATTTCATAAATTTATATTTTTTAATTATAAAATGTATTTTTGTTAAATAATTAAGCAGAAAATACCATTTAGGATTAAAAAGTCGGAACTATATGAGCAAATTTACTTTCAACATTGACTAAATTATGCAGAGAAATTCTTACAAATTAAACAGAAATTGCTTCTGAAAAAAAATATTTTACTGTTTAAAATGCAGCAAACATTTAGAAAATTTAATGACTACTAAAGTATATTTATGCTTTTAATGGGGTCTCTGTTTTAAAAATTGTTTACTCTAAATTCCATAGGCCACAACTCACAAACTGTAATTCATCTTAGTAGACTGGAACCTTTGAAAAAGAAGCGAATGATTTTTCGTAATTTTTTCAAGTATTATAAGAACCGAGATAAAAAAATAAAGATTTTAATAAATATTTTTCTCATAAAAATTAGACTTATCTTAATCCTGAGGTTTGACCGTAAAATTTCAATTTACGCAGCCTCAAATTCCTGTTGCATTTTTTTTAACTCCAAAACCGTTATCAAGAGATAGGTAACGTTTTCATCAGAAATGAAGATTGTCATTGGAACAAAGTTCCATGTTCAATTCCTTTTAGTGATGAATTAATCTATAATTTGAAACGCATTTAAGGTTATCAACAGTTTTTGAAACAAAAAATATAATCCTTTAATGTGTGGCCTAACTATAAATTATAGAGTTCACTTTTTTCATAGTCTGATGTGAGTTTATTTCGCAACGACTCACGCCTCTTCAGTTGCGCATATAAAAACTTGGTTCTTCCGATCACTCGACTTTCTGTTTCTATATTTTATTCCGTTTTTGCATTTTTAATAAGCTAACTATTTTAAGAGCCTTAAACTGATAAGCACACTTTTGATTACGAAGGAATATAATTGCTTTGCACATTCATCTTATAATCACAATATTGTTTTCCCTTTTAAAAAAATCAATGCTTCACTGCTTTACCTCATAATACACACCGTCTACAAGCTGAGATCCTAGAAGAAGGATGCCCGTCGTATCAATGTAAGCTTCCTCGCTCCGGCTCAGAGACTCAGTGAGCTGTCGACCGCATTCACTCAAAAGTGTCACTGAATTGCCTTTGATGCTGAGAGCTAATCGATGCCATCTGAAAAAGAAAATTAAAACGTCCGATAAAGAAATAATTTTAGATTGTTTCATTCAACCGTACTAAACGGGGAAAAAATAGAATAATCCTACAGCTTTACGAAAAAAAAGCATTTAAAACAAATTTATGTCGGGGATGTGACAAGAAATATGGGAATTCAAAGTAAAACCAGGCATCGGTTTTCAAATAGTCAACTGCTATCCATTAAAATGATTACTTGATTCTTGTCATCGTTCATAATCCTTTAATTTCCAATTTTTCCATATTCTTTATTATTTCTATTCCCTTATAAAGATTTTGTTTTTCAGTCTTATTGTACAGACATAACTCGACCTGTACTTTTGGGCGTATAACAGACATAGGGGCGGCGTTATATAGACAGGAATGTTAAAACTAAACGCACTGCGACCGGTTAAATGAACGTTTTCCAGTTTCATTTTCAATGCATCAGCGAAATTTTGGTACGTTAAGCGATAATTTTTTATAGAATGGTGCGTTTCACCTTTTTTGCGTTATTTAGTAGCTTTCCTTCTCTTTATACCTCAATATTCAAGGACAGTTACTTCCTTTACTTGAAGAGAATTTTTCATTAATAAAATAAATCATTAAATCATTAAATAACTCATTAAATAACTCATTAAATAACTTCAAATAAATCATTAAATAACTTCATTTCCTAAATAACTTTATTTAGGAAATTATTTAATGATTTTTTTTATTTAGTTTTTACAATTCACTCAGTCGATGAGCGTCACTGTTTTTGCTCTAAACCAATTTAAGTAGCTAAATAAGTACTAAAATCTATTGATAACTGCAAAAAGATTAGAATTGTCATTTCCACTCTTTAACAAAATTAAGGATTAAAAATTTTTCTGAATAAATATTTTAATCAGGTACTAATATTATGTTGCACATATACTTAAAATGTAGTGTAACTATACCAAATAAGTAAACTAAGCATTGAAAGTTGATTTTAGAAAGTTAGTGTTCAATTCTCGTTTGTTTATCAATTAATTTCCTTGGAGATACGACAATTATAACGCATTTTATTTATTTCTTACTTGTTCATTATATAAAAAATAGTTGGTGGAGCAAGATACCACATCATAAATTACTTCTTTTGGGGTGGCTTTGTCTGTTAATAAATTATAATAACATCTGATACATTTCAGCTTTTCGATGAAATTCAATTAAAACTTTTAGTTTATTGAAAAAACTTTTATAAATGGTACATGTTCACACTTTCATTAACGTATACAGGGATTACAAAATATATACGTTTAATAAAAACGTCTTGATTAGCATTAAATCTGACCGGCTTTTAATGACCTCATATTTAGAAATGAGGAGCAGGTTTCTAACCGCTTAAGGACCGAATTATTTTGAAACCTACGGTATTTAGAACGAATTAACTCGGGTTGTGTCCTTAAGCGGTTAAACGTTGTCCTCGTCATCAGGCAATTTATATACTATTTTACGATGCTCTTTGCAAGTACTCATTTAGAAGCTTTAAATTTGGACTTTGACACATATTTAACAATTTTCAGATTAAATTATTAAAGTTCTAAATTACTTACCAGCATTATTAAATTCCTGAATCAATTAAGTTGTAAAATTGCTGAAGCATTCTGGCTATCTGATTTGATGTTCTGATTAGCAGTTTCGGCAATGATTCGCTTTTTGCCTTTGTGGTCTCATTTTTCACTCTGTGATAATGTTGCTTCAGTCCTTTTTTTCCCGACGCCGCTCCAGCTTACCTAAAGGGCGTCGAACGTGACAAGAGTCGGCAGGAAGAAAAGTTTCGAAAAATTCATACTACTCTCGGGTGGAAAGTGAACGTAAACAAAAAGGACGAAATCCCGCCAGCCAAGGGTGAGAAATAAAAGGCGCACAAAAGTATACAACATACATTATTAACGTAAGTATAAAAGTATACAGACAATGTGGTTAACGTTCCTGTCAGCCAACTACAGGAACGCGTGTTCGAATCCGGCACAGGATGAGTTTGAAGTTTTGTCACAATCTGAATCGACATCGTACAAGTAAGTTGAACCACAAATTAGATTAATGAAATTAATAATTAAACCTTGACTGTAGAAAAATCTGCCGAAAATCTGAAGGCATTTGGAACATAGTTTTCTTCGGATATTCTACATTTTTTTCTGAAGAAAATATGTTACAAATACCTTCAGATTTTCTGCAGATTTTTTAGCTGGGATACTACCCTCATCTTGGGTGGGAGGTAATATAGAACAAATAATAAAATATAAATAAAATTCAAAAAAAATAAACATAAGATAGTTTTTTAAAAATATCCACAAGTTGTGTACATGTAAACCCAGCCAGCAGGGGATGAGGCACAGAGATTAATCTTCTATTATTTTAAGCAAGAATCCTTACTTTCCATCGTTGACCGGCACGGGGAAGGTGGCCTGCGCCAGCGTCGGTTCGTCCACGCCGTCCCTGCACATGAAGGTGACGTTCTCTCCGATTCCGAGAGCCAGCTGCTCCTCGCCGATGTTATTATAAATAGTGAAGAGGAATGATTCGCTTCCCTGGTTGGGACGGAGGGTGGCCAGCACTGAGAAGTCGTAGGGGAAAGAGCCTGGAACGAACAGTCGCAATTTAGTAGGAGGAAAGCTAAATGTACTCATCTCCAACACGAGTCTTAAAAGCAGCGGACTTGAACACAGGGTGTTCCAAAAGTGTATACACACTTTGAATAATTATAGCTATAATGTCAACATTCAATAGGTCGATCTCCATTTTTTTTTCTTTCATTAAATAGGAAAATATCTAAATTTGTAAATTTATGTAGCAGAACTTGAAAAAATAATTGCTTTGGAATTGAAATTGATGCCTAACGACAGTCACCTCTGGGAATATTCAGTCTTCAGTGGACAGGGTGACTTTAGGTATACAAAAACAGCGAATTCGACTAACCAGGTGTTCGGACTTAAGCGCATTAAACCTTTGCACTCGAAAAAGTAATTAGATGCACAATTATTCACTTCATACAAGGATAGTTTTATTGCTTCAAGAAGTAAATAAATATCATTGATCTTTTCTGAAAAATCAATCAGCAATAATGTTTTTTAACTATCGAATTCAAGAAAAGTCAACATGAAGCACCATTTAGAACCGAGCCTGAGAGCAGCCATTCGAGTGCAATCCAATTTTCTTAGCTTACGTTACTCAATGCATTGAAGAATAGAATAGAATATTGAAAGAAGATAGATATATTCTTCATAGAATATTGATATATTCTAATTATTAGCTGCTGGGGTGCAGGCACTGTTGATAATACAAAAAGATGGAATTTTGATAGTCTTTAAGTGTATCAGTTGTTACTTGGGTGCCTTTTCTTTCAATCGCTGATCTCAATTCGCCCATTTGACCTGATATTGAGGTATGGACATTATGTTTCGGGGGGGGGACATTATGTTTCACGAAAAGAAATTTGTCGACGTGAGATCTCAAGTGTGGGAGGAACTCGCTGCTTCCTCCTGGAAGAGTAGCGATGAGTTCCTTCTATAGTATATACTATTTTCGCATTAATTAAATTTGGAATGCCTGATTCCAAAGTCAAGTTTCGCAGAAATTTAAGATTGATGCATTCGGTTTTATTTACACTTTTTTGCAACAAATACCTTTCTATGAACGCATCCAGTTAAAAATATGTAAATGAAATTCTTTTGGTTACAGCTTTATTTTTCAGTAGAACTAACAAGCTTGCCTTAAGGGACATTTTTTCAAAACTTTCAGACATTTTAAGGCTAATTTCTGTTATCTCCATCCAAATCTGCTAGCTCATTTTTCTCTAGTTTTTTCGTTTAAATCTTTAGATTGCAACAAATCAATAAGCTATGCGTTTCACCTGTCTGACAATTCACAGAATTTCATACTTTTTTATCAGTATATTTCACTCAACATAAACTGATAATTAATATGGACCTAAATAATATGAACGTAAAAAAAGACTGAACCGAAATTTAAAAAGTGTCATTTCTGTCCGTAATATATTAAACAATGCGAATGTCAGCAATGTTATTACGTCTTGCATATTTATTTTTCTAACTAAATCTACACATTTCTGGTAATTCGGATATTTGAAAACTATTACATCTGTGTGAATACACTGTTTGTTTGAGATCATCTCAAATAAAAAAAAATGTACGGATGTGGGTTACAGTTAAAGTGCAAAAATCCAGAAAACTGCGTATAGAAGATTTTGTAGCCTTTTTTGGAATAGCTACCTTTTCTACCTTTAAATTGATATTTTTCGGTTTTTACCGGATCAAAACAGTTTATGCAGTTATTGCAACGATTAAGAGAAAAAATAAACCTGTGAAAAGTTGCGATGTGGTGACTGTAAGGACAGCCGTCTGTGTGATGCTGAAGGCCACATCCGGGGCTCCGTACACAGGATTGCCTTCGTCATCTATCCTGATTGCCCTGTTGTCGCATATTCCAATGGACTGGCTGATCCCGAGGGGCTCTTGGGCTATATTCACAGCCTTTAGGATGTCTACAGAGCCTGCAGAGAATGAAGAGATGTTAATTCAGTCGCTTCTAGAACATTTTTTTTCAATTATTGTCATTCGTAATATTTTATTCACATTTTTAGATAAATGAAAATCATTTAACACTTGCATATGCATAATAGATTCGCGTTAAACATAATTGGATCGTTGGTTGCAGAAACCATATGAGTCAATTTTTTTCTTCGAAATTGTGTTTATGCTGTTTTCATAAACTAACGAGATATTTACATGGTGACTGAAGAAATCACAAGAGTCGAGTAAAGTCACATTATAGGTACAGTAGAGTCTCGATTGTTCGAGTTTTCCATAAATCCGAGTTAGTGAAAGAAATCAGTTAAGCTCCCAAATAATGACCAACACCTGAAAGAATTACTGCATCTGGTTTTTATTATTGTCCGACGGGTCATATGCCCACTGCGCACCCCGAAGCCACCTGCAGAAATGTCCCCTCCCAAAGAAAACAGGATATATATAAGATCGATATATAGGAGCAATGTGTTTATACAAAAAACAATTGACAATTATGTCAAGATATAATTAACTTGTTGCTATCAGCAGTAATGTAATAATATGCAAGTAAATTTTTCATTTAAATATACTACACTGAAATTTAAAAATTGCTTTTATTTCCATTTATTTATTTATTAAATTTTATGATTTCGACTATTCGAGTTTTCGATAGTTCGAGGTAGGTTCGGTCCCGTCCACCTCGAATTATCGAGACTCTACTGTGTATAAAATCTACCTGGTAAACACAAATTAATCATTGATTTTAAAAAATTGTCAGTTTGCTTTTTAAATCTCCGAGCATTTTGATACTCTAGACTCGTGTGGTTTTTGCAATCAGCATTTCAATTAATCGTTCATTTAATCCATAAAGATGAACATCCACAAATTAGAAAAATTTTATAGGTTTAATTGCTTGTTTATTTCATGTTTGCCCCCACCGGTGGGCACCACGAGTACGTGCATGAGAAGTCTCTGTATAAGTAAGCGGGTTCTCACTTCCCTGGTGGATATAGTAATGGTGTGGATTGAGTTACCCCTCAACGATGACGATACGTACCTCCTTCCGGAGCGGCCGTGCCGTGGCCGGTGATGGCTATTAGGACTCCGACCTCAGTGTCTGAGCTGTCGCAGCGATCGTTCTTTTACTGGCCCCGAACAATTTGCGTTATTTTCATGTTGCTCATTGAAAAAATATTAACAGTTAGCTAATTGTAATGATTTATAGACACGGGGGCATGCGATGACGTTATGTTGAACAAATAATATATAAATTTTTATTCTGTTTCTATATAGCTTTCTGTTATATTTCTATACATAGCTTTCTATTCTACTTTTAGGCATCGCCATTAGTTTTCATATTTTATCTAACGGTGTAGAACTTTGGATCTAGAAAGATTTTGAACAAAATCGAGACTCATTTCGAAACCAGCTGCCTGAAGATAATTTCATTTGACCTTATTAATGCGTCTGCAGTTTCTTACCAAACTATTAATTTTAAATATCTTACCTACAAGCCGAAGAGCTAGAAAAAGATACTTTATGGCGGTTATAAGGCCCCCCTGAAAATCACCTTTACTCAAGCCGCCATTTTTTTTATTTAGAACTGTTACTTCTGGCATAACATATCATCCTCTAAGAACCTCAAATGATATCAGAAGGGGTTGTGGCCCCTTTCAAGAGATTTTCTTTATTCAAATTTACATTTTTTTTAAAAATTTAGAAACAGATTTTAAAAAAAACTCTCCAATCCTTACTCCTCTTATCCTAACAAAATTAAAACGAATGTCTTGAATACTTAATCATAATAAACATTCTGTTAGGAATTCAGTGCCAGTTGTAGGTGGCGCTGTGTGGATTTTTCTTGCATATATTGTTACTCACTTGTACGATAGCCATACTCTGTAAATAAACCTCATGCAATAAACAGCTTCTATGCTACTCCCGACTCTGTCCATCTCTACCCTGAGTAACATGAGACCCAGCCATCTGCAAGATAGACCCCTTCACATTATTTTGACTAGTTCCGCAAATCCTTGACTTCAAACTTATAATTGTCAAAATTAGCATCCAAGTGATCAATTCAATTAAGAAGACAATCGAGTTTTTAAAAAACAAGGTTCCCCGTAGAAAATTCTAAATTCTTAATATTTTACCTGACAAATATCCGGCATCCCAGTTGGTATTTACTATCCTATACAAAAAGTCGCACAGTTAGAGTCTTATTTATACCGGTTTCTTTATGAAAGCTGTCTCTACACTTTTGTGACTTGTTGATGATAATGCATCATAATAATTTGTCTTTCTTTCAAGCCGCTGCATGTTCATTAAATAACCTTCTGGCAAGATTTATGACTCCCGGCCTCCGCTTGCCACTAGAAACTTGCCGGCGAAGTTGGGGAGAAGAAAAAGTTTAGAAAGCCGTCTTCAGTTTCCTCTTGCTACTGCGTTACATCCGATAAGAAGACAAATAGGCAGTATATTCAATTTTCCGTCGGGAAAAAAACAGTCATTTTCTTAAGTGTTTCCTCTAATTCAAGAGCAATTAAAGAACACTTTTAGACTTCTTCCACAGGAAAAATGAATAACTGGCACTCATAATGCGAATAATTATCATCTTCCATTTGCTTAAAAGCTTAATCATAAAAATGTAAAATGAAATAAGATATGAAAGAATTTACTTGTGACTTTTATAATTTGATACTAAGACGCCTGAGAATTTTTATAATATCGCCAACAGCACTCTTAAGAAATTTTCGTTTTTAAAGTTTATCCTCTAATAGTGTCTCATTTTAATTTGTTTTTATTATCATGTATCCTCATAAAATTCAGAGCATAACCTATGACCTTAATCTTAGGATCAAAGATTTTACCTCCTAATATGCAATAAATCAATAACCAGTAGGAGTTCAGTAATCTGAGGGGTAAAATAGTAATCTATATAGTTAGAGTAATTTATACTGTCACTTTATACCAATCATTTGTAGTATTTTTAATTCCCTGTCTGTCTGCAAAATAAAAGCTAATGAGAAATATGATAAATCCTCAGCCAGTTCTTACGTCTCAATCACTGTATCCATATGCATATGCTGTTCTTCCGAGGTTTAATTGTATTTGCCATTCCTACTTCTATTTTACTCTTCAGTTACACTAATGAGGCCGCGGTGGCCTAGTGGTAAGGTCTCGACCTAGGGACCGGAGGGTCGCAGGTTCGAAACCCGACTCCACTGAAGATCCGCCGTGTATGGGGCCTGTTGCACGCTAAATCATACGTAGTGGCCAAACGTCCTCCCGTTGGTGTGGCGTGGAAGCTTGGAGAGGGGGGTGCCAGCTCAGGTGTCGTCCTCGTCATCTGACCGCGGTTCAAAATTACGAGGTCCGTCCCTAAATAGCCCTCGTGTTGCTTCAAAACGGGACGTTAATATAACCTAACCTAATCTAAAAAAATCTGTTGCACTAATAATTCTTTATATTATTCGTGTTATATTGAAACGGTGTTATTGGAGGTATATCAGAATGTTGGTCGAAAGAGAGTGCATTTCCGTTTTGAAACGTTGCTATTTTTATTTATGTTGCACAGAAACCACGTTGCCAGAATGCCGAGGTACGGGAGGGGTAACGCAAATTTTGCACTGTCTTTCAAAAGGAAACCATTTAATGAGAATATCGTGTTGTAGGAAGGTTGACTGTAGGAGATAGGAGACAAATTTTAGAAACATTTCGAGTGTCAATCATTGTTCACATATATATCGATACATTATCAATAACTTGAGAAGCATTTAATGTTGAATAATTTGTTTGATCATAGCGTATGATTTGTTTTTTCAAAGAAGATCGAATCATTGACTTATATGATCCAAAACAGAGATAATGTCAGTCATGAAAACTGTCTAGTTTCCTGTAGAATGTAGCAAAACAGTCAGGAAGACGGATGCATTTATGCACCCCAAGGTCTGGAATCAAGAGAGGTCAAGAGATCTGGCACTGCAAGACGAACTGCATGAGTCCCTAAACCTGCATGAATGCAAAGAAACATCAATGGGGCTCAAATAACATCATCCACTACGTAATCCATGCACAAGGAATATTTGTTCTGTTTGCACTAATTACGAATTTCAAAAAGGGAGGGCACGTGCAGATTAACGATTTTTAATGTGGTTTCTGGCAAAACGGAAAACAATCCGTGTCGTTTATTGCGTTGCCTTTCGTGGTCAGAGCTGTAACATACGAGGACCGTTCCAAAAGTAAATTTCGTCATGCTTTTTCACAAGGAAGCGTTATTACAAACAGAAGCATACAATGACATAACAAAATACAGACTTTTGGCTATTTTTCCACATATTCGCCACCGACATTGATACATTTGTCGTACCGTGAAATCAATTTCAAGAAACCATCCTGGCACAAATCGGTGCCCAGCGATTGAAGGAAGTTCTTCACAGCCTTAACGCCAGTTTGATGAGTATGTTCCGAAGTGATGTCCCGATAGTGCTGACTTCAATGCAGAAAAAAGGTAACAGTCTGATGGGACTATAGGGCCGGACCAGGGCTCTTGAGTTGAGGGGTTTTGTTCTTGGACGATAATGCAAGACCCCACACAATAAGGGACACAAAAGAACACATTCGTCACATGGGATGGGAGAGATTTGGATGACCCGGCTTACAACCCCGATCTTGCCCATCAGACTTTTGTCTTTTTCCTGAATGAAAGTCAGTACTACATCAGGACGTCACTTCAGAACAAGCTCATCAAACTAACGTTAAAGCTGTGAAGAACATCCTTCAATGGATGGGCACCGATTTTACCAGGATGGTTTCTTGAAATTGATTTCACGGTACGACAAATGTATCAATGTCGGCGGCGAATATGTGGAGAAATAGCCAAAAGTTTGTATTTTGTTATGCCATTGTATGTTTCTGTTTGTAAGAAAGCTTCCTTCTGAAAAAGCATGACGAAACTTACTTTCGGAACGTCCCTCGTAGATTTTCTGATGTATCAAACTGCCAAAGAGAAAAGTACAAATTTAATTTATATCGGTGGTTTAGAGTGGAGAAGTTCCTTCATTTTCTATAATTTCTTCATTCATGCAAGTTTGTTATGCCATTTTCATCCTAATATTATATTAAGTTATAGACTTTTTCTCTTTCTCTTATAAACGTCGTTGAAAACAATTTGTGGGGTTGTATAGATATACTAATAAGCAAGAATATTTCCTCCGTAGAATATTTTATTATAACAAAGATCAACAAACGGTAAAGCAATTTAATGAAAATCTGAAGAAATGAAATTGATGCTAAACTTAAAAGGTGCTTACTGTTCTGAGTTGGAAAAAAATAATCAAAAAACCAGCGGGAGTGGCCTCCCCTAAACTTTCTCGTATACTTTTCAAACATTTATCATTTCCCTTCCTCCTGCGTTGATAAAAAGTTCGAACCAACTGTAACCCAGAATGCAATGACTATCAGAAGGTTTTTCATTGTAGTTTATAGTGATAGTAAAATATTGAGGTGAAGAATCACATTCAAAAAGATGCGTATGCATTAAAACTTCGCAATATTTATTTTTTTTATCAAACTCCAGCAATGCAAGTTCCGCGTGCGGAGAAGGAAACAGGAGAATAGCTTGCGCATGCGCAGAGATTGCGTCCAGTACGCAAGTAAAACGAGACGCCCTAAATGTTTGCTTCCTTACAAAATCTCGCCGCCAGAATTGATTTTTGGCAAACTGCCAAGTTTTCGGAGTGTCCCTTCTTTGTACAGGCATATCTACTAGTACGCATGCTAATGGAGTTGAGCAAGTATGCGATTATACAGACCGACAAACAGTCAGCCCGTTGACAGATTTGGCCCATATTTTATACGGACCTACATTCATGATGATAAAACTGTGTACCAAATTTTATCCCTCTAGCTATTCAAGTTTTTGAGTTATAGCGTTCGCATGACTTCGGACATACAGACAGACAGACTTCCCGTTGACGGATTTTGTCCAAAATTTGATAGAAACCTACAAATTATGTTTAAAGACCACATACCAAATTTCATCCCCGTAGCTCTAATAGTTTTCGAGTAATCGTCTTCACAGACACACAGACATACAGACAGACAGACATAATTCCAAAATTGTGTTTTTCGGACTCACGGAGGTCTAAAACGTGGAGATTCATCAAAATCTCGAGTTCGAATTTTTTGACAATTACAATACTTTCTCTTTGTATACTTCTTATACGAGAAAGTAATAAAGCTTTGGAATAATACTGAATGACATTGCATAAGAGAAAGTTCAATTCAAACTGTTTCCTGATATTAATAAAGTAGTAATGTTTTCAAATTCATCTGGGCCAGTTTTATACATCTGCTATGTTTTTTTTTTATAAAACAACGGTTCTGCTCATCACAGTTAATGAATTAGCTTCTAGTGATTAAATTATAAATTTGCTTATCTTTACTTTTTTTTCTTGTACGTTTTATAGACTGGTTCTTTATTTTACTGCATCATTGTTTCTACTTTTTTTCCAAGTATTGATATTTTTGTGAAAGTATATACTAGTTTAAAACACTATAAATATTTTGCAAATCTCTAAAATTCTACCTTTCAACGCAAATACCGCGAAATGTTTCGATGATCAATCTATCCAATAAGTTAGCGAAAGGATTCCTGATTACTTGACGGTTTAATATTGGGATATTTGCAATTCATGAGCAGTTAGAACTAAATGTATTAACTATTATTAAAAACAGAAATCTAGCAAAATGATCTCTCTGTTTCTTAAAAAATTCATAGTTTAAAGCACTTAAAAAAATGTCATTCGTTTCTGTGAAAAATTAGGAAACGTCCCTGTAAATTTGAAGATTAAAGTCAGTGTATTCTCGCATTTCTTCATATTTAAGCCGGGGTTCTACAAATAACTCGTTACGCTTCACAAACGTTTATTTTCGCATCAGATCGACATATGGACATTAGAGCATCACGAACAAGAATACAGACGAAGAAAAACTGCTGCCACAGCATATTAACAGAATTCTGAAAGAACAGGAAAAAAAGAGTTTAAAAGCAGACAATTCACACTTAATATAAGGAACTACACGGGAACAGTCAGTTTTGGGCTTCCTGCGGTATGTATTGAACAGCACCCGGGTTCGCAATCTGTCGATTTTGCCTGTCGAAAAGGCGAGTAAAAAGTGAAAAATATTATTCATGGGTAAGTTAAATGTTTAGATTTAGTAAATTTCCAAATATTTATTCTTTAAAACTTAATTATCGAAGAAAGAAATCTAATAACCTTCAGGACAGATATCAATACCAGTATCTGGATAATGCCAGACATGAATAGCTTCGTTTACGAAGGCATTAACACCACGTCGTTATTTACGGGTAAGGAATTGATGGAGAAAACCATTTAACTATACAACTTTAACTTTTAACCTTTTATAGGCTGGAATACTATCTGTAAATTGCGTCACTTTCAAAACGCTCTACAGGGCAGACCGTTGGACCTAGGAAGTAGTTACTTCTTGGATATTATTGCTCATTGAGAAAGAGTTTTCAGAATTTTAATTACATTTGTAATTAATTAAAAATTAATCGAATTTTAACGTTTTTCCTCAACAGTTCCAGAGCATATTATCACACAAAAACCATTCTTACGCTAATTAAAAATTGAAAAAATTAGTTTTTCAGCAGAACCAATTTTATTTCTAGCTTTAAAAAATTTTGTAACAATGCTTTTCCTTTATATAACAGCATTTAATATACTAGCAAAATTGCGAATTATCAATGCGAATATTTTAATAGCTCTCGAGCGACTAAGCAAAAATAAATATCAGACTTTTCAGTTTGTTCCTAATTAATGCTTTAGCATATTTCAAAACTCTGAATGTTTTTAAATAGGATAATGTTTCCAGGATGGTATTCTTCCTGCAAACTGCGTGATGTAAAAATCGGTGCATACGAAATGCAAAGACTGATGCAATGAAGCAGAAGGAAGAGAAGGCAGTCGAATAAAGCCAAAATCATTATCATGCTAGAGGTTCTAATCTCTATTAATTTTTACTTTTTACAGAATCACGGAAAAAAATAAGTACCGCCACAAAATTTAATATGAAATTTGAAATTTATTTTGCATTTCAGAGGCTTATTTGCAGGATGTAAACGTATCGAAGCATGCTCAACTCTCTCATAACTAATGATAACTAGAAATACTTACCCTCATTGAGTGCCTCGAACAAAAATTAGTAAACTCTTCAAATAACTAAAATAATTCTTATTAGCGACAAACTTAAAATGTGCTAAATTCTCTGTCCTTAGTATCAATTTTCATCATAAAGCTTTAGTTATATCTGCAATCTTAAATGAGGTGCATTTCGAAATCAGATGAACGATTCAATCTTTTAGTGCATTGGTTCTCCTTACCAACTTAAAAACTTAGAACGTTCTTTCACATTAACAGTTATTTCGAAAATAAGGAGACCGGTCTAAAGAAAAAGGATTTTAAACTTATGCACAAGAAGAAAAGACAGGAAAACACTGGTCTAACCAACCAAACAAAAACACTGGAAAAGATTTCCTTCCGATCTAGAACAACACAGAAACAAGTTCGCTTCTGTATTTAGAGGCACTTTACGAACACAGTAATGAAAGTATCAGGCTAATAACCTAAAAATGACGAAATGACAAACTAAATGACGAAAAATGACTTTTTAAAATTCTGAAAACATTTTACTAATATGTAAAGTATTGCTGAGATAGGACACAAAAATAAAAAATAATAAAATTTAATCAATTATTTACAAATTTTCACAAAAAAAATATGGAGATTTTTGTACACATATTTTGCAACTTTAAAGGTAACGTGAATACCCATACGCAAAAATAATTTCAACTCATATCTTCTTTAATATAATTGTACTTATCTGTGTTCAAAACTAAACATTTTGTTATATCGTCTGAATCTGTTTAATTATTCCTGAGTATGCAGAGATACAGAGAAATTTTTTCAATACTTAAACCATTTATATGCAAAAATATCCAAAAATCCAACAAATAGAAATACAGATATGTTGGTCTTAAATACAATCAGTGATCGTAGTAACATCGCGACGAAATTTCTTCTGGAGTCTTATAATTTTTGTGCACTGAATGAAAGTGGAAATTTTGTTTTTAAGCTATTACAATCGAGGATGCCATTCCTGACCTTTAAAACGGAACACCAGAGATAGTTAAAATAAGCCCTAATTTCGTCCCTAACTTTCATAGAAACAATAAAAAAAAGAATTATGAAACTTGGGGGGGGGAATAGCAGTTTTAATGTGGGCGGACTATTTACACAAGAATAACCTTTCCAATCAATATTTAGACTTAGTCTGCTGGGAATATTAATTATTCTTTGAAAAACACAAATGAGTTGTCTGTTTTTCAATAAATGATAGCTGAAAAATCGTTTCAACGGTTCAAAATTTCCCCGTTCCTTTTTACAAGATGCATTTACAATGTTGCTCGATTTTACTATTTTTCGATTTTATTAATAATGGTTTAAACATTCGCTTCTTTTTTTTAGTTTGTTCTACATGTAGAAAATAAAGGGACACATTTAAAACTGTAGAAAAAAATCTTCAGTTAATAAAAATAGTTGATATAGTTTTATAGCGTCAAGTTATGTCTAGTGTCGCGTCTACATTGGGAAAAAATTAGCTAATAGTAATTATTCACCCACATTTGCTATAAGAAGATTATATTTCCTTTTCGAAACAGCAAAGTGGTTATTATATTTATTATTATGTTGAAGGAAATATGGTCGGTTCGTTATTTCTGAGAAATCACTGTCTTAACAATTTCACGCCAAAATCTATTGATAAATCAAAATTTAGAAAATTTCCTTCCGTTAATTTAATTATGTGAGCGTTTCTCGAAAATAACATATACTTCAAAATCAGTAGCGAATCTAGGATTCGGGTCTGGGGGGGGGGGGCTGAGGTCATAAAAATTTTGTATTGTCGTGATGAAGGTAAAATCTGAAGGCTAAAGTAAACCAAAACTCTTTAACTTTACAGACTTTACTCACCTGACAATAAGAATCATAAAAAACAATACAATACTTTCGATAATTTAATAAAAATTACAATGAAATAACTAGCCAAAAAATGTCTTCGACCATGCCAAAGCTACAAGTACAAGTGGAATGACTACAAAAGTAGGAAAATTTTCGAGCTAGTCAAGCCAGAAAGTAATGTTGAAACGATTTTATTATTTTTTAAAAGAGATAAATTAAGAAAAAACAGGTTGTAATAATGTTAAATAAAATCAAGAATTCTGGCTTGGCTCGGGGGGGGCTGTAGCCCGACCCCCCCCCCCCCCGGATTCGCCACTGTTCAAAATCCTTCAAATATATCTGTTTAATTTCATCAGTCTTCAGATTTGAAGGAGTATATACGGAAAGCAAAATAAACAAGAACAGAAAAGTTTTTTTTATTTTATTTTCATAATCCTCAAATTTCTCTAACCAAATATGAAACGCATATGACGTTATACGTTAAACTTCCCAAAAGTACTGATGAGCATTCGCCCACGCATTGAACTTAAATGAACAGGATATGAAGAACATATGCTGCAATTCTGGTCACCTACTTCAGGAAGTCGGGGTTACTTTTTTCTCCATCTTTACTCGAAGAGTTTCGAAACGCATTCCTTAAAAACAAATGCAACTCATCATTTCACTTGTACTAAAACAAATAACTTCACCATCTCTAAACAAAATCAGCTGCAAATAGTATTTCTTCAGTAACTTTTCTTTGCTGCTTCACTTAAGGTAACTCTTAAGTTTAAATTACCAATTAGAAAGGAATTTGCGAAGAATATCTACAGCTTTAAAAAGTAATTTGTTTAGGTTTCCACACCCACTTCATAATTATAATTAGTGAAGTAGAAGTGAGGCTAGGACTGTTTCAGAATGAATTTTGTTTAATAAAAAAGATTAAATGCGTCATCTTCGAAAAAATTAATTTTTATAGCGTTTTTTCATAAGTTTTAAAGAAAAGTTTGCGAAATTTCGAGTGAATACCGAACACGGTAGGTACTAAGAATAACAAAAATACAGAGGGAGATGCCGAATTTGGGCTTCACCCAGATTTGAACGGCATCGTAACCTCAATTCTATTAAATATTTGGGCCGTAAAATAGGCAACTTAATTTGCAAAGTTGTAATTGCGGTTTATGGAATCATTTTTTTAGAGAGAGCGCAATATGACTGCAGTTATAAAGCAAGAGTGTATATTTAGACTTTTTTTATCAATCAAATATTTTCACGAAAGACTAATAGCCTTTAAGTTGATTTAGAGTAAGCAGCAAAACGTGTTAACATATCCTCAGCAAACAGGTACAGGTTTCTTTCTTATAATTAAACAATAAAATTAGTTATTAAAAACCTGTGCAAGAAAACCTAACATTTTAAAATAAATAGCATTTTTTAAATAATGGAACTGACTGTGCATTAGTTAAATAATATTTACAAACAATTTCAAATAAATGAAAGTCAACATTTTGCGGGAAAGTAATCAATTATATACTAGATTAAGGAATATTATATATTTATTTATTAATAAACAACCTATTCAGTCTCGTATTAAGTTGTTTCTACACTCTTCTCTTCTGAATTTGAGCATCTGACTGCTTTGTCTTTTTATTTTTTGATATTCCCATTTTTTCCGCAAATAAATTTAGCTATTAAAATCTTTTTTATACATTATTGAAGCTTTAATATTACAAATATTCTATATGAATTGTTTACCTTAATTCTTTTCGAGAATATAATTTTAATTTAAAAAAACACAAAAGAAAATCACTAAATTTCATAAAAAAAATATCTACCAAAGAAGTTTTAATTGATATTATTTTAATTTATCTAACTGTATCATGATTTTTGAGATTTTGTCTCTTTCATTGACAATGCCATCTATAGAGATGTTGTGTATACTAAAGTTCTAAAAAACTGGTATCATGTGGATGCAAAGCATTTCAAGATGCAAATCCAATAAAAGCGGACTGCAGTGTACTCCACTATCCTCTTGTGAGGGCCAGAGTTCACACACTGATATTTAAAAAAAGAACATATATTTCTTCTGATAAGCGTCAATGAAGAGCGGGTTTTTTTTGCAGTTTTTTCGTCGATTGTTTTTGTTTCGTACAGTTTTCTCCGCTAGGCTGAAGGTATTTCTGGTTGTCTCTTTTCAGTTGTGGGCCGTGGTGGCCTAGTGGTATGGTCTCAGCTTAGGGGCCGCATTGTTAGAACTACGATGCACGATTACACTCGAGAACCTCCGTATATAGATATGGTGCATGCTCAATCTGACGTCGAAGGTCAAACGACTTACCGCTTGTGTGGTGCGGAAGTTTGGAGAGTGGATCTCTTCATCTGACCACGGTTCAAAATTGCAATGCCAGTCCAAAAATAGCCCTCGTATTGATTTAAAACGTGATGTTAATATGACAAAGCTGAACTATCTTTTTCAGTTCTTAACTTCTTGTGGAATATATTATGAATTTTATACTTTAAATTTACAGGAAATGCAGTCTAAATATTTCATAAGGAATGTGTTTTAATTATAGGTGCGTTTGATGATATTTCTGATACGAAAATTTATTTGGACCTCCTTAAATATAAAAGTAATGATATCGAATATAGCAGCATAGCAGAAAGGTAATTTAACTAAATTTAAGTGCCCATATCTGTCACCACATTTCACAATGACTGATAAATTAAGCTTTTTAAGCTTATTAACAATCTAGAAGATATTGACAATCCCGTATATTTAAAAAAAATGTTTAAAAAGTCAAATAAACGAAAAAAGCTCGGCGATTTAGCGAGTTAACTTCCCTATAAGCCGCCATTTTGATGACGTCATATCAGATAAGCAAGGCCTCTAAAACTTGGGGTCTCGGCAGTTTTTAAGTCAGAAAATGATACAGAATCAGCATCCCAAAGTTCACAATTTTTGCCAGAAGTGAAATATCCTCTGGTTTTTTTGTGCTAACCGACCGCACTATAAGAGCAAAATATAAACAAGTAATATAAAAAAAATTTTTAAGGTAAATTCCTACTCTTAAGTGATTCGAGATATAATGAAAAATGTACTGCGCAAGCGCACAGATATGGCTGAAATATGGAGGTGCATCGATGATCCCATGGGCCATCCATATACCCAAGAACCAAGTCTGTGATGTTAATAGTTTTCGAGATATAATGAAAAACGTACTGCGCATGCGTCATGCAAAATATGAAATGACAGACAAGAAAGCGAATCAATATTGCATTGTCATCTAGTTCTGAGCTATGTTTAAAGTTTCAAGTCTCAAGCTCATCGGGAAGTTAGTTTAAAATCGAATGCAAAATTTGAACAAGATATACAAATAAATATATATATATATAGGGAGAGTGTGAACTAATAGTAGGAATTGAAAAAGAATGTCGTTTAAGAATAGGAAAAACAATGCACTAGTCAATAAGTTTTAACAAACCCATTTTTAATCTAATGGCTTCTTATGTCTCATTGTTCTAAGGTGATTTCAATAAATGTATTGTTGCGATGTCTCATATTTCTGTTTACAAAATAATTCTTTCAGAATTGACAAAAGCAGGTGCACTGAATCAAGAATTTGAAGCTAAATCCGAAAAGGGAAATATTACTTACTCTGAAAGGGCTGCCGTTTACTTTTTCTAAATGTGATCCAAGGAGCAACCCTACAAAATTTAAAGTCGCTAACTCTATGTTAAGTAAGATAATGAATAGTGGTTTTGTATTTATAAAAGATCGTTGCGGTCTCCTCTTGATATTTGATGGAGTTAATTCACGTCAGGTGACCAACCGTCTTCCTTTAGTAAGTTCCTCCTGCATGTTCTCTTTTTCCGATATTTGAAGACTAATCAGCAAGTTTCCGTACTCGATCGATGCCGAGCCGATTATTTAAATAATAATTCATAGGCATGTAAGTATAATTACAATATAAAATATTACAAATGTTTTTATTATGCATTTATCATATTATGCTGTATCACTCTTGCAATGAATAAAATTTTTTTAGTTGTAATATTTTGTCTTCAATTTATTTGCGTCCTCCTTTTTATTGTAAAAAAGTTGGTCACCTTACAGTCACGTGACAAGCGTAACTGCACAGGTTATCTTATGATTGCCTTGCGAGGTGCTGTTCATTTAGAGAATCCACGCAAGTATAAATTAACTCCCTTACAAAAACTCGAAATGAACTTATTAAAAAAAACTTAAGAGTTGCACTTATATCAACTATGCAGCGTTTTCTTAATAAAATTAAAACTATTAAATTGCCTAATAAAATTGTCAGTATTTTTATGTGAGAATTTAAACTATTTATATTAAATTCTTTGTTTTGTTATTTTTGCACTTTTAGATATTCGTTGAGTATATTTTATGGAAATTGATGCTACTAATACATTTAATAGAAGTGAAAATTAACATCCAATATGAAAAAAATTATAGTGCACTCAGCAAATACATATCTTTCATGCCAAAGCAAAACTATATGCTTCACAAAAACCATTTCTGAAGTACTATTTATTCCATAAAAGAGAAAAAAGCTGGTATGGATAAACCTGATAAATTAAATAACAGGCATAAAACTATTACTTGATAAACAAACTACTAGCTTATAATTATTAAAACTATTACATTTAATATTATATTAGCGTTCATCATTGTGAACATTCGGTACTTTTTTTTCAACACTTCGCAAAACTTTATTCCGTGATATTCTGTTCAATTTGAACAGATATTGCCTTTATTATACCTTAATCCGCCTCTAATTTTTTAATTTTACTGAAACTTTTCGCCATTTTGGCTTATAACTGATTTTATTTCAGTTAATATAAATTAATTTATGAACAAGAATTTTATCAAGGAAATTTTGCCTGTAAGAACTAAAAACTAATTTCTATGAACACAAATTCAAAACTTTGAATGGATCTATTTGTCCTAAGTAACACAGCTGCTTTCATACTGAAATTACCCTATCATAACATTGTTTAAAAACATATTGGAAAAAAACCAAACGTATTTTTTACACTCCCAATATTTGAAACAAAAATTGTTGTGGAATCTGAACTTATTCATAAAATGATTGATAATCGTACTAATAAAAAACTAATTAAAGAAAATTATTTAATTTTGTAAACTTAATAATTTTTGTAGGAAAGTACAATAATTTAATTGTTGATCAAACTACTCGTATTAAACAAATAAAAAAAATTTAGAACACACAGAACAAGTTTTCTAAATAATTTAGCATAAAGAAAATGTCCACGTTAAAAATCACTAAGTAATATCTTTCTGTCAAACGATTTTTAATTTACTTCATTGCATAAAGAAAATGTTTTACAAATTTAGTAAATCAGATCAAAAAAGTATTCAGCCTACATTTGATAGCTAAATAATTTTTACCAGTTATTGATATATCCTAATTTTTTTTCGTTAATTATCTTAAAAATAACAAATTAAAATTCTGCTTGAGACGTTAATAATAATAAAAATTTTCTGAGCTATGTAACTGTAGAACTTTTCTTCAAACCTGGGGAATCATTGATTTATTTTACAGAATTCTGAAAATGAAACTATGAAAATAATTTCAAAAATTTGATTAATCATACTTATCTGAAAAACCGCCTAGTGATACATAGTGATATATAATTTATTTTTAGTTCACTTAGAGAAAATATTTTTTGTGATTTAAACGTCATAAAAAAATTATTACATTTTATAAGACATTTTCAATTGAAAACGTAATTAAAACTGCAGCTATATGTCTTTAAACCGTGAGATGAAATATTTAAAACTTTCATTTCTCCGAAAATTAATAATTTGAGCCAGTATTGTTTAACATGAATGTGATAACAATGTAGCCGGGTTTTTTGAAATTTTAATTAGAATTTAAATTAATTAAAAATTAATCGAAATTTTGGTGTTTTTCCTTAATAACTTCCGAAAATATAACATCACAAAAATCATTTTTACGCCATTTGAAAGAGCAAAACACTACCTTTTCAATGATATCAATTAAGTTGCCGTAAAATTTGTATCTAATTTTAATAACCTTCTAAAAAGATTTTTTGGCATAATTTACAACAATACTTTTCGTTGTTGTAACGCAATTCAAACCGCTTTCATTGTTTAAATAAATATTTATTTGCGTGTTTCTTTTTCATTGTTGAAAGCTAAGGTAATATTTCAATGTTTAATGACATGTTTTAATCAGCATAATTTCATACAGCTAATATGCTGCTGGACGTAAAATGTGCCGCGACATTTTAAAGTTAAAATCAAATATATATTTTGCAAGAGGAATAAGAGAGTGAAGTTGATGATGACAACGGGCAATTGTATGCTACATGAGACAGACGGTTACTCAACTCCATTAGGGACGTTCATGCAGACAACGAATAGAATAGTTGGTACCAAAAGAACTTCAGAGATCCACTGAATTTTACAATCTCTGATAAAAATTCAGATAGAAAATGGAAATAACGATAATAAGTTAAAGAAAGTAAACTCACTTACATAAAAATGTTTAGCAATTCTTAAGCGATTAACATAACCCATAAGAGTTATAAATTAATTAGGAAGAATTAAAAGGGGGAAAAGAAAAGCAAACGATTTTTGCAAAAATGTGCAAAGAATAGTTATAAACATTACCAAGTATAAAAATGGCACATTTAATATAATTATTTAAATATGTTTACAAACGTTGTTTCCTCTAAATATTTATTGATAAGTATTTTCCAGATAATTTAATGTTATCTTCTAATGTTTACAGACGCATTTTTAACAGCCGTTTTCTTCTCTTAAAATTGATAAATATTTACAGAGCATTTTATAATATCTTCTAATGTTTACAGACGCATTTT
>BGPR01001955.1:0-28691 GCA_013235015.1 Araneus ventricosus | reverse complement strand
GACTCATAACGAGCAGAAACATTGCATTTGATAAATAAAAGTTAGAATAGGTAAAAAAGTCTGAAGAATTTTTATGGTTTTTGCAAAAAGGGTGAACATATACATGTATGGGTTTGAAATGTAATTAATGCGTGCAAGAAAACAAAAAAAATTGAATAAATTATCTTATTTTAATAGTGTTAACAACAGGTGCATTGTTATCATAAGATCTATGTTTTGAAATCGAAAAATATATCATTATCTTCCCAGTTGGAAACGTCTTTATTAAAAACGCTTTATAATTCATATGTTGTGTTGAAATAAAATATTTCAAAATTATTTCATTTCATTTAATTATCTCTTTACTTTGTTTTGAGACATATCACTTCTATTCCAAAAAATTTTAACGTATTAAATTTTGGAATAAAAGTGATTTTCCTCAAAGCAAAATAGAGAGATAATTAAATGAAATAAAATATTTCAACACAACACATAGATAAGCATTTCAAAGACGGAAAAGATTGAGAAGGTTTGAATTTTAAGGCGTTAAATTTTTAGATGAAAAAATTACTCAGAAAATTCACGTTTATTTTTTTTAAATTTCGCTAAACTTCATTAGCATTGAATTTATAATCATTAACGTTTTGTATGTTCGTTTACTTTTTTGTACTTTTTCATTGTTTAACTGATGGTCATGTCTAAAAGTTTTCCGCCCTATTTTCACATACGTATTCAAACTAACGGGGCAGGTAAAAATTCCGAAGGCAGCTAGAAAACAACTGCAGCTAATCAATTATTGTCCGTACACATCCTAAAGCAATTTTAAACTTTTATTTCCCTTACTTTATTTTCCAGATTTTTCATCAAAACTGCAAAATGTAACTATAGATCTGTAGTCGAATGTAGTCAAACCCACATGTTTCCTTTTATATCATACAATATTAAATCTTTCTGAAGTATATAGCTAAATTATCACATTTTCTGAACTTCGATTCGGGACATTATCGAATTTGGACATACATCTTTTATGTTACAGGGAGGGGGAGGAATGTCTTTAAGTACAGATATAAAACTGTTAAGGCATAATCCATTTTGTGAAGCTTACGTGTTTATAAATTTATCATTAAATTTTCAGGTAAATAATTTAAATTATTCATCAAAGACTGCTAAAAATGAAAAACGTGTCATTTTCAAAGTAACTGTAAATTTATGATAATCCTGATAAAAATAAATTCGCTCATTTTGAATCAATGAAACAGTTTTAGAAAAGTTTCGCATTTTTTAATAATTAACATTAATCTTAAAATATACATCATATAAATATTATAACTTAACGAAACATACAATTACATGTAGTATTAGACAATTTTAAAGTATTTCTAAAATTTGAAATATTATTGAAAGTTTTCAGGTTTATGTCCATACAGTATTACTGACTGTATCCCTATTCATTTATTACCTTCGATACTTTAAAATATGAAACAAATCGGCATTTCACACAGATTCCATTTCAACAGATTACAGAATAAATTTTAATTTAAATTTGCTTTTTTAAAAGCGGAATATTTTGGCTTATTTTAAATGAATATCTTCTAAATCAATCATAGAAACTATTGCTTCTTAAGTGACTACATAATTTCACTGTTTTCATTTTGTTAAGTGTTACAGCATTCATAATATGCATGTTCTTAAAATTATCAAAAAATAAAATAAAGCAAAAGAATTATTTAAATACATTAATTAAATAAGGAAGGTTTGTGTTGCACAAGCTGCTTTCTGCGTTATATTAATGCAACTATATTCATCAGGATTAATACAAATGAAAAGAAAAGGACTGGTTTTCAGAAGGAAAACTTCTTTCTTCTTTTCTACTTTTAGTTCTTCTTTCTTTCTTTGAAAAAAAATATTACTATTTGAATTCTGAATATTGTTATTTAAGAAACTGAAATTAATTTTAAAAATAAGATTCACCAAGCTTAGAGCGGAAAATTTTCATTTCGCCCTCTATATTTTTTTAAGACTGTGATTCCAAAAAATTTTTATAATTAACAGGTTTCACACCCTCTTTTTAAAAATGCATTTAGTAAAATAAATATCGTTTTAGAAAAATTTGAAATAAGTTTAATCATTTTTGGAGCACATATTAAGAAAGGTTTAAAGATGACTTTTTGAATAATAACATTGTCTTTTGACAAAATGCGATATGCTTCAGTCGCCTTTTTTATTGTTAAGCATTTCAGTTTTAATTTATTAGTAATTAAAGTCCAGTTTCAACTTATTTACAATTAATTTCATTTTTTACTTTCTGCTTATAAAAATCTTATTTTAACTTTAAAAATTGCCAAAAGTCCTTCATTTTATAGTACTTACACGTCAATTATTTATGAAGTCTCAACAAATACATTCGTTCCGATATCGTTTTTAAACATTTCGAGGCAACTCAGAGTACATTAATCTTTTTTTTTAATTAGTTGTACCATCATTTTTGTAGAAAAGCAATATGTTTTCAAGATAACAGAACGCGAAAAATGCTTTTTTTTATTTATATTCGAAATATATGAACACTGGTAATTATATAATTAAGAGGAGTACTTTTTAATTCTTCTTTCAAGTTTATTTACCTCTAAAATATTCGTAGTTCATCAACATAAATATTTCCAATGGTATGGATGTAATAGTACAAAAACACAACTTCTGGAAAAAAACCAAAGTCATTGATATATATAAATATCAACATTGTCTTTATTTAAAATGCTCAAGATACCTCATATTATTATTTATACCTCATACATTAGTAAATATAATGACATAAAAAAGCTAAAGATTCGCGGATATGAAATTTGCAAGTCATATGAGACAATTTATAAACTGTATTATTAAAAAAAACCATAAAGGAAATAAAACTTTTCTCATTCAGATAGCATACTGAATTAACTTCAAAACTGAATAAGTAAAGTGATATAGACGTGACAGAAGATCCTTCCTCTAAAAATCATCAACTGAAATAATTCCAAAGAAATTTAATACCGCGGTGGAAAAGCACATCAAACTTACCTGAGGGCAACTGGGCTCTAGATAAAAGGAACACTGACCACAAACATAAAAGCCATGTAGATATATACAAACTAGTCCGTCCCAACCACCCATTCTTAGCCATCTTCAGCAATCTCACCCAACAAAAACAACAACAACCGTCGCCTTAGTTCACACCATTCTTGCTTCTCCAGTGCTTCAAGTCAGGCAACTGCCGAAAACAGTTTGACTGCCACCAGTTGCAGACGATTCACAAGGTCCTCCACTGCAACCGCATCCGCCGCTGAACGGATCACGGATTCTGACAGAGCGTGGAAGTTGAGGGTAAGCAAAAAAGCTGAGGCCCGCAGGCAGAAGTGGTGACAAACGTCAACATCTGGTAACTATCAACATCTTCCATCTCGCGACTGTCCGGTGCTTTATGGGTAGAGGCGAGTGGAGTTAATGAAAGCAAGGGGGAAAGAAAGAATAAATCTCACGCCTACGCGAAAGCGTTGATTCCTGGTTCCACGCCTTCAAATTAGTATATGTCTGGATTTCCCTTCAACCCAAACTTCACGCCTCGAATCTCCTGTGACGCTAATAACTGCACATTTTGAGCAGTACAATCAACTTCTCAAGGAAGTGAATTCCGCGCCGAATTTTTGAATGAAGCCATGGCAAGAAAAGAAAACTTAAAAGGCCGCGAGTCGGTTGCTGAATAACCTCTTTCCCGATTCACCAAAGAAAAGCAATAACGCAAGTACTTAAAAAGTCCTAAAACCGTGGTTTTATTTATTTTTTCTTTAATAAATGAATTTATTAATTAGAAAATTCTTTTACTGCAATGTTATTATTTTTTTATTAGAGAAAAAAGGATCTCTGCTCCGAAAAAAAGTTGTTTGGTGTCCTCAATGTGAAATTTTCGAGTCGGACTGGTCTGGCAAATTTGCGACAAGGTCATTTCAAAAAGAAAATATACAGTTCATTTTTATTGTCATAAGCGAACACTTCTATTGAAATGTTTTCTTAAAATAACTGTGAGTTGATGTTATTTTATAAAACGCTTCTGATCGAATTTCCCATTATTAATAGCATAAATCATAATTGCTCCATTTCAATAATTTTATTATGGAATGAAGATGAGGAATTTTCATGCCTTCAAATGCGATGCAATCTTGACAAAAAATGTCTTCTTCATGGCTCTGTTAACTTCATATACAGCCAGCAACGTATTGTTCAGTTGGCGATTCTTCGCACAGTCGGCCTCGCTACACATGCATACATGTTGATTCGAAAGGGTTCTGACAAACATTAAGAATCGGTCAAGAATTGGGAAACAAATCAGTTTTAACTTGAAACATACAGGCAGAAAAGTAGTGTATGAGTGGTAGCGACAAGTGAGGAATAAAATATAAAGGCAGACACAGTTGAGTGTCCATTGTAAAATATCCTGAAGCACGCAATCATTGGTGCAAGCTCGGCAATGGTTCATGGTTTGGCCCATATTTGTCTAGGAATACAATACAAACGAATCGCCTGTTTCTATTAAGTGTCCCAAACTCTTAATGCAGGTCAGTCATCTCAATATTGCTGTACAGATCCATTCTACTTTTGCCACATCTTTGAGTTCATTAATGAAGACTGGTGATGCCCAGTTGACTTCAGACTAGGTAACGCCCTCTAGCACCCACACACCCATGACGTTTCCACCTATACATTCCTATGTAAAACTAGATTATTTCGGTATTTATTTATTTATAACCCACGCCGACCCACTCGTCCGTAGGGTATGGAGCGTTTTAATAGTGTAGTTTTGTATGCTAGACTTACTCTTAAAGCTTGTCGGATTGGTATTGGTTCTGTGCAATGGCACAAGGTCCGATGTAAGACAACCTGCACTATTCACAAGGTTTATTAAGAGATCAAAGATAAAAAATAGTCTCAAACGGAACAGGCATGTATAATACAATTATTACAAAAACATGTCGATAATTTTAAATATTAGTAGTTTAACATGATTTCGGGCAAAGGTAAAGTATTAAAATTTCGGATGCTGCGAAATAAAACCTAATGGCTTTTAGAAATCCGAACAATTTAGGTTGGAGTTATTCACCACCAAGAACTCTAAATTAGATTAGAGAAAATGTGTCAAAAACAATCGCTCATCAAAAGTAAAATTAGAACACTCGGTTAGAATATGGGCAACAGAATTTATCACACCATAGTTCGTACAAGTGGAATCTCGTTCTCCAAACAGCAAATGTCTATGTGAGGATCTACATGTGTCTGATGTGGAGACGAGTTAATTTTACATCCGCGCGTCGGTTCAATAAAATTGACCACATATTTACAATTGGTTGAATCGAATGTAGCTGATTGTCAACTTCATGTCCCACACCTCCTGCCACTTTGCATAGGTACATCATTTGACATATCCTGGTACGTTATAAAAAGGAACTCTGAATGGGAGAGATAGCAAAGCTGACTTCACAGCATGGTCCACCAGCTCATTCCCTCAACCCTTAAAGTTAGTCGAATCCTTTCGAAACACACTGTACACCTTTCGGTGGATTGTTACTTTTTACCCGGTAATTACGATACAATAAATTAGAAGACTAGGTTTATTCTAAATAGAAACAAATAAGTCATTTTAACATATTAGACATTAATATTTAAAAAGAGGATAAAATGAATACACGCACTCTTTTTACGATAGCCTGTTCTCGCAGATAACAAAATTGCTTAGGTCCCGGTCGACATTCCCCTCTTTTAACTTGAACTTGAGCCCACATAATCAAGTATTTCGGGCTCAAGTCTCCAAGACTCAAAAAGGCAGGCGAGCTGCGTGAATACCTCTATTCTGACGGGTAATAAGGAAGTAGGGCCTTCGAGTTGGAGGGAGGAGGGGGGGATTCAGGTACGTTTTTAAACGAACTCGAGCAGGAGTTCATGTCGGCTAATAGAGGCGCAAACTTCAAATTCGGACATTACTGTGAATTAATTTCCCGTTAGAAGATTCTAATTACATCGAAGAAGTTTATTAAAAACAGTTTTTAAAACCACACTTTAATTCGTGGACTGAAAAAACAGAAAACATTTTCTGCTTTTTAGTTTTTAATTAATAATTCATTACTACAGATATTATGGAATCTTGAAATAAATTTTTTCTCAAATCCATAACCAGGTGGCGCCACACGTATGGAAGCAAATATAATTGAGTCATTCAATTTGCTGATAATTCTGTAAATATTAAAATGAAGTATACTGTCATAGAGAAGACACAAGTGTAGAAAATTTCAAAACCCAGCACATCAGAAAGTGAGTGAAAAGTTGATGACAAAATCCAATCTTTATCAGCATGAAACAAGTCAAGTTAAATAAAAGTGTTTAATTCAAAAACGTTATGCATTTCTGAAGAATGGCTCGCTTTTATATAACAAAGGATTTATGTCAAGAAATGTTACTATGTTCGAGAAAGCTACCTGTGCTTTTAACCCTCTGACTCCTAGCGGCCCTCAAAATCTTACTACCTTTGTATACGGAGGTTTTGTTGACATATGGATTCGTGAAATGGACTCGGCCGCCTTCTCCCCTTTTCTCCTCACAGTTGATGGTCGAAAGTCCACTGAGGCGTGACCCTCGGGTAGATACTGGGGTCGCTAGTTGAATGATACAGTCCTCGATGGAGAACATAATGGGATTTTTCAGCTGTTACCACGATAGTAGGGTTTTATAATATTTTTGTTTTTAATGTCATTTTGCTAAATATATTCAAACAATTTATTTAATTATAAAATAATGTGGAGCACAGTAGTCAGGGAATGAAATTTGTCATGGATATTTATATTCTTTTTGCTAGCTATTTGATAAACTTTTGGATTGTAATTCTTCTCAATTCTTTTTCACAAAAATGGTATCCCTTTTAAGAGAGAAAAATTAACCTGTTGCATCCTAAACTGGTAACCTTCAGAAATGATTAAGAATAAAAAGGGAATATTTAGAACATCCCCTTCGGAATTTAGTTATGTCCTGTTCAATCCACACTGAACAAGAGAAAATAGGCTCCTTTACAAAGCAAGGCTCCCAATTCTATAGCAAAATCTCCGTGACACATGTTCCAGTAATTTTACCACTCCTTACTAGATAAATGATTCTGAAATAGACTGTAAAGTTCAGATGTAACGTTTTATTTTCTTGGTCATTTTTAACACTAATTATAGTGACATTCGGTGATTGATTTGATGGTACATTTTGTAATGACAATGCAACAGGTTAACAGACTTCTTTTCACACAGAGAGCACGCCTCTTTCTTAGACTAGGGGAGAAATATAAACAATTTTAAGCTAATTTATTTTTGAGGAAAGCGCAAGCGTTTGTAAGAAATAAAATAGAATTGCGAACGTCTATATTTCCTTCGTACGAGAAAAAATAAGCTAAAAAACTGAGAGTACTGTAAGTGATTTATATATAAGAGTATAACATATAGATGGAATATAGTAAATGGATTTAACTAACAAAACTGATACACCATTTATTATATCTCACGATAGTTGATTCGAGATTAAAGTCTTTGCGATTAATTGAATTTCAAATAGTATTTTTAATACCTAATTTATAAGAAAAGATTTTTTTATTAAATAAAAAGAATATAAAATAAAGTAACCTATCAGCAATATAAGCAGCAAACTCAGAAAGTAGTAAATCTACTGTGTTAGATTCGGTGGGTTTTATCATATTTTAAAATTGTTTGAGGTAAAATATTTTAATCGAATCTAATTTTATTTTTTTCTAAATGTTTATTTCGCCGGTAAAAATTCAGTAAAGTTTCTTATTTTTTTTTTGAGATTTTCTAAAATTTAATGAATTGACTAAACAATGTTTCCGACAATTTCCAATTGTCCAAATCCTAAATCAGTTTGGAAAGCTTTTCGAGTGAATGTGTTTTAATTATTGGTCCCTCAAATGTCACGTAGAAAAACATCAATCCTTACCTTTTTCTCAAAAATGAAGTTAAATCACTGATATATGATTTTATAATATGACTCCTTATCGCTTAGAAATAAAATTTAATATCTTTATTTAACATGTTATTGACCAAACCATTTACAGCATTGTTTTAAGAAAAAACAAATTTAATAAAAACAATTTTTAAATGTACACTTTTCTTTAGTTGTATATAAGGGAAAAAGCATTTAATTTTAATTATTCCCTACTGATTGATCTTTTTAACTCATTATTATAAATATTATGTAACCTTGAAATAATTTTTAACACAAATTTGCAATTATGAAACACCTCTTATAAGGAATTGAAAATCAGTTCAGTTAATCGATTAATTTATAATTAAGTTATAAAAATATAAAAACTGTTGTATTGTCATCGAGAAGAAAAATTACAAGAAATTTTAAAAATCAAGTACATTACTAATAAAATTTAGCACAGCTTGCGAGTGTTTTGTTTTTGTTTGTTTATATTTAAAATCTTGAATCCTTCAATCAAGCCCAGTGAATAAAAAAAATTGCATATTCATGAGTAAATCATTTTAATTATATTTTCTGGAGTAAAAGTTAACCCGTTTCAAACGAATCATTGTTAATCTATTAACGTTCAAAATAATATTTGTCTTCATTACAAGAAATTCGAAGAAAAACCTACTCTAATAAATGAATTACTAAAACATTTAAATTTTTAAACAGTATTCTTAGCTTTAATATTTTTTAATTCAAATAAACACAGATTTAGTAAAAAATATAACAGGTTAAAATTATTTCAGAATCTTATTTTGAAAGTTCAGCGTGTAATTCTTTCTGAAAACATTTGAAGCTTCCCGCAGGCGAAATCAATTCATCACTGTCAGCCATGAATAGCAGACGTTTCCCCTCCCCGAGGAAACCCTTGTGGAAAATTCGCTTTACTACCCAAACCCCTAGTTTGACCCTTGCCCGCCCGAAAATCCGCCTGGCTCGTATAGAACCTACCAAGACGGCTGGGGCGGGTGTCGTAGTGAGAGTGTTAATTCTCCGATATAGTGTTCTGCTTGTCGTGAGAAATAATATTAAAAATTCAACCTAGTACTAAAGTTACATTTTATTAAAAAATTAGCCCTCTTAAATTTCAGTTTGTATTAAAATTTTATACTTTTAAGATCATTAATTTATAAATAAGAACTATTTTAGAATGTAAGCTACAATTCTGAATTTTTTAATAGCATGGACCTTATTTAATTTCTTTTGAAAGCCTTAGAACAGCTTTTTTTCGAAATTTTAATTAATTAAAAATTAAGCTAAATTTTGAAGTTTTCCTTTAATAACTTCCGAAATTATTACAGCACAAAAATTGTTTTTACACTATCTGAAATTTCAAAACTGTACCTTTTCAATGATATCAATTAAGTCGACGTACAATTTTTTTCTCTAATTTTAATAACCTTTTAAAAAGATATTTTGGTATAATTTACAACAATACTTTTCATTGTTGCAACGCAATTGAAACCCTTTTCATTGTTCAAACAAATAATTAATTGCGTATTTCTCTTTCATTGTTAAAACCTCAGTTAATATCCTAAAACAATTTGCTTTCATATTTCATGCTCATTGAGATATTAGGTATATGAAGAAATATATTCAATAAGCTGAATGATTATGGCTTCTATGTTTTCATTCTTTTTTCATAATTCAGCAAGCATGCCGCTGGCCATAAAATGTGCTGCGCCATTTTAATGTTGAAATCAAATGCATATATTGCAAGAGAATTAAGAAAGTGAAGATGGCGCTGACTTCTTACCATTAGATGGGCACTTGACATTGTCAGTTATTTGACTCCATTAGGGACATTTAAGTAGGCAATGAATAGAACAGATGCAAGGCTACTAAAAGAACATGGGTTAAATATCTACTACTATCTGCTTACGTTGTTAAGGGAACCGTGAATATAAAATGATGCAAGATTCAATTGAAATCATATTCCCGGCGAACAAACTGGAAGGCGGCTTTTAATAAATAAATTCGAAATCTCTTAACAGTGTAAGCAGAAAAATCTCCCCATTTATGTTTAATGCTATGCAACATGTCATATGAATGTAATTTGTGGGTTTTATGTTCCAAATAATGAACAGGTGAGCAGAATATCTATGGAAGATATTATAACGATCTTCTCCAATACGACGCATTTTTTGCTAAGCTTCGTCCTGTAGCGAGTAGAACAAATAATTTTGCTCCACTTCTCATTGACCAATGGAATCTAACCAGTGGCGAATTCAGGATTCGGTTCGGGGGGGGGGGGGCTGAGGGAATAGAAATTTTGTATCGTAGTGACGAATGTCAAACCTCATGGCTTATGTAAACCAAAACACTTTAAATTTACATGCTTCCCTCTCCTGACAATAAGAATAATAAAGAGCACTACAATACTTTCGATAATTTAATAAAAAATACAATGAAATAGCTGACCAAAAAATGTTTTCGACCGCACCAACGCTACAAGTGCAAGTGAAATGACTAGAAAAGTAGGAAAATTTTTGAGCCTCTCAAGTCAGAAAGCAATGTTGTCACGATTTTATTACTATTCTTTTTAAATGAAAATTAAGATCAAACAGTTGTAGTGATTTTAAATTAAATCAAGAATTTTGGTTCAGCTCTGGGGGGGGGGGGCTGCAGCCCGATAGCCCCTCCCCTGGATTTGCCACTGAATCTAACATAGTTCTACAATTGCCATAGTCTAATTGACTAGAATTACAATTGGCATAGTAATCTACTTTGACAAGGATCTACTACTATAATGTCACGTACTTAATTTCAATCAGTTAGCTCGCTGCTTTTTTAAATTGCTACGTTCACATACACATGAAGAGACAGACCGAGAAAAGTCGACTAGTTGGCGGATTTGGTTCTAAATCTGACACAGGTCTATAATGCTGGTGGTAAAACCGTATGGGGAATTTCGTCTATCAATATTCGTTACGTTTTAAAGTTACTGTATTCACATGCAAGTGGACGGACAGGCAGACAGTCTTCGTGTTGACAGATTTCCCCAAACCTTCATAGAAATATACATTTCTATGAAGAAATATATACATTTCTTCATAGAATATACATTTCTATTTATATTTCTTTGAAGATTTTGCTGTAAAGATCGCATTCCGAACTTCAACTGTCTATCTTGTTCCTTTTCCTGGTTGTCGTTTTCATAGACACATCTTAAGAAAGAAACATGATTTCAACAAGCAGAAATATTCTCTCCTCTACTTTCTCGTACACAACACAATATAGCATGTTCTGTTCATTGCTCCTTATACGAGTTTGCATCCCGGGACATACCACCGAGAGGGGGGAGACGAAGTGAGGCACGTTCCGGGATAACGCAACAGGCATATGGTAACCTGTATGAACACAAGTTTGGGTATCACCAAGAGTTCTGACGAAATTTCCTCCAGCAATATTCGGTAACTCCTTCCGTCTGGATGGCCAGGTGTATGATGTGTAGGCCTTTTAAGTGGTACTAGACAACGCCGGACCAAAAAAAATTACTTTCAGTCTTCTTGTATCATTAGAATTTTCCAACGCCATTTACAACATACACTGTAAAAAAATCCCGTAAAATTTACGGTTTTAAACTGGCAGCTGGGTTGGTTGTGCAATACCGTAAAAGTTAGGAAGTAAATCCGTAGTCACAACGGTTTTTTACCGTATGAAGTCAAGTTTTCTCCGTAAAAATTAAGTCATCGAAGTAAGTGACGTCATCGACTGAGTTGAGTTGTTTTTCTCCTTCTGTTCGAGTTGAGTTGAAATGTGCTGATGTGTATTATCAATTAGGAATATTAATTAATCAAGGCTTATAATTATTAATTTCAATTAGTTTAATCAATATAATTTTTAATTGAACTTACTTGGACGATTTCAATGCAAGATGGTGACAAAACTTCTAACTCCTCCGAGCCGGGGATCGAAACCGCGTTCATAGAAATAAAAGGCAGTCGCTCTAACCACTAGACCACCGGAGACGTCGTAAAATAAAGTAAAAATAATCTATTTGAGTTTTAAAGTCACTATAGCTCTAGTGGCGCCACCTAGTGGTGTAAAAATCAACTATTGCCAGAACACGTGTTTTAAGGTTACGGAGATGGAACCCTATTAAAAACATGAAATGAATGCAATAAAATTACATTTAAGAAAAGTGAAAGTTATCGTACGGAAAGCAATACCGTATGACGAAAAATAGAATTTGAACTGACGGTTTTAAACCGTTTATGGCTGGAGCGGAAAACGGCGAAAAACCGTTTTGTCAACAAAACAGCTTTAAACCGTCAAATATACGGAAAAAGTCCGGGAAAAAAACGGATGTTTTTTACAGTGTATAGATTGTGTTTCCAGTCCTACAAATCCATGTGATTCTGATTCGTCTATGAGAACATTACTCCTTTTAGACATTTGTACTAGAGGTAATGAAATAACCCGTATACTGAAAATTTATCATTACAAATTAATAGAAGGCCAAAGATCAAACCAGTTTTTTTCTTTTTTGGATGGTAAGAAAACGAATACAGTAAAGCACCGTTTATACGTTTCTCATTTATACATCGTTTGCATTTATACGTGGTTTCATCACAGTCCCGATTCATTCGTATTCATTGTAATGATAAAGTACTTCGTTTTGATTATATACGTCCTTTCATTTAAACGTCGTTTTACGTCACTCCCTTGAAAGATGCAGGTGCTCCCAATCTTTTTTCCCTCGCGTTCCCCTTGATTATTCCTTTTGTTTCGGCGTACCACCTAATATCATACCTACCCCCCAACCCCTAACCATCCGTCTATGCAAAGAAGTTTTTATCAATAATTGTGGAAAATTTCTATTTCGCACAAGCTTATCAGGAGAAAATATTGTTTCTTTTATATTTAGACTTCAAAAATGTAGTAATTGATAGTGTGCGATCCAAATGATGACATGTAGAATGGGATTCAACATCTTTTATTTGCCTGTCGACATGGAGATCATGTTGTACCAGTGTCGAATCCAGGATTCGTGTCTAGGGGGGGGGGGGCGGAGGTCATAAAAATTTTGTATCGTAGTGACGAATATCAAACCTCATGGCTTATATAAACCAAAACACTATAACTTTAAAGACTTTCCTCACCCGACAATAAGAATAATAAAGAACACTAAAATACTTTCGATAATTTAATAAAAAATACAATGAAATAGCTGGCCAAAAAATGTTTTCGGCCGCGCCAACGCTACAAATGCAGGTGGAATGACTAGAAAAATAGGAAAATTTTCGATCCTGTCAAGTCAGAAAGCAATGTTGTCACGATTTTATTACTATTCTTTTTAAATGAAAATTAAGATCAAACACTTGTAGTGATTTTAAATTAAATCAAGAATTTTGGTTCAGCTCTGGGGGGGCTGCAGCCCGATAGCCCCTGCCTGGATTCGCCACTGTGTTGTACACACAATAAATCAATGATTCACGATCTTATGTTCAGCAGATAATGATACATTATTATATTACTATAATGTGCCTCTCTTCGGCATGCAATAGAGTGCACATGAGTTCCTTTACTTCAGCTCCCAAAAATGTGTCCTGAAAAATGTGTGACACCTCACGGTGGGAGCGTCGCTGGTAGAACTGACTTTCTCGCTTACAGAAAGAAGTCAACTTGCAAGAAAGGTTAAAGGAGGGTCCTCCCCCATCCGGCCAGGCCCTCACAGGGTTCAGTGGACCTCTTATTTTTGTGGAGAAGTTCGTAACAATAATGTTAAAGTTAACTTAGAAGTGAAATGATTCGAATTCATAACATTTGCAGCACTCATATTTGATTTTACATTCTATTCCATTTTTATAATAGTATTAGCTCAACGCCAAAGCCAATGAAGCCGCTATTGTAATTATTTCTTCTTAACTTATAAGGATAGCTAAAAATTACACTTCGTAATAATCAACTATTTAAGTGGTGTAGTTATTAAATAGCTAGTATTCACTTGTAGAAACAAAATTCTCTAACTTTTTTAATCCCTTTTGCTTTCTTGTTTCCGCCATTAACCACTTTGATCTCGCGTACCCCCAAATGGTCCTTCGCGCACCCTCAGGGGTACGTTTACCACAGGTTGGGAATCTCTGCTTTACTGTATAACATGTTTAAAACATAATACATAACACAACTGAACATGTACACAAACATTACTGAAAAAGACCATAGTGGCGGGGGAAATTTTTAGGTATGATTTGCTTGATATCAATCAACAGTAGCGTGTTTTCCGACTGAAGCGCAGAAAATGACTCTTTCATTAAACCTGTCATATATCGGTTATTTTTCAGCATTTTAAGTATTGAGAAAGGTAACTGAGATATTTTTATGTTGATTAATCTTTTATATAAACATTTTTACTGTTAACTGAACTTTTTAACAAACACGCAAAATAAAAAAAAATTCTACCTTTAATTATGATAAAATCCCAAAATATTCGCTTTGTTAAAGAGCATGAGATAATGTAAATGTCTTAGAGGAGAAGTGATCAACAGAATCAAATAAAATGACATCTTTCTGATTTCATCAAACTGATAATCTATCCTATTAAAATTCGAAGGTAAACAAACGTATGTATGTATGTATGTCCTTCTATCTTCTCACGAACCGCCGAACGGAGAAGCGCGCGGAAAGTACCAAAAGATGGGGAATAATCCAGGGAAGCCGTTTCGGCCATTTATATTCCGAAATTTAAATTAGTGAAAAAGATATTAATTAAAAACTAATTGACAACAATGCTTTTCATTGTTTCGGATACTTTATAACAACACTTTTCATTGTTACAGCGCAATTCAAAATTTATTTCATTGTTGAAGTCGTTTACTTTAAAGAACATTGTTACAACAACAATAAAAAAGTGACGCTGACAGAAATAAAAAAAATGTATTGTTGAAAGTGTATAAATTCTTTTTTTTATCCCGTGATATAACGTCCAACAAAATCATTTTAACGAAATTAAAAGGGGTGTTTTGTTTCTGTAAAGTTATGTGCCGAAGGATGTAGATTAGTTATGTTAGTGATTTTAATCATTATTCATTGATTTGATCAAGTTTAAATATTTGTAGAAGCTTCTATTTTATGCTGATATTTGGAAGTTACTATTTTTGCTTTGTTCAATTTTCGCTTTTTCCGCCTAAAAGAAAAAGAGGAATTACAGGGGATGTTGCCAGTAGACGGGAGGCAATTAGAAAACGTGAAAGGAGAGTTGTTGAAACTGAAGAAGAAAGAAGCCGCCGATTGTCAACTATGGCACAACGTGGCCAGGACAGCAGAGCGGAAGAAACAGAAGAACAAAGAAATAGCCGATTGTCAGACATGGCACAACGTGGGCAGGAGAGAAGAGCCGAAGAAACAGAAGAACAAAGAAAAGAGAATACGTTTTGGGGGGAACGTAACGTTTACGTTAGCGACAATATATGTAAAAAAATAAATCGGAGGCGGGCATATGAAAATTAGTAACAAAAAGACTAGATTTCAAAGAATATTTACATTTCTTGGAGAAAGTAAGTGACAATATTTGTTGAAAAAAAACGGAGCCGGGCATATGAAAAAATATGGATCCGAAGGCCTCACGTGATCTCACTTCGCCCCGCCCGGGAATATCCCATTATTCAAGATTGCCCGTGCAACGCCGGGTCATGCAGCTAGTATATTCATTAACGTTCATATAGCAACGCATCGGTTGTTATGCTGCGACTCTTAAAACTTCAGATGGGTTATTTTATTGGAAGATGATTTGATGCATATCTCAAAGAGGTGTTTCGAATGGTGGTGTGGTTACGGTAAGAGCCTCATATACCCATCGAGGATTTTATTCCAAGTTAAAGCCCTTTCTTTGACTCTCGTGATGCCAAAAGAACGCCTTTCGATTGTTCTGATGCGTCAAAATTAGGCAATGACAACAGTTAATAGTGACGTCAGCTAAGGAAAGGTTGTCTATCTTCAAGGAACGTCCCGTGATGCAAACGGCATTACTTCAAATGCAAGTCCCGTTAAGGGAAAAGCATTGTATCAAAAATTATCGGATTTCTTATATTTCTCGTGAGTTTTATAATCCAGCACTAACTTTGAAGACGGTCTAACAATCTTTTCGGGGTTTCTCGACAAGTAACATTAAATGCTTTTATGTAATATAAAAAATATAATTAGTATGGAATCTTAACTTATATTTATGAAATAATGTGTTCTGATGCACCATTTTCTTTCTGCCCGTGTGTTTGCAGTTGGACGGCCAGTAACCCAGGAACGGCTCTGATCAACGGCATCAATCACCTTCCTTCAGTGGCAACGCACAGCTGAAATCATTTGCTTCTTTGATAAAAACTACCTAATGGCAAGTTTTGATGACTTTAGAAGAAATACGAAACGATCCGTCGAACCGCATTTCCATAACGCGGTCTTCGGTCGTTCAGATAAGGCCTGGGCGAGATAAGGAACCACTTCTTAGTTTAACTAATTTCCATTGAATCATCCCCTTAAAAACTGCGCAATTTGATCCATGCCTTAGATCCAAGGATCTGCCGCGACCTTGGTATAAAAAAATATTTTATTTGCAGCCATCTCTTCTTCCCCGTTTTTTTTTACGACTTTCGAAGGTCAATGCTCGCTGCCGAACACAGAGAACGATGAAAGACTTTCTCGGACATGTTTTTCCTCCTCTGCTTTGATGTATGGTTGAGGAACACTTACAGCGGATATGAAATATTTTTTGGAATTTCTCGAAATCCGCATGGTAGTCGCCCATCTTAGCTATCAATCTTTGATAATCTTCTCTTTCATTTTAAATTTAATCCAAGATCGTAGAATCTTCAGATCAATGTCCATTATTTCTTTTCCCCTCGTCTGTTTAGCGAGGTGGTCGACCACATTCATTTCCGAAGTTTCCCAAGTGTGCATCAACCCAAAGCAACTTAATATTTGCTTCTTCACTAAGAATCCCTTTGATTTCTTGGATGACCGAATCTTTGTTTTTCGTAGACTCTAGAGCAGGGGTTCCCGACCCTTCTTCCCTCGCGTACCCCTCGATTATTCTTTTTGTTTCCGCGTACCCCCTACCCTCATATCCAACCCCCCACACACAACCATCCTTTTATGCAAAGAAGTTTTTTTGGAGAAGTTATAGTGTTGAGGTTCGCTTAAGAGTGAAATGATTCGAATTCATAACATTTGCAGAACTTATTTTCAATTTTACATTCAATTCCATTTTTATAATAGTATTAGTTCAACGCCAAAGAAAACGAAACCAGTATTGTAATTATTTCGTTTTCACTTATAAGGATAGCTAAAAATGACACTACGTATTAATCAACTATTCAAGTGATATAGCTATTAAATAACAAGTATTATCTTGGAGAAACAAAATTATCTGACTCTTTTAATCCCTCATGTTTCCACCATTAAAGAATTTGATTTCACGTACCCCTAAATGGTCCTTCGCGTATCCCCAGGGGTAGGCGTACCACAGGTTCGGAACCTCTGCTCTAGAGCTATAAGAACCGAACGTGAGTCACTAAAAAGTTGCATTTCTTTTCAGACCCGCCGAGAGAGGGCAAAATCCCCGGGCCCAAAGGGGGTCGTCGATCGGGTATAGAGCAAAATAAATTTTTCTTATTTACAAAAGTGTTTTATTTTTATTCGTGGAAAATGGGGTATGAAATGTATGAGTTGAACTACCTTTCACATTTATTTTCTCTGAACACGAGACTCACGTATTCTCATAATAATAACCTAAACTACAGAGGGTAATAAGAAGTCATATTTTCGTAACGATGCGCGACGTGACCAGCTGGAAGAAACTTCCGTCCACTGATTAGTCATAGCATCGTCGTCGTGGAACATCCGTAAATGGAAAAGGACAAAACGATTGCCATAAAAGTGGACACTTTTGAAAGTGCCGAACTTGGAAACTTCTAAAAAAATGATGAGTCGGGTTTAAAATATTAATTTTTCCTAACAAATATCCGCTATGCTACTTGAAACAACGAAAATATTTGCAATGGACGAGTTAAAGATTTCGACCAATAAAATTGCAGTTCTAATCCGTTTTTAAACAATCTAATAAATGAATTCTGATCATCTGAATTCTGATAATGAAGATGATTTTATCTGATACATGAATATCCAGGAAGTCCAATCTACAGCATTCATGTATTCCTTAGGCATGCTACCATCGTTTGACGATGCTAATGTGCTAATAGGATACAACGCTACACGGCGCATTAATGCACAATTGCGTCACTTACATTTTTGCTATTTTTAATTAATCGTGAATAACTCAGTGATCAGTTAATTAAATAATGTAATCGTTACATTTTTATTGAAAGTAGGTAAGTATTTAATTAATTAATTTTATTTTTAAGATCAAAATTAATTTTTAATCATCTTTCGCATGCATCTTACTTTATTATAAAAGGTTTACTATAATTAATAAACGCTTACGCAACTGGGGCTGTACAATAAAAATATCGTAGAATGTAAGGTGAAAATAAATCGAGAGTGCAGTGGAGCCGGAACGCCGCTCCTGCACTGCTTTTTTTTTTACAAAAGTGAATCGTGAAAAATTGCAAAAACCTCCTTGAAAACAGCGCGATTTTTGTCACGCAGGTTAGAGCGTTCCGGCACTGCTTAATTTGCGACTGTACCACTGAAATAAATATAAATGTAGGGAAACTATTTTAGTATTTAGTTACAACAAAAATTTTATGGTATGGCTAAAATAAAAATAAGCATAAATGAATGTAATTTATTAGTATTTTAAAAAATTATTTAAAAAGATTATCCGTCCTTCTTTTTTATTTCCAACGGAAAGGTATTTTTCCTTTGATTTTCGTGCGATTATTGAAAAGTGTTTCATCTACTGAAATCATTGCAAATATTCGTTGCAAACTTATTCTGATCCACAGTATTTCTCAAGAAAATATTTTACACTTCTTAATATCGAAAAGCAGAGTTCAGACACTCTCACTACACACTAGTAGCTCACTAGATTATTGGAAAATTCGAAAAAACAATACTGTATAATATTGCTTTACAAGAATGAGAAATGTGACTTTTGTTCAATATTGAGTTCCAATATCATACAATATTGAGTTAATATTGTACAATCTAGTTCAATGTAGTTTCCGGTGTTGTACAATTTATTGTCCCAAAAAATTATAAATATCCCCACTATTAAAGATAACTACCTATTAGAATAGGGAAAAAAGGATTTAAAATTTTTACCTCCATACCGCATCTCTTAATTATTCTGTAACCGATCTTTGTTTCTTCCATACGGCGTCACTTAATATTTTGTGTAACCTAACTTTTTTACTTTTCCGGGCTCCTGGATTCGAACCGGAGACCTTTGGTTAGCCAACCAGCATCGTATTCATTCTGCAGCAAGATCATGATTGGCATCCATAGATTATGGTAACGGAGAGTCTCTTAAATAGTTCGCCTTGATACGGAGTATCATGCATCTCCACATCTTATTTTGAATAATCTTTTCAATTAAATTAACTTTTCACAATTTCGAGTTGAGGATATTATTTGAAGTCAAAGAGGGAGCGCTCATAAGTAAGATTTGCTATTGCAATAAATTATGTTAGTAATGTTCGAAAGTAATTAATTAAAAATAAAGGATAGTAAGAAGGGATTAATTTTCTGAAAACATTTGAAGTTTTTTTTTGTTTAATTTAGTTTATGAACATTAAAATTCCAATATTAAGAAGAAGAAAACGTGAGTTCCTCTCCCTAACTCTTGATAGCCTGGTTAAACAGAATAATTTTGGCATGTCTATATATAGTAAAAGTTGATATGGAGAATTATTCAAAAGCAAAATTTTTTTATAACTATACGTAGTTAGTTATTTTAAACTAGCCGCCTTCAGCGACCAGCTTGATCGCCGGAAATAAAATTTCATCTGAATCTCTTTTATAATCTGAATCTCTTTTCTCTTGCATAATTTTATATTCATGGCTTCCCTTACAAAGTAGCATTAAACTTCAAATTGCTATAGACATTTAACCCGCGTTCTTTTCGTAGCCTTGCACTTGTTCTGTTCCTTGTCTGCATTAACTTTAAATACGCATTTGATTTGAACATTAAATTGGCGCGGAACATTTTACGACCAGCAGCATGCTAATTGGCTTAACCATTTGCTCTCGATGCCGACTTCAGAATGCCGCCACTGTGGCGGCATCGACCGCAAAGGGTTAAAACACGCTGATAAAAAGAATTAAAACATAGCAACAATAATCTTTCAGTTTACTGGATTATTTCATTATATACTAACTATCTTGAGGACTTCCTTTACAGATTTCACAGAAAAATTGATCAAATAAAAGAAGAAAGTAAAATCCAGTAAGATATTTTCTTAGCTTTCAACAATGGAAGGGAAACACGCAATTATATATTTGTTTAAACAATGAAAATGATTTGAAATGCGTTGCAACAATGAAAAGTACTGTTTTAAATTATGCCAAAATATATTTTTTTAAAATTTATTAAAATTAGACAAAAAAATTGTACGACAATAATTGATATCATTGAAAAGGTAATTTTTTGCACTTCCAGGTGAAGTAAAAATAATTTTTGTGCTTTAATATGTTCGGAAGTTATTAATGAAAAACACCGAAATTTCACTTAATTTTCAAGTAATTAAAATTTCAAAAAAGTGACTCCGAGGTGCACATTCCCACCCTCCAAAGTATGTTGGTGCCAGATTTCGTAACTCTAGGTCCAACAGTGTTCCCTGTATAGCGCCAACACACAGACACACATATTCTCCTTTGTTATTAGTAGAGATCAACAATAATTTGTAGAGATCAACAATAATTTGTAGAGATCAACAATAATTTGTAGAGATCAACAATAATTTATTTTGGTTTAAATAAATAAAAAAGACAGTAGGACATTCTATTAAAAACCGGATGTTTTGGGGACTTTGAAAACTGGGACAAAGAATCAATACTAGGGAATGTATAAATATATACAAGTTGTCTAGTCACTTCAGGTAAAAAAAACTAAATAATAAAATGTATGAAATTATTAAATACAAAATTGACAATATTGTCATCACTTCATTAATCAACGTTGTTAAACGTAGAACTTACAGTATAGTTTTTGCAATATTACTCAATATTATTGAATGCAGAATTTGCAATATTGTTTATAGAGTGTTATACTGTATTCGGCTTTTTAATGAACAATTACTCCATTGAATTTTTGGAAATGAAATCTTAAATAAAATAAATTATTTAGCTGAAACTAATATTTTTGTTCCAAAATTTTACGTTCACAAAACTTTTAAAAATGTCTGTCCTTCTTGAATATTGTTAGCCCTTAGAGGCGTAACGACAAGGTAGTGCACGGGCGGCGCACTCAGAATGCCACCTCGTTTTTCATTGATTCTGCTTCTTTACACCCGAGTGCCTTAGGTTTTCACATTTAATGCTATAAGGTAGGTTCCCGAAGGTTTAGATTTGACCTCCTTCATCCTTTTGATCTCTAAGAGATAAAGAATATCTACGAATGCCATCATTTCAACCCTCGTTCTTTCCCTTGTTTTGCTTATTGATCCCTTCGAAGCTTACCTATCCATTTCTCCTTCACGAATGAATCAGTCATACATAGATTAACAAACTTCCAGAAGTCTGTTGGATAATTATTTGTTTGAAAAATCCATCGTACACATAATCACAGTTTTTGGGAAACGATAAAAGTTTTCCAAAAATATTTTTACGAGGGGTCTTCGAAATTTTTTTTTCCTTCATTTTTTTCCTTTGTGAATCCCCGAAACTTCAATCTTCGTTTTATAAATAGTTTTCATAAATTTTTGATTAGATTCGTTATCATCTGAATCATCGCCTGATAAATACTCAATGTCTCGAAGGTCCTTGACCTCGTTTTCAGAATTTGAGAAATAATTTTCTTCGATATGTTCCTTATTAATGATATCCAACGCCTTAATGTAGTCGCAGGCCTTCTCTTCATCAGAAAGTTTTTGCAAAACTAAGAGATAGTGATCGGGAGGCGCGATTTTGTTATTTTTGACGTGAAACATAAGGGTACGGGCGGCGTACTCAGTGCGCCAAAACAGAACTCTGCTAAATAACTGATGCTTAAAGAGAGACTAACTGTCTGACGACCTTTGTTCCTGGATTCCATGTGTTTGAAGGGGTTGGGTGGTAAGTTAGAAGGGGGAAGCCGGCCAATTGGCGAATTAATAACGATTGCATTGGCACTGTTTCCTCCTATGGCGCACTTTATACGTCAGTCCTTGCATTGGAGGGTTGAACAGCATTATACGATATTTTTGATACGGTATTCACACAATATTTTTCTATATTGCCCAGAATATTTTACAGTATTGTGGTACTGCTGGGGTAGTCACAGGAATTGCCAAGATGAAAAAAGTCGATTAATTTATTTCATGATATCTAATTTTAGGAGTGCTACAATTTTTTTAAACGTGAATAACGTTATAATGGTATTGCTTAAATTTTGTTTTTAAAAGTTGCTTTATTCGACTTTAAGAATTCTTGCAGAAATTGTCATCTCGACTAATTTTACATTCTTCGACATTTTTAAGTTAAAACTGTTAAATTTGAAAGATAATTCAAATTTAACTATAAAATAAATAATAACTAATAATCAAAAGGTATTATTTTTTCTTTATCATTAATTAATCTTTCGTTTTTCATTTATTTTAAATTTTGAGACTGCGAGAAAAACTTCTCCTGTTGAAAAGACGTCCCAAATAAGCCACAACAACCAAGTCAGTAAATTCGCGACAGAGGAAACCATGGAAAGAAGTATGGGCAACACAACGCGGAACAGAAAAAAGCACCACTGTTCTGCTAGAGTTCTTCCCTCTCCGAAGGGATTTTTTCCTTCTGTAAAACAATTTTAAATAGTAATAAAAGCGTCATAAAAAATTGGATTAGATCTTTGATTATGGATTCAAATATCAAGTTCAAAATTTTCTAAAATAGTAATTAAATTTATTCACTGAAAAAAGTTGAGATTCTTATGCAGTGTCTATGGACGATTTTTCTGTTTTGTTTATATTGGACTCAGATACTTTTTTCTGGCAACTTGGGGATAACGGCCTGCTAAAAGTCCCTAAACTCGTAGTTGGTCGATTTTTCATCCTCATCCGTAAAATTCCGATTTAAGCAATCGGCAAATCCGTTTGGATACTGTATCAAGAGCCAAGTTCGAACCAGTTCTTTCTTTAGCACACAAAGTGTTGAATTGTGTAATCCTTCAATTCGTTTAATCCTTTTCATTAAAAATGGCTGAAAAAAGGCTTCTAGTTTCCAAATGGAAGGATTGAATTAGAGGGGTTATGGGATTTGAAGCAACAAAGGCTGTGGATGGATTATGGGGTCTATTCTGTTTCCCCCGGTTGGGTTGGGTTCCGTTGTTAACATGCGGAACCAAACCCAACCGGGGGTACCAGAATATACCCCTATGTCTGTTTAAAAATGTATTAGAAGTTGCCAAACAGATCGATAAAGAAAAATTATGGCAGACTTTCCACAAAATTAAGCTCTTATTTGTAATTAAACATTGAGAGCTGCAGCAATAGGAACAACAAATTTAATATTTTCAAAGTATCCTTAAGCCATAACAGTAAAAAACTCTACACTAATAGAATGTTGAAACTTTCGGGTCTATTCTGGTACCCCCTTTTTGGGTTGGGAGGATGTCACTTTTCCGCACGTTAACAACGGGAAAAGTGACGTCTCCCAACCCAACCGGGGGTACCAGAATAGACTCCTTTGAAGATTCCCATTGACGAAGCATTACACCGGAAGTCGGTCGCTATAGCGGAAGTTCTACATTACCTCATATCAACAAAGCAGAAAACTCGTCCATTCAAACAAGCCGCACTTACATAAAACAAAAAAATCTTGGAATCCCTTGTAAATACGGGAAAATGACAGATATTGCAGCCAAAATCTCATATACTCGAATTTCAATCATTAAAAAGAACCATGTTGGAGCAACGTTATTAACAGAAACCTCAGGCTTTTCATCCATCTTCTCGTCTTCCACCTCCACGCCTTTCCAAGTAGGCGTGGGTTGATACACGGTTTTGCCGTATCAGATACATGTTGATACTGATACTCGTTTGCACCCGATACATTTACTTGATACTTTTGTATCTGATACAGCCGGCAACCGATCCAATCCCCTTTGAAACGGAACTTCGGCAATCGGGTACGGATACGAGTCTTTCAAGTTGCGATGACTTCGCGTCTTCGGAAGAGGTATTTCTGGTGATGTCCAGATGGCTTCTGTTTTAATAGCTATTAGACGGATAGGGGGAAAGAGGGAGGAAAGGATTTATTGATAAAGCTGTTTCGCTCAAAAGCTCGCTCCGAGCCGCGTCCTTTTATTTTATTCGATCAATGTAATTTCTTTATTTTAGATGTTAGCAACGATTCGTGTTAGAGATGGCGGTTATTTCAAAACACCCATTTTTGGTTATTTCAGTTCCTAATTAACCTGGACCAATGTTTAGGGTTGAGATTTTTTTAAAGCTCTTTCGGTGATTTCCACTAAAGGGGATAACGAAGCTTCCTGTAATATACACGCCTCCCAAAATTTCCGTAGTGGTCTTATCGAAGGGATTTAAATATCTGATATTTTAGACACCTATTAAATGACTGCACCAGAAATAATTCTTTGTGCATTTTTAATGGTGGAATAGGCTGGGACTTCAGCAATTTAATGAAAATGACATTTGTACTCAAATAACCTGTGGTAGGTTACAGAACTTGGGACGTTATAGGTCAATCAACTCAAATAAACTTCATCGTGTAGGAGGTGTGTATTATTTGTACCGATAGAACTAAAAGTATTACATTTCAACGATCGCCATAAAAACGAAACCTTGCCTATGACCTTTGCTATTTAATACAGTGTTGTTAATATATTATTTAACTACGTTAAATAAATTTATTTTAATTGTAAAAATACTAATTCAGCTATTTTCTAAAAACCACCGTCCACTGATTAGTAGTGACCTGAATTCTTTAATTTACACCATTTCCAAAAGTAATTTGGCCGTATTTTTAATCCGTTTTTGAGGGTTTAAAAAAAGCGGGTTATAATCAGGACAAAAATTACCGAAAAACTGGCTAATCGAAGGAAAAATAAAACGATTTTTGGTTTTAACCTGTAGGTTTTCCCCATCCCTAATCAACCCCTCCTAAATACAGTATTTAGAAGGGGTTGCTCTAATTTGTGTGCTTTAGTCTATTTTTTGGGAGGGGTTAAAAAATGGAAACAAGAAAGAAATCCGTTGTGGGAAACTTTCACTTTAAACGTTGGTCTTACAGTGTGTAGTATTTGCCTCAATAATTTTATTTACAAGTCATAATAGTTTAGTTATATTAACGTCCCGTTTTGAAGCAACACGAGGGCTATATTGGTACGGACCTCGTAATTTTGAACCTCAGTCAGATGACGACACCTGAGCTGGCACCCCCTCTTCAAACTTCCGCACTACACCTACGGGATGATTTTTGGCCCCCTACGTATGATTTTACGTGCAACAGGCCCAATACACGACAGATCTTCTGTGGAATCGGGTTTCGAACCTGGAACCCTCCAGCCCCCAAGTCGAGACCTCACCACTAAGCCACCACGGCCTTTTTACAAGCCATCAGAAACCAACTTTAAAAAAATAATATTTGCAAAGAAAGCATCCAAATGTTTTACAATGCCCACCTGGACGTCTGTTCATATGCCATATGTCCTATGGCTAATGAGTCTCCATTTGTTGCAAACTGCATTGACAACGATCCTCTGATAAAGTAATATATATATAGTTTTTTTAAACTGCAAATATTTATTTTTTCTTTTTATATCTCTCTCTTTACTTTTTTGTAGTTGTACCCATATGTTCTCAAAGTCATTGTTTTATTAATAAACCTACTTTCTTAATATAAAAGAAATTTCGTGTTTTTTATTTCAAATTGGGCGATATTAGCTTTAAAGACTACCATTTCTATCTCTACCTAAATTGCTTGTTATCTATAGTTTTGGTGGTTAATTTTGCACTTTATTTTTTAAAACGTTATAAAAAAGAAAGGACTTTCATAAAGCATAAAATTGTGATAACAAGGGTGCAACTTTCATCACTTTTGTTTTTAAATATTTCACCGCATAGTTATATTTAGATTTAAAAAATATTAATATTTTTACTTTAAGTAGATCTTTTTAAAATCGTTATATTCCGAAAATATTTATGTTTAAAGTTTAAATTTTATGTTCAATTCATTTTGCTAACAATAATTCTGTAGGAGTTACTTATTTGCTTCAAATAAAAAAAAATGTTGAAATCAAAATATATTTGTTTATTCGTAGAAAGTCCCATCAATCTGATATACTTCAAAAACATTGCAAGGAAAGGCAAAAAATGCTTTTGAAATAATTTTCTAAAGCAAGCCTAACAGCGTCGCAAAGGCAGAAATAATAGATCTGGGTGACACTGCTTAGAAATCCTCGCCTTTCAATCCACTCAGCCTATAACAACAAATTTTTTCCTTTCCTCTTTCCCCCACCCGTCTAGCACCTCAAAACCAAGGCCATTTGCACATATCATTAGCTCTACCGAAAACTCGACACAGTTCCAACGAGGAACTGTTTTAATCTGATATTTTTTTATCAAGTTCATAACAGTATCACTGGACCGAAAACGAAAAAGGTCGTTATCAATCGAGTCCGAGAAGTGATACCGAGTACCCGATACTTTTGGTCTGTATCATTTTCGTGTACCTGATACTTTCGCGTACCTGATACAAAATATCAAGCTGATACAGTATCACCCAACCCTATTTCCAAGCATAAGATTATTCAAATGATTCTGTACGGTTTCTCTCGATAATGATTCTTCTAAAGCTTTGATACGGCATGGTTGCCAAATTAAATTTTTTTTCGAGCGATAACTTCCCAAATATCAAATAATAGAACAGCAATTGGCGAGAATTTTAATCGTTGGCGGACGTTCTGCGAGCTTGCCGACGAAACTGTACTGTACTTCGCAATAATTTTCTTAGTGCCAAAATGGACTAAATCCAAGTTTTCAGCTTAGCGACGATGTCATGTTCCTTTAAAATAAAGTGCGTATAAGAATGAAAAGCAAAAGTATTTCGATTATTTTTTTGTGGAGGTAAACATTAGAAAGAAAAGTCTCCGTATCTTTCGGATGATTTATATTTTTATGTATTTCACATATGTTAAACAGTGTAATAATATAAGTTTGTACAAAACTACATATTTATGATAGGTAAATAATTTATTTTACTTTTATTCTATATTCAATAAATAGTAACAAAGAATAAAAATGTCTTGTGAAAGTGAAGTGGGGAGGGGGGAATTGACAGGAGGCTGTCTTTTTCAAACAGCCGTTGATGATAAAGGCGTAAGACTACTTTACTCGCGTGACTCTTTTGTTTCTCGAAGTTTCTCGGTTTTTCTTTGTTACTCGCTATTCTCTTTTATTTCTCGGAGCTTCTCGGATTCTCTTTCCCAGATAGAAATTTTAGTTTTTAGCAAAGTTGCAGCAATCTTGCTCTGCAAATCTGCAAGCTTGCAACAAACACGGCAAGAGTGCAAGCTTGAAACAAGTTAACGCAAACAAGTTAGTCACCACGCGTCAAACTTGTCACAACCCAGATAGCACGTAAGTTTGCAGCAAGTTTGATTTTGACTTGTCATGGCAAAATTTGACGCGTCAAACTTGAATCGAACTTGTAGCAAGTTCGATGTGACAAATAGCACCTCTTTGCAAATCAAACTTGCTGCAATTTTGCAAAGCAAGCTTCCTGCAAAGATAGCACAATAAGAGATAATTAACCTTGTCTCTGTTTTAAAAAACATCCGATTTTTAATAGCATATCCTAGACCGTAATTCTTTTTTTTTTATTAATTCAATAAATCAATGATAATTTGTGAAAAAGATAACTTTTTTATAAAAAAAATTTTTGAAACATTTTCCATCTTTTTACTAAATATATCACTCTCACTTTAAAGAAAACTATATCGCCTTTTTCTTAATGTTGAAATTTTAACGTTTATAAACAAAATTAAATCTGAAAAACAGCCAGTGTTTGTTGAACAATAATAACTAGACATTTTGTCCCATTTTAAAGTAATTACTTTTGAACTCTAATTTCATAATTTATTTTACTAGCAAAATGTAGTTATTAGCAAAAATCGCTCTCTCTTTGACTTCAAATCATATTCTCAACTCAAAAAATTAATGAAATCCAGAAAATAGTTAAAAATAAATCGTATACGAATCGAATCGAAGGATGTATTAGCGAAATCTATCTTCTCCTCTCAGAGTTCGACTGGCTCAATGGTTTGCGTCTCCGCTTCGGAACCGGGAGGTCGCGAGTTCTATCCCGGGTTGTGTTTCGTACTCTCTTTTTGCTTTAATTTGCAATAAGTGTGCACGGCAAGTTTGCTGCAAGTTCGTTTCATGGTGACTTCTGAGCTTTCGTTAACTTGCTGCAAGCTTACTGCAAGCTTGCACTCTTGTCATGACAAATTTGTGGCAAACTTGCACTCTTGTCATGACAAATTTGTGGCAAGCTTGCTGCAAACTAAAATTGCTATCTGGGAAGCTTGCCGCGTCAAACGCATTGCAAACTATAGCAAAAACAGAGTA
>BGPR01001954.1:134518-206859 GCA_013235015.1 Araneus ventricosus | reverse complement strand
CATCATTTCAAAATTAATGCCTTGCGATTGAAAAAAATAAATACCTTTGATTTTTAATATTTATTCAGCCAAATATAAATGTACCCAGAAAGCTGGACAGCTTTCGAAAATAAACTCTCAAATGTGAACAAATTTATGCTTCCAGCTTCAGAAGGTTAATCCTATTAACTGAATGAATTGGCAATTATCATATTAAAATCTTGATTATATGATAATTGAATTATAATAATAAAATTATAATTTCAAATTATAAATAGCTAATAATTTAAAGATGCATGTCGATTTTGATATATTTATGTAGATCCATGCTTGGACACATCGGTTAGATGGTATTAGAACAAATAGTAGCAGAGATCGCACAATCCAGCCTACCTAAAGGGTGCTAGGGCCTTTAACAAGTCAGTAGAGCATAAGTGTAGATCCTTTCTCAAAAAGTAGAAGAGCTCTAGATCCAGACGCCATTTAAAACACACTATCATAAAGATCGAAATGCAGAATGAGACACAAAAATAAAACACCCAAAAGCCAAGAATAACCCACAGAGCAATAAAGAATTCTCACACACGAGGGAAGGGCTAGTATATAAGATGTTGAGCGGTAAAAATAAGCTAAGATCTGATGATCTCAAGCAGGAGACCATTTCTTCATAAGTATATCAAATCTGGTAGTGTCTCTACTAATAATAAAGGGAGGGAATGTGTGTGTGTTGACGCTCTACAGGTCAGACCTCTGAACTTAGGCCACGAAATTTAGCACAAACATACCTTGGAGGGTGGGAATGTGCACCTCAGGTACCTTTTTTGGGGAAATTTTAATTGAAATTTTTTTATTAATTAAAAAATTAGTGAAATTACAGCGATTTTCTTTAATAACTTTTTTAAAATATTGACGCCAAAATTATTTTTTACACCATCTGAACCATTCATTTTACATATTACCTTTCAAATGATATTAATTAAATTGCCGTACAATGTTTTCTCAATAAATTTTTTTTTAAAATTTGGCATAATTCTAACGATACTTTTCATTGTTGCAGCATGACTCAATCCACGCCAATGTTTAAACAAATATTTAATTGCATATTTCTCTTTCATTGTTGTAATCAAGAATAGGATCCTAATACATTTTGCTTTCATATTTTATTTCATCAAGATTTTTTGTTAGAAATCCTTAAATCAAGTTCTCGAGTTATTGCTTTAGCACATTAAGAAATAGTATATCCATTAAATATAGTTTATGGTTGCTATGTTTTCATTCTTTTTCTCAACCTGTTTAATCCAATAAAATGCCTCTGGCCATAAAATGTCAAACAAAATTATAAATGGTAATGCGTACCATCAGACTTGAGTAATCTAATATGTTACTTTTGACGAAATGGCTTTAATAAAAACATTTCTCTTAATTATAAAAATATAACAATGTTTTTTTTTATTTTTTGGAACTTAACGTTTCTTTTTGTATAAATTATTGTTTCTCATAACAGGGTATTTCTTGAAGAACCGTAACCGTATCAACCCTTTAAAGGGCTATTTCTTTCTAGTAGTGGTAAAATAAAATAACTTTGGGATTGGGCCTAATTTAAGAGCAGAAATTCATTTAGCTTATTGGATGACATTAATTTTTGTTAATCAATTTCAATAATTAATTATCAAGTCAAGATACTAGTTTCAGATAAGAAATTGGAACATCTAGTTTTTTGTTTCACCGAAAAATTTGGCGGGAACATTCGCCAGCCTTAAAAATTGCTTTCAAAAATTAGCGAATTTGGTGGAATGTATGCTTCCCACAGCCTGAGGAAGGGTTAAAAATGCTAATTTGGAATTTCAATGTCTGCACATTAGGGACTGGCTTATTTCGCTAACACAGAATGTGGCACAGTGAATAATTTCTGTATTTTTCTAGATTTCAGTTGATCATTCTAGAGAATAAACTCTATGCGCTTATAAATTTATTTTCTCTATTTTTCTGAAATTAGCTCTCTCAAGTGATTGCCATTTTCATCTGCGCAAACAAGGGATATTTTATTAATATTTCGCATCGCACAGCCCAAGGGGTTTACATTTTTTTCACTCGAAACCCTATTTCAATTACAAAAACATTCCGAAACTACATCTAGAAATGAATTTTTTGTAGTGCCCTTGAATATATCGTTGATTCAAATACAAACTATCGAATGTGTACAACTACGTTTTTGAATTCAGCCTTCTAGGGTATTTCAGAAATCACGTGTGTGATGCCAGTATCTTGAATCTCTGAATTTCCTTTACAAACAAAAGAAATGCAATGTATCGAAAACTAATTCTATGGCTAAATTTCACGCATTCGATAGTTTTTGTATCTATGACATGTATTAGTAGGTTTAGTTTAGTTACATTAACGCCCCGTTTTTGAAGCAACACGAGGACTATTTTAGGACGGACCTCGTCATTTTGAACCGCGGTCAGATGACAACACATGAGCTGGCATCGCCCTCTCCAAGCTTCCGCACCACACCGGCGGGAGGGCGTTTGATCCCCTATGATTTGACGTGGAACAGGCCCCATACACGACGGATCTTCAGAAGAATCAGGTTCCGAACCCAGAACCCTCCGGCGCCTCACCACTGGTCCACCGCGGCCGTTGTGTGTTAGCAGGAAAACAAATAATTAAATATAAAGATGAAAAATAGAAAAAGTCATTCAGTTAAATATATTTCCATATAAAATTTTAATCAAATGTTTTAAGTAAAAATAATTGGTAGAATTATTTTGCTTATTGATATCGAAGAAGCGCTTGTCGCAAGCCCGTCATTAAGAAGGATGCTTTGAGGAAACGCCTCGACCCAACCGGAGACCCGAGTGAAAAAAATACTTTGAAGTGACGTGACAACGATGATTTCCGCCTAATTGGTATCGCGGCAAGTTAACATTTAATAGGTTTAAGCGTCTGAAAAAATTGCATTTATAAGTTAAGAAAAATTATAAATGATTTTTTTCAATGAATCGAGTAATAATTTACAGTCGAGCGAGTAGTTTGAGATGATCGTTTTCGCCTTCGCTTTGGAGCCGTGTCAATCAGCGGTTGAAGTCATCGTCACTTTCAAGTTGACGATACGTTGGAAGATTTCAGAAACCGTTTTTCAACGCGTGTTACGATTAGTAGTTCCGTAAGCAGTAAAAGCGCATTAAAAAAATCGAAGGTCTTCATCGCAGTCTTTAAAGGTTTAGCCACTTATTTTTTTCGCACGCGCATATAAGTCTCGGTTTTTATCAGCGTTCGTAAAATTACAATTAAAAGTCTCGCCGTTGCTCAAATGTTTCAGTGGTGCCAAACTCGCCAATGATTCGTCAAACGCTGAAACCATTAAAACGGCAACCATCTTGAATGGGAACCAACGAATAAAAATCCTTACAAATACTTCGTTTTTAATGTCTTCAAGGAACACTCATGCCAAATTCAGTGGCCCAGGCCCCGGGGGGGGGGCCCGCCCCGGGCGGCAAAATCAGACCTGTAGGAAAACAGTTTGATAACTAAGAAGAGCAGCGTCACTAGTTCAATCATTGTATACATAAAAAAAACTATTGCGATCCATTCATATTTTTCGCCCTTTTTGGGGGACGTTATCTGTGGAGATGTGCCCTTAGTGACCGGACGGCCTTAGGAACCGGGCCCGAATGGAGTTAAGACAAAGAAACAGGAGAGCTCTCACCTCGACTCTCTCGTGTACTAACCCTTAAAGGCCCAGTGTTGCCTTTAAGCAACGTACCCAGTTTTGTCTTCTAAAATCTTGAGAATAAGACTGAAGCTCTAATGCCTGTTGTTATCAATAGGATACACACTGGAAATGTTATTAAATCAATTTACAACTCATAGATGGCAGCCTGAGTGGTGATAAAAAAATAAATTCATGTTTTTCACTCGAGGTTGCATCTTTTTAGCCTTGTTTGTACGCTTGAGAATACCATATCTAATTCTATAATGTTGAAGGAAATTCCTTATCCGTATTATTATTTATTAAAATTCATCCGTGTTTGACATTATAGAATTTTATTAAGGAATTTTTTTTTCAGAAATAAAGCCCAGGTTGTCAGTTGGTAACAAACTTCTTTTTAGCCATAAACTGTACTTAAAACAAAATAAGAGTTTTTAAAGTATTTTCCCCATGTTTTATTCAAGAAATGAAAGTCAAAAATGATTTTAGAATCAATTTTTAATAAATCGGGCTTTTAAGGGTTGACACAAAATGTGGAGTTTTGTGCTCCACCGTAGGGGTAGTCGGGTAGATTGATACGAGGGAACATTGATACATTCCATAAATTTCGATGATTTGAATGGCCCGAGATGTTCACATTCCCTCATATAAATGTCACTGTAACCCATAGCCAGGGTATATTTTTCGGCCATGTTTAGTCAAAAGTTAATTTACAAATGAATCAAGCCGCTAATCTTCTCGTCTAAGTGAATTTTACCCTAAGTATGTGTTGTGTGATTTCTTTGACTAATTACGTTTTCCTGCCAGAGAATCTACCTCAAGGGTAGGAGAAAACTATGTTAAGTTTTGAGGGTGCTTAGCGTCGTTTTCACGTGACCCCTTGTTTTAAGTAAAAAAGGCTCTTGGGACAGATGGATACAATTAACTCCGGGGCACAGTGATACGCGTCTTGTGTGTGTATCAATGTGCCACAATAACAATTACTTTGAAAAATCGTCTTCAGAAATGGAAAAACGTAAAAATGAACTATCTAAGAGAAACACGCAATTAAGTATTTGTTTAAACAATGAAAAAGGTTTAAATTTCATTGCAAAAATTACAAGTATTGTTGTAAATTTAGTTTAAAATATTTTTACGAATTTATTAAAATTGGAGAAAAAACTGCACGGAAACTTCATTAATATCATCGAAAAGATAATTTTTTGCATTTTCAGATGGTGTGAAAATTATTTTTGTGCTATAATTTCGTAAGTCATCAAGGAAGAACGCGAAAATTTCCCTTAATTTTTAATTATTTAAAATTTCAAAAACGGTTTCGAGGTGCACATTCCCTCCCTCCAAAATATTTTTAAACCCATACACACCCATTCTCCTTTATTATTTGTAGAGATAAATTATTTTCTGAGGCATTATTGTTTCATTTTTCCAGTTTCATTAAAAATGTTGAAGTTTGATTGAAATAAAAGTTTGTTACTTGGTAAACTTTTAGCCATTGATTTGGAATGAAAAGTTTATTTATAAAACAAATTTTGCTTTGACCCCACACCTATTAATCATCATTATTTTTGATATTTATGCGCGTATCAATGTACACCTAGGAAAAAAAGTGTAATGAATATTTTATTATGTCATTAATGACTAAAATATATCAACAAATGTATAAATATAGCGTATTAGTTCTAATTATTATCGCTGGCAAAATCATTTTTTTAGCTTTCCAAAAAAAAATTCATCAATATCCCCGCATTCCATTATAGTTATTTGGACGTCTTTCTTTCTTTTGATTAGAACCGAAATTTGATACAGATCCATAGTTCCATTAATAAAACAATATGCTAAGTTCAATCCCTCGAACTCTTTGCGTTTATGACTCATCTTGTCTTCATGTATATGAATGACAGACAGACTTCCAGTAGATTTTATGACCACATATCATATTTCATCCTTCTAGATCGTTGCATTTTTGAATTATGGCGTTCACAGACATACAGCCATAATTCCAGAAATTGTTTTTTTTTCGACACAGGGAGGTCTAAAACGTGGAGATTTATCCAAATCTCGAGATCGAAGTTTTGGATGATCACAATACAGGATGTCCATAAATTTGCAACTTTAGACATTACTAACTTCAAAACTGTACTAGATGATAACAAACGGTTTTCAACATGTGACAAGATAACTTATAAAATTTCTTTTCTTTTCCAAGTGCCACAGGAGGAAGATCAGTGTGTAGCCTGATTCATAGAACAAGTTCGATACCCAAGTGCAACATTGTAGCCTGAAACAGATGGTCGACCCGCCCCCTGTTTAAGGAGAATACTGCCTATTTCCGTAAATGACGTTTAAGAAGCCCGAATAGTTGGTCGGTTCCCTTCCACACTGTGTCCGAAAGTTTCGTTGCAATTGGGCATCGGACTTTGCCTTTATGAACCAGGCTACACATTGAGCTTCCTCCTGTGGCATCCACATTTTCACCTGGAAAATAAAAGAAATTTTATGAGTTATCTTGTCACATGTTGAAAACCGTTTGTTATCATCTAGTACAGTTTTGAAGTTATTAAAGTTTAAAGTTGCACAGCTAATTTATGGACACCCGGTACTTTCTCTTTGTAAACAAGGAAGTTGCTCTCTTAAATTCTTAAACTGAATTTTTCCACCCTTGCCAATGGCACGAGCCCTGCCCTAGTTACGCTGCTGAACTGATCGGAGAGTAAATGGCATTCTGGCTCAGGGCCCGACTGAATAAAGACCGACCCCGCTTGGCGGCCACTTCTTGCTCGAGCTGATGGGGTTGTAAATTAGGATTTTCCACGATTAATGCGCACTGCCGCACGTGAACTAAGAACAGCAGATTGAACCCTGCATTAGCAGTATGTTGTCGCTTTTCCGCGTGAATGAATTTACGAGCTGTTGAATATTGCGGTTCTTGTTGACACCGCAGTGTCTCTGAAAGAGCCTTCCCTTCCGAGAGAAATCAGGAGTAACCAGCAGCGGATCGCTGATTTTGAAAGTTAAATTCATTTACGCTAAATTTTTCATCACGAATCTCCAAAACTGAAATTTTAAATATTGGAAACAGAGCAATGATTTACATATTTGGTATTGACTATTTTAATGGTGCCGAGGTTCATAGTTGCTGCAGAGGGAGGCGACATACTGCAAGTTCGCAGTGAACGGGAGAGGGGGATGTAGGTGCCAGTCGTAGGGAGCGCCATGAAAACATTCTATTATAAAAAAAATAGGGCATTTATGTTACTTTTTAAAGCCAAAACGTTGAAGGGGCGACAGAATAACACCATGCCTCTGCGCCATTTACACTTGCTAAGCCACCTTGCCACCTATGACGGCTTGGGCAGAAAAAATTGCAGTATGGCCCAAGCGCCACAATACTTCTTTACTTTTGCAATTCAAAAACAGGTTCCACCGAAATCCGCCATATATTTACAAGACCGTATTATTAAAATGGCAACGTGGGCAATCACGTAGGGTTGCAGCAACTTTGAGGGTTCCCGAGACCTCAAGATTTTTTGCGGCCTTTTTAAGGTAATTTTGTGCTTTTAGTTGATTTACCAGGGCTAAATACTCGAATGTATTCAAATTAAAATTGAGTAACATTTAAATTTCAGAAAATTATTCTTAGGTGTTTTTTTTCATGTTTTCGACTTCGCTTGCAGATCAGTGTGCTCCTTTTTTTCTGCAATTGACTGTCTGAATCACAAGCCCTTTCAAACTTTGTACGAGAGTATTTAGATTATATTTGGAAAATTTGCGTTTTTGATCATTTTGTTTAAAATTACTTTTACATTTTTCATACACGATATACTAAAGCCCATTGGAAGATGTGGCCCATTGGAAGAAGGAAAGACCCTGTGGAAGATGATCCACAATTAAATGTTTTACTTCAGTTAAGCATAATATTTGTTACTTAAAAAACTGTTTACATAGAGACGAAATTGAAATCGATAGAAAATTGTGTCGTGCCGATATAATTTACTAGCTGATACCTGCGACTTTGTCCGCATAGTAACACATTATTGGTCCCGTGTTGCTCGGGATAACATATTTTCATGTCTTTTTAGTTTTAATGTAAAAAATGCTTTTGTATGAAACATTATAAATACAATTTTTAAAAAACGGAAATCATGTTTGAAAACATTTTCAAAAATTAAATAAAATTCAACAGAATATCGCATGGAAAACGAAATTAGTATCATTGAGACGCTAATTGTTTGAACTTGAAGATGATGTTAAAATGGTTTTGCGAGATAATGTGCTCCGAAGAACTTGCGGAGAAAAATCCCTTCTTAGTGAGCATCTACTCCCAAGAAGCAACCACTTGCCAAATTTCAAGTTTCTGGTCCCAGTGGCTTGGGAGATCCGTTGACGAGTCAGTGAGTGACTTTCTCTTTTATATACGAGAATACAGATTATAAAACTCGATAAGCACTTAAGAATTATTTTGAAGATTTATTAATACTATTGCGATGAATGAAGATGTGTCTGTGTTTCTATATATTACTCACAATCTATTTCGAATTGGGATATACTGATTTTACTATTATTATAAAATCTGCGGTGAGTCGGTTAGAACCTCTAAGTGGGTCATAGTTTTCCCATCACTGTACTTTGTAACTTCTGGCGATTATGACGTCAGAAGCTTCACGCATTCATTTACTATAAAGTTTCATAGCCCTTTTTTTCCAGGAACTTATTACCTTACTTTACCCACTAGACAAAACACTGCGAAGCGACACAATTGATGAGTTTGCAGCGCTGAAAACTGGTTTCCTCACCTTAATCAAAAGTCGGGTACCTTTAAACTCTGCATATTTCTTTCTTCCTTTCGATGCTTGCGCGCTCCTCAGAATGCTAATCAGGCGGGCAGTCATCAGGAGATGATGCGCGGAATTTATCGCACGGAATAATTTGCATACAAAAAAATGAAAACTTGGCAAAATCTCATAATGTAAGTGTACTTTTCACTGTCTGATTCACAGCGGTGCACTGATGACCCTCGGGTTTTTTCTTCAAGAATGCACCCGTGGACTAGCAAGAGAGGAGGGAAAGGGGGTACAGATGCCCCGGGCGCCACTACTAGGGGGCGTCGTGGATCCATCCAGCACATGTCTTCAAAATTTTGCTTGTTGTCGCACAGGCCCAAAATTAGAATCTAAATTGCAACTTCTAGACTTAATGAGCTTATAACAAACTGTCCGGCGTAACGCCGCTTAGGAACACGCCAAATCCTCATCAGCCTTACTCTTGCTGTGCCTCCCCGGAGGGAGGCACCACCAGTCCGTGGATGAGAAGCCGCCGGATAAGTAAGCTAGTTCTCGCCTCTTCTTGGGGTACAGTAATGGTGAGTCGAGTTACCCCCACCGATGATAGTATGTACTTCTTCGGGAGAAATCGGGCCGTGGCCGGTGATGGCTACTAGGACTCGGGCCTCAGTACTCGAGCTATTGCAGAGACTGTCCTTTAGTGTCTCCGAGTACCAAGGCAGGACGGTGGGAACTCTTTCAAGGCCACCCTTGCTACGTCAGTGGATGCCGACCAGAGTAATTGTCCAGTCAACGAAGGAAAAATAGAAAAAGAAAATGGTGTAGTTTTGAAATTTGTCACAGTTGTTGGGGGTAGTGTCTTAACATACTAAAAGTTCCCTCCGGTGGGGGGGGGGGCCCCGGGGGCCCCGGGGCCTTCACGGGGGTTTTTTCAGTTTTTTTAAAATATCTCGAAAACTATAGGTTCTATCGAAAAACACTCAATGAAAAAAATTAAACTGCATGAAATTTCCTACAAAAAAAAGAGTACATTGTTTTTGTAGCTTCAATAGTTTAGAAAATACAGGGGGATTTAAAAGTTAATATTTCTAAAATTCCTTATTGTAATGGCAAAATCGATTAAAAGTGCTGAATCAACAACCCTCATATAAAATCCTCTTGCCTATATAATAATTATACAATAATAGTATTGTATGTGTCGGAGAGGGGGATGACAAACCCATTTTATGAAAAATTATGCTCTCTTCCGCCCTCACATCCGTTTCCATTCACAAGTTTCCTTCTACTCGTAGTCCAATCAACGAATTGTAAATTTAAAAAATGGTGTAGTTTTGAAATTCAGCATAGTTGTTGTGGAGAGTGCCCTAAACGACATACTAAAAGTCCCCGCTGGTGGAGGATGCGCAGGGGGGTACGGGTGGTTGAAAGGGGGGGGGGAAGGATTTCTCAGTTTTTCTTAGATATCTCGAAATCTATGGATCCAAACGAAAAAAACTTAGTTATAAAATTAAACTAGTCCTAAATTTTTTGTAGCATGAAATTTTAGAAGATACAGGGGGATTTAAAAGTGAATATTTCTGAAATTCCTTATTGCAATGGTAAAATCAATTAAGAGTGCTGAAGCAACAACTCTTAGAAAGCCCTCATGCTTATATAATAATTATACAAGGGTAGTATTGTATGTGTCAAGAGAAGTGGCGGTATCAGGGTGGGGGGGGAGGCAAACCTATTTGATGAACAGTTGTGTTTCCTTCCTCCCCTCACGTCCGTTCCCCACCACAAGATCTCTTCTACTCAGACTTTTGGTTCTGTTAACGCTCCGAATGAGTGTATTTAGACAGTATAATCTAAATCTGCATATCTATGCTGAGTTTAACTTAAAATCTCAAATCATTCTGTCACAGTTCGAAAGAAACATTTTCTTGTCATTGAGGAAATGAGACCAGGCATGCTCAATTACTAACACAGAAAATGACTGCTAAAGGAATTGAAACCGGTGTCGCTACAGGGGATGCTGATACTTGTATTGTGAGATCTGGGTTAGAGAAAGCAACTTCTCATCCCAAGGGAAAGACGTAGACCTAGTCGTGTTAATGACCAGTCGTGACACTACCAGAAAGTAACATTTATTTTATGAAGCCTGGCAAAGGAAAAGTCGAAGCTAATTTTTTTTACAAGAAAGCTGTAGAAAGAATTTTCTTTTACCGAAACCTTCCTTCTTCTCCATGCATTTAGTGGCTGCGACATAACACCAGATATTTATAGAAAAAGCAAAGAACTATAGTTACATTGCTGAAAAATCAACTGAGCCGGATGAAAAACATTGCTGACATCTTTTATAACTCCTCATCAACACCAGATGCTATCTTACAAGCCGGTGAGAAGATGTTCCTAGTTCAATGCAACAGCTGATGAATAACCGTAGGTATGCAGAATGTCTTAAATCATCAACCAAGATCAAAGCTAACGATTTACAGTGCCGATTAGAGATGCAGGTCTCCAACAGAAATTTAGTCCCGAAGTTGCAATACAGGAAAGGATGTGGTTAATTACGATGCTATATATACATATGTTGCGAGAAATTAATGTGTATAGAATTGTTTGACGTGTTGACATTGGAGACGGTTTTTACACGAGAATGACATATAATACAGAAGTTTTTCATGCACATACAAAATCACTATTGAATAAAGAATTAAGCAAAGACACTTAGCATAATAACATTTGGTGCAAAATCTACTAAACACCTATTTAAACAACACACGGGACAAATCAACCAAAAGCACCCAAACCAACACATAAACAAAGAACCTTCCTTTAAAATAAACTTTATACTTCTTAAGGGTACGTGCAGCGATCCCCAACCGCAGACACCCCAAAAGAAAACACAAGACCCGTGCACTCAGAACAGAGAGACCCGTACCTCAGAGCACCCAACAGATCTGGTAGTTAAATAGTAAAATTCTAAAAATATTAGACTCGCTTATAAAAACCAAAGTTCCAATACTAAAATTGAAAAATTAAAAGCACGAGGTACGACTTCTCACGATTTTTTCACCCCTTCATCGTATTTTGTTTTAAAAGGTCACTAATGTTTCGTCTGCATGGCGCCCCCTAAGGTTGCCAGTGCCCCCTGCCTGCAAGAATTCCGACATTTTATGGGCCTCACACGAGTAATCCGTCATGGGTTATACCTCGGAATGTTTCTCACACAGTTCGTTTTTGCCTACGTATGTATTGCTATGAGGAGAAAAGCCGTTGCCACCCACTTATTGGGTGGCGCCTCAGCGTGTGAATTGCTCCGGAAGATTTATTAATTGAAAGCGAGCTCTGAAACCAATAAAAGGAGGTGGGACTCTCTTTGATAGGTTAATTTGTTCTCCAGACTAATCACTCATTTGCTAATGTGACTGTTCGCGCTTTGTGATTGGCAGCCCTATTCAAAGCTGCGAATTCATTTGCATGCCATTAGGTTAACTGTCTGTCTAGAGGAATAGACTTTTAAAGGGAAATTTAAGAAGGAAAAGGAGCGAAGGCGGAAAGAGAGCAGACAGTTTAGAAGGAAGAACATTCATATTTGTTTAGCTATGTAACCCTATTAGTAGCAGAAGATATTGTGCGATTTTTCCACGATCTTGTTAGATATTCTGAACGCCGCACAGTGTCGTGATTATATCGTGGCTATACGGTGCAGCATCTTGGGGCTGATAGGGAACTACGCAACCACAGTGCAACCTCGATTAACCGAACTAAAGGGTTTCGGATGACGAGTTTTTCGGTTAAGCCATGAACAGCTATTACTGTTTTGCAGGGCCGTACCGAGGGGGTGGAGAGAATGGGCCCCGCCAAAGGCTCAGGCAGGGGAAGTGGAACAAAAATGACCATTAGAAAACAAAGAATTAGATTGGTACGATCTGCTGTGTAAATGAAAAAGAATAGAAGGAAAGGCTTTCTTTGGCTGATTAAAGATTAAGGGAGTTGTTGTGCCCATATATAGTTAGTAATTGCAATTCGCCTTGCTGGCGGTAGATGGGCCGGCCGAGGATAATTTTTTATACATGAGGATATAAAATTTGTGTGTCAGAAAAAAAAAGAGGAGGGATCATAGAAAGTGTGAAAAATTAACAAAAATGTAGCACGTAGGGAGAGGGTAGCTTTGCCAGTTCTGCCAGGGGCAAGAATTTTGCATCTAATTGCAGTACAGTAGAGTCCCGCTAATCCGGGTTAGATGGGACCGGACCCTGTCCGGATTAAACGGAGTTTTCTTTAAAATGCACGTAACACAAGTTTTAGATGGGTAAAACTATAAAAATCGATGTTTTTTTTTCATAAATACATACAACTTTTCCAACAACTTAATTTTAATACTACTGAATATATAGACCGAAGTTTTTATCCTACAAACTGTTGTAGGATTAAAAAACAAAACATCTTTGTACATAATTAAAATTCAAAATTTATTGGTTGTATATCCTACTTAAAAAAAAATCCCGTCCGGATTAACCGGATGAGCGGGGTCCGGATTAACGGGAATCTACTGTATATAATTCTGAAATATGTTTTGAGTGTAAAACGAATTCTAAACTCTCTTTGTGGGCTACACTTATGTTCTTTATTGAAGTTAACCCTCCGTTCGGCACAATATTCGAGTTATAAAATTAGTTACAATATTTGAGTTTGGGCGCAGTGCGCCTGACAGGCGTAAGTAAATAATATTGTAACTAGTACTGTAAATACGCATTAATTTTAATTTTAGCATTCTAAAATTAACCACTGACCTTTTTAGGGATGCTTAAAAGAAAAAAAAGTAAGGTTCCAAAAAGTTTCGCCTTCCTGATTATTTCCGTGCAGTACGGTACGTGTTTTTTGGATTTGCGATTTCAGAGGCATTTCGGATAACCTGGGTTTCGGTTAACCCGAGTTCGGTTAATCGGGGTTTCACTGTATTGATATTAACAATGTATATTAACAGATATTGTTTTTAGGCTGGCATACTATCTGCAAACTGCGTGGGATGCCAAAATCGTTCATTAATATAAAAGGAAACCAACTACTAGTTTAGGTAAGAAAGACTTATAGAAAAAACTGCAAAACAGAATTTAGTCTTAATCTTGGTTTCAGGAACTGTAATTATTAAACCATATTTACATAAAATTATTAATGTCCACATAAATAAGCCGTTAAATTGTAGCAATTAATTGAAGATTTGGATTTTTGATTCCTTGTGTAAACATTTGAATTGAAGCAGCGAAAAGTGTCAGAAGCGTACCATACAAATATTGATAAGAAATGCAACTTTTATTATATATGGCGATGAAGTTAAACACTCTACTATTAATAAAAGCAAATATGTGCGTTGGCGCTCTACAGGGCAGACCAATGGATCTAGAGCTACCCGAACAATTAAAATACATAGGTATCTTATCTGCACTTAACGCATACAGTATTACTTGTAGTTGTTGCAGTAGTTGACTTAAGCTAATTTTTAACCTATAACGCGCATCGGTGGTTCAGTCGTAGAACCACGCGGGCGGGCCGGGTTCGATTCCCGGCCAATGCAGATGTGTTTCTTTTTTTCCGTCAATTATTTTGCCAATTTTTTTGTTATTAATTTGCAAGAGATAATTACATATAAAGCGAGCTTGTAGTATTTTAAGTCAAGTTTTCACATTAATCTAAAATATATTAAATCTTAATTGTCACGATTGAAACTTGATAAGAAATAATCTATCTGACCACCTTTCCTATGAGATTATGTTTATGAAACTTCTTGTGAGATACACTTTCATCGAAATAAAATATATATTGCTCATCTGGAAATTGTATTGTTCCTATTATATTAATTCTCGTAAACGTTATTTTTCCTCACTTACACGTGGCCCATTAGCTATGTTGGTCACAGCGTCGTGCTAATAACGCGAAGGTCGTGGGTTCGATCCCCCCGTGGGCCAAATTACAATCATTGTTTTGGTGGAAATTAAAACACAATTTTAAATTTCGAGAGGGTTTTTTAAAAGTAATTTTAGGTAATAGAAAGAAAATAAACTTAGTATCATATAGTTTTGAAGGTTGCTTATTTTATAGAAAAATGTCATAACCGCTTACATGAATTCACGTCATTTTCGATTCCGTTGCCGACAACGTGAAATTACTTCATCTAAAAATGAGCAAATCTGCAATTTTACTTTCTTGTCATTTGCGAAATATATTTTCTTCCGATTTCTTTCTTATTAAGAAAAAAAATCTAGTATAAATGTTTTAAACGTTACGCTTAAATTTTTTGAAGCGAACAATGCTGAACTGAGTTGTATGGTTAATATAAAAGAAAAATTCTTTATAATGAAGGAAATGACGTAGATACTTTAAAGCTATATCTATAATTAAAAGTAGATAACTGAAAGTCGTCCAATAGGATTATCATATATAATACAAAAAAAAAAAGATGTCTTCTACTTTCCTGTACCCACCAGGTTTCGAACCTGGAACCTTCCGCGTGTTAGGCGGATGTGATAACCACTACACCATGGATACGTGCTGGCAACCAAAGAACTACAGCACAGGTCAAAGTCATTTCCACTCGACTGTTCTATTTACAGATGATGTATTTCGAGTTGCAAGTAGCAGTTACTAATTTGGGTCTAGGACAAGGCTGATTACACTTTTTCAGTTCGTGATTCTTCTCTCGTGTGTAAAAAACCCATTTTCGCAATTTTTTTTCGTTCCTTAATATATATATGCACTTAAGAAAATACAGTGTACTAGCGAATCATTACTTTAGCCCTCCAAACGTATCTCATATGCTATCGTCACAGATTTACTAACGAAAGTTATAGTAGAACATTGGCAAAAAAAATCATGAAAAACAGAACGGATGAATCAATTGACACTAGTCTTCATTTAATAATAATTTAACTTTTAACAATTACTTTTGTTTCGTCCGAGTAAAAATGAGGCAAAATCCACTAACAGAAAAAAAATACATTACCAAATACATAATAAAAAAATACTGAAAGAAAATAATAAACAAGAAATAAAACTACTAACTCGGCTCACTTTATATATATAAAACGGCATGAATCAATCGCCACGAACTTTCGTTTTCATAAATAACTTTACCGAGGGTATAATGAAAATAAAAAGGAAATGAAACAAATGAAATTTATTCCAATCCAGCATGAATAAGTGAAATTTACGATCTTTTTGCTCAGATTTAATAATAATAATAATAATAAAAACCTATCTGAGTTCTTTGACACCACAACAGAAATCGGATTCGCGCGTTCGTTAAGGACGCAGAGCAAAGGGGCGTGCTTATTTTTAACTCCTCCCGCGTTACTTCCACGTCTGGACACTTATATATATAGATTGCTTTTTAATATTGAATATTATGACTTAAGTGCAGGTCCTTGCTGCCAAACTTTCCGTCACTCTGTTTGGTATTGGTGACGTGATACATACGTCAAGTTTTGAGCGGGATAGTCCCGTTTTTTGGTAGCCTGTCTCGTTGTTCCCAGGCAAGGGCGGATCCAGGGGGGCTTTGGGGGCTCAAGCCCCCCTTCGGGTCTTAAATCACAGACTGCCGAGAATGATATGTATTGATTTTTTTTCTTTTCTTATCTAGACTTTTCAGAAAACAAGTAGACTTTTTGTAACAAGTCAGAAAAAAGTGCGTATTTACGAAGCCCCCTCGGTCCTCCCGAGAATGGCGGCCAATTGATGTATTTTTATTTATTTATTTATTTTTTCGTTGTTTTTTCAGCTGGGCGGCTAGCGATAATTCAAGGGGCAACAGGCTTTGGGGGGCACTCACTGATTTATCCTTGCACTTACTTTGCATTTTTAAAAATTTTAGAGTGCTATATTAGTAGGCAGTACTTGCATTCAGGCAACTACTGCATACTAATGCAGAAATAATTCATAACTATGCGGCAATCGGTTTAAAACAACGATTGCTGATGCAGTTTTCAGTGGGGAAAGGTAACTTCCTTTTAAAAAATAACTTGATGTATTTAAAATTTTAATCTTCGAATAGTTATATTGGATTGTGTAAAGGTCGGGAATATGTTAAATACCCATGCGAAGTTTCAAGCTTAAAAGATACCGTAAAACGAGGGTTACTTTGCCTTTCCTGGGGGTAACTTTGCACGAGTATACAATTTCTGTTGAATATTGAAATAGAGACCAACTGATTAGGGGTACGAGATTTTCTTCGCGTTTCTTGGGACCACTGACTAGTGTTTTTCATTCCTTAAACGTATGTGATAATCATTCAAGAGGTTGCAGAAGAAGAAGAAAATATTTTGAGTCAGTTTTTCAGCGAAAATTTTAGTGCTGAAAAATCTGTCTCTGGTGAAGAAACATTTCTGAAGGCAAATGCATTTAAATGTGAAAGATAATAAACTTAGTTTTCATTTTGTTGCTTTGAATATTTGTTAGTTGAGATGTAATCAATTTTTTCTGACTTGGCAATACTTTGCAAAGAAAAAGAGGGTTTCTTTGCACCATGGGAATTTGCGGTACAGTACAACCCCAGTTGGGTTTTTAATTTATTGTGTACTAAAGAATAAGAAGTATAATGCTTGCTTTGGTTTCATGCATGCCTGGGGTGTATACAAGGAAGTTAGAAACTTGTAATTATATGGATTTCTCCCCAAAGAACGTAGAAGCTTGCTTTAATGCCATTTCACAAGGTTAATGGACTTTTAAAGAAGCTTTTTTGTACCAAAATCGAACAGTTTTTTTTACAAAAGAAAGAAAATTTCATATAAAGAAGCCCGATAATCCCCTGGTTTCCCCCAATGAGAAGGAAAAGACCGTTGTAATTTGTGTAGTCCAGTTCAGTGACTTCGGTTTTCCTGTCAATAGTGTAGATCTTAAAATGATAATAAATGCATGTCATACTAATAAGGTGTAGTAACAGACAGATATATTAATAACACACACGACAATCTATATATACGAAAGAGAAAGTCACTCATCAACGAATCTCCCAAACCACTGAGGGTAGGAACTTGAAATTCGGCAGGTGGTTGTTTCTTGGGTAGTAGGTGCTCACTAAGGAAGGATTTTTCGGAATTTTAATTAGAATTTAATAAGTTAAAAATTAAGGCAATTTTTAACTTATTAAATGCAACATTAACAACATTTAACGTTTTTTCACAATAACTCCAGAGCATATTATTACACAAAAACCATTTTAACATACTCCTAAAGCTGAAAAAATTAGCTTTTCAATAATATCAATATCACTTTCATGCAACATTCTGTTTAATTTTAATTAATTTTTGAAAGTGTTTTCAAAGACAATTTTTTTTATCTTGTTATCGTCTGCAGCTTTTTTCGGAGAATGCGAGGATTTTTTTTTACATTAAAACTATAAAAGTCATGAAAATATTTTATCCCAAGCAACAAAGTACGAATAATGTCAGCTAGCATTTGATAAAAGGATTTCTAAAACGCCATCCTTATTTGACCGAATACAAAGGCATAAAATTGTTGATTATAATCAGGTATTTATAAAATGTATTTTTCTTGTATATTTCCACCCACATTTTCAATAAATGTATTTAACATTGCACATAATGAGTTTTTGTATTGAAATATACCGAAAAAAATACGGCCCAAAGAATCTCGCCAATAAGGTAATTTTACGCCAAAAGTTCAAAAAATTATACTTTATTATTAAATTACTGTATGATCGAAATTTTGTTGGAAAATGTTTCTCTGGTAATCACTAAACGAGATAAAAGTCAGAAAAACTTTTCTTTCAGAGAAATAAATGTAAATAATCTCGAATTTCTTTCTGCAATCAAGAATCGGTGTAAAATATCCCCGTTTTACCGTATAGATTTGAGTTTCTCTTAGTGAGCAACTGAAATTCAACTTGCTACAATTCCATTGTCTTTCTGAATAGTAACGGGATTTAGCAGGAAATTTTAAATAAGCTTTCCTATATAATCTGGCTTCGAAATTATAAAAGAAATTTATACTAGTTTTTGACATATGTAGTTAAAAATTATTTACAACAAATACTCATATTTCCTTGAATATTCAAAGTATCTACTTTTAATTTTATTATAATGCTCCGCTAATATATTGTCACACATTCTATTTGTATAATATAGATGAAAACTCTAAAGGTTACAAGCATAAAACACGCGAAAAAACTGGGGGGGGGGGGATTTCTTAAAAAAACTATTTTATCTTTAGAATTTTATTTTTAGAATTGCACCCAACAAACAAAACCAATGATGAAAGTCACAAATCGTTATGGGATTTTATCTCTGGAAGGCATTATGCCATCGAAGAATGCAACTCACAACGACAATGATATCCATGCAGCTTTGAAGTATAGCAGGTACAGTCGGGCCTCTATTTAACGAAGTCGCTAAACCCCCCCCCCCAAAAAGTTCGTTATATGGAAAATTCGTTAAATAGGGATTCACATTTTAAAATATTTTAAACTACACAAAACACATTTTAAATTCATAAACACTAAATATTATTAAAAAAAGTAATTAATTACATCTTTATTTTGTAAATTAATATCTATTTGTTTCATATATTTTACCCATCAAAAAGAAATCTGCCAGGAAAACAAGAATAAAACAAAACATTGTCCGGAAATACACTGTATTTTCAATTAAAAAATAATTTTATATTAAAATTAATGAATTTTAGCATTTTATCAAACAAAGATTTGTTGATTTCTGTATCATGATCATTTCCATCTTCGTCTTCATCGCAATCCATTGCTGTATTGTTTTTATTTTTCACACTGTCCACTTCAAAACTGCCTCATCCACATCTTCATAGATACATGCTTTTAAACATTTTGAACAAGAATTCGATGAATCATAATTTTGTATCTTATGACGATTTTTTTATTATGGTTAATAAGCTGTTTGGAGGAATACCAAATTTTAAAGCAATATCCTTTTTTTTCACGCCTTTACCCACCTCATGAAGAATTAAATTTTTTCTTTGGTGCTCAAGCATTTTCGCTTTGACATTTTCCAGTTTCAAGGTCATTGATCACCACAAAATGTGTTAAAAGAAAGAATAAGTTTGAAATGTTCAAAAATATTTTGAGAAATAGGGAGAAAAAAATATAGGATCACAAGAAAAAGTTCGTTAAATAGAGAATGCATTTCGCTTTTGGAGGTTATTTTAGGAAGAAATTCGCAAAATGTTCTTGGTTCCAAGGAAAAGTTCGCAAAATAGAGAAATTCGCAAAATAGAGGTTCGTTAAATAGAGGTCCGACTGTATTTTAAAAGTTCGGAGTTTCAATTAAAATCAGAATTCAAAATATGGCGAGAAAAATGGGAAAGTGAGATTAGGTTGACATATTTTGTAAGGAAAAATCAAGAAGATTAGCCACGACGACTAATTGGCAATCCTGTGAAGAGGACAAAACTTTTTGTTAAAATAAAATGAAACAATTTTAGTTGACTATATAACATATTTTTAAAGTTAAGAATACGAAAAAAAATTTCCACAGTATCCATCAAGGATTTCTAGAACCTCCTATGCATAATATATTTAATAAATTAAGTTTAATTAATTAAAATTTAATCAGTTAAAATTTAATTAATAAAAATTTAAACAATTTAAATTTAACAAATTAAATAACTTTACTTAAAACATTTAATTAATAAAATTTAATTAATAAATTATTTCAAATTTATAATTAATTCAGTTAAGTAATTCTTAATTTTTAAGATTTAAAAACGCGGAAAAAATTTTTCCGCTAGACCCCCCCCCCCTAACGAAATCCTAGATCCTCCCTTGTCCCCAAGCACAGCTTCAGGACGCCCAAATGTCCCATTTTCAAAAAGAGAGCATGTGTGCTCGTCACACATATGTAAGTTGGTCAGAAGCCTCCTATCTCGCACTTAGTTCTAATTTCATTACATCGCATGAAATGACAGAATGAAACACTGGGGATATTTAACCCCTTGCCTTACGCTTTTACTTCACCTCCTACAGTAGCGTTTCTAAGGTGGGACTGGTAGGGCACGTGCCCTGCGCGCAATTGCCAGGGGGTGCAAAATTAAGGAATCATTTGGTTGTATTTAAGAGAAAAGTAGGGTTTTTTGAAGCTATTAATCCCAAGATTGTTAAAATTGAAATGGTTTCAACAAAGTGTGGGAAAATATTAAGGATACAGTCATTTTTACAACCCGGAAACCTCAAGATGTAACAAAATAACAGGCAATATTATATTTCAGAGATTTGCTGACTCCAACCCCCATCATTGAAATTAAAAGGTCGTTTAAGAGGAAGTTCCTTTCCAAACATAAATTTGTGTCTCGTGGGGTGGAAGATAAAAGGATATTTGTATGATGAAAATTCGATAGTATTTATTTTAAATTTTATTTCTCAAAACCTATATGCAGTTGATCTGCCGAACCGGAAAAAAATACTAAGAGAGAGAGGAAAGACCGCATAAAGTTTTTGAATTGCTGGTAAAAATGACCAGTCAGCATTGACGTTGAAATTAAGAAAAATGAAAGCGATTTCTTTAATAATTAAAGAGAAAATATATATAAATAAGAGAAAACATCCCTGCCGTAATGTGAAGCGTTTCCTTTCCTCGTTGAGTTACGCTATTGTCATCAATTAATTTTTCTGTTCACAAACACATTAAAAGTTGCCTCGACTAGCAAATCATCAAACTACCAATACTCAACCTAAAATAATTATTTAAATATGTAAATACGGCAGTCTTTTTTTTTTGGTTTTTAATCCTTATGTTTAGTACATGTAAAAATTTTTTATTACTCAAGTATTTTAGGCCTTTTGAAATGAGACCCCTTGGAGAAAGTTGAAATTGCTTTTTCGCTCAAGTGAGTTTCATATTTGGAGAATTGATGCCTTGTAAAGAGATCCTAAATTGACCTTGAAAAGAATATTTTTTTCATTAATTTTCTTTAAAATAGCAAGAATTTTCTAAAGGAATTTGCATTTAAAATGTTAAGGAATTAAATAAGCGAGTAAGAAGATTTAAAATTAAATTATGATGTATATCTGAAATGTTCTGCTACGTTTACGGCAGATTTTTGTACTATAAAAAGATTTTCAAATAAAGTAATAATGACTTTTCCATGTACTTTCTTTCTTTTGCATGTTGCGAAAAGGTAATTTTGAAAGGTATTATCATGATCATGAAAATAATTAAATCTAAGAAATGATAGCCATGCATGACGTTCTTTTGGATATAATGTCTATAAAGTATATATTAAAGTATATGCCCGGCACTGATGAACCCGCAGAAAGGACCCTTTTTCGTATCAATAAGTTGTGGACGAGCTAGTAAACACAGTTGCGAGTCGCAGTTTATAAAGCAACGTTAATTACCAAAGTTAATTTTAAGAAATCCTCATTGCCAATTTCATTCTTTTTTTAATTCAACGTCAAATATACTGAAGCAAAAATGTGTTCTTCAGAAAAATGCAAGATCACCTGAATTATTTATTTTGACGTGTTTATTCCTTAAAAATGTCCCGATTTGAGGGGAAAAAATGGTCACTTTAGGTATTGGTCACATAGATTTCCCTCTTATTAGAAGATAATACCGAAACTTAAAATCAATCCGAATTCATCAGATTTTCTTTATTATTTGTGGTTTGAACATTAATTAGTTATTTTTGTTGATAAAAGTGAAATTTCTAATCAAGATATTAAATTTGTCATCTCTTCATAACCTTCCATTTGGAGAAGATTTGTAAAAATCTTTTTTGTTTCGTTGCTAACTATAAACTATGTAGATATGCATCATTGCTTTAAAAATCTCTGAAAATTCGATCGATTCTATGTAGAACAAAATGAATCTTAATTTATGTCATTACTATTTTTTTTTTTTTTGGCAAATACTTGTAAATATCTTTAACCTTTCAATCCAGTGCTAGCTTTAATATATTTGGAAACACATCACTGCAATAAAAATCTTTAGAAATTGGATTGTTTCTGTATAGTGCAATAGAATTCTTAATTTATTTGGAACAAAATCGAAAATAGTTTTGCTGTTGTTTCAATTTTGTTTTTTTACGCTTTATAAATTAACAGAATAAATTTTTAAACTCCTGATGAGAAGCTAAACTGGTTTAAGTCAAAACGTAATATAACTGACTGATTTGCCTTTAAAAAATTCTCACCGTGGTAATTTATTTAATATAACGACACCTATAAACTTACTTCAAATCATTCTTATATTAATTGTACCTATTTAGTTTCAATATATACTCGATAATTTCTTCCAAAGCGGACTAATTCTTATAAAGTTATTAGATTAATTGAGCCAACTTAGAAAAAAGTACTATATTTTTAATTATTTGTATTTTTATTATCATATACCAACATGATGGTATTTGGGTAGACGGTTGGTGGTATCTACAGAACTACATTGGCAATAAATGAAGGACTTAACATCTTCAAGCTAGTGGCGCATCTGAATGCCAGGACACAGGGGTGAGAGTGGAAGCCCTCTTTTATTCACAATTCATTTAATTTGCCATGATAATGTGTAGAATATTAGAAAAGGGAAGTGACAGAAAAAAAGAAGAAAAGAGTGCTTTAAAAAAAGGGAGAGAGAGAGAAAACGATGTCGTTGTTTTTGGAAATCTTCCTTAACCAAACTTATTAATAGCATTCACATAAACTTGTCAACCAAGAATAAGGTTATTTTTGGTACTGGTTGATAGAGGAGAACTTGCAGAGACAAATCTCAATTTGATAGCCACCACATAATTGTGGATTTCATTCTGCAGTAAATTATTAAAATTATCAGATGAACGGGCAGAACATGGTAGCAACCTCTGTATTCAAAATTAAATGCTCTTCAAAATTTCTAATGGTACAAAATAAACTGGAATTATTTTCTGCCAATTTCATTTATTTTCCTCTTTTAATAAATAAAGCAAATGGAAATGAAAGGTTTGTTCAAATTTTCTCTTTTTCTTTTTATTAGCCAAAAATGAATGCAAATAAAGCGCAAAATCTTGAACTTTTTTTTCTTCGTTCATGTTTTTGTATAGACTCGACTTTGTATGAGTGATTCGGGACCAAAATAAACCGACTAGATTTTGTGACAGACTTGACTTCAAGATCAAGTTATGATAGTGTAAATGTCAGTGAAGACCAAGAAATGTTAGTGTAAAGGTGTCTTTGTAGCAATAAAAAGTTTGTGGCAGGAATGCGAAGTTCCTCTCCGTCTCTCGACGTGGCAACTGTACTTGAACTAAAACAGACTTCTGATATTTTATTTTTTCTAATTCTCTGATCTTCGAGCTGGTTTAAAAAAACCTTTCTGTTGTCGCAAAAATGAAATTTAAAAAATTCTCTTTACATGCTAAATAGATTTTTTTCCTGTTAATTTAGCATTTGGTTTTATAACAAAGAAATGGTTGTTTTCTGCGGTTACTTCTCTAAAACGAACGACTGTTTTACTCTTGTTTATAAAAATCCGAAGCAACAAAAATGGCTGAGCTTTGTAGAAATCTGAGTAAATGTTAACAAATAATGAAATTGATAATGCATCAACAAAGAAAAGAAAATGGAATAATAAAAAAACTATCATTTATTTATACCGTTACATGATCCACGGCTATATTTTTATTCATTTTTTTAAAAAATATAACAGGTAATTTCAAAACATGAACACGAAAATATGAAAATCTGAGTAAACAACAATTATTTATCCTTTTATTCCTCTTATTTTTTAAAAAATATAAATATGCTTAGAAATTTAAAACTTCAACAAACACAAATATCTTTCAAAGATGGTTTAAATTATGATTCTATAAAATAGAATGAACTGCCAGATTCAAAAGCTGTACGGAAATGAATTAGATTACTTAAGACGGGTCATTTCCTTAACAGAAACGAACGGCTGTTTTCACCACGAAATAGCAATCAAATCATCGCAACGCTAAATAATAGTATACTACTCCGCCACAGAAAAATGCTTTCTAGCATCAATTGGCGCTTTCCATAATATGATGCTTTCTATAGTATATTAGAGAAAATTTCATAAATATAGTAACAAATTACTTTCCTTATCTTGTGCTTTAATTTCGTCTTGGAAGCATAAACAGCGTTCTTAATTAACATTCTTGTAGCTGTAGTTTATTGAAAGAAAAAGCGAATTAGAAATATCGTAAACTTGCTGCAACCCCCACACACAGTTCTATGGACGCACCCTTCGGGCACTACATCTAATGCATATTTGTAGAAAAAATAATAAAACATTTAATGAAGCAGAAATTCTTTGTACCTTTGTTCAAATGACATTACTTTAAGATGAACAAATGTATCCTCAGAAGGATAACGTTGCAAAAAAATTGAATAAATAGTACAAAAACCAGTTATTGATACCCCTTGGCTGGGTAATTGTCACCACATTTATTCACTCCCTTTTCATTCTAGTTATTTTAACATTGATCAGAATAATTGACAATATACATTTATTTACTCCCTTTTCATTCTAGTTATTTTAACATTGATCAGAATAATTCACAATATACANNTATTTACTCCCTTTTCATTCTAGTTATTTTAACATTGATCAGAATAATTCACAATATACAGAGGCTGTTCGCACATTTTTAGACGGTTTATATGTCATTTATAGAACTATTTCACATATATTTTTCTGTTTTAAATATTCAGTTTGATCACCCTTATTCTTAACTATCTTTCTGCATCGTAACTTCCATGACAATAATATCTGTTGTAGTACCGGGAGAGGTATTTTGTCCCATTTATCTTGAACATCTTTCGAAACTTCTCAAAAGGTTGTAGGTCAATGATTGGATAATGTGCATTTTAAAAGTCCAAAAGCCTAAATATCCATGGATGAGGACATCAGGAGATTTAGCTGGAATATCAGCGAAGGTTAAAATCTTAATACCCATTTCTTGTTCTATTTTTTTCCAGGAAATTAACAGTGTTTTTGATTGTGTAGTCACTTGCTTTGTTTTGCTGCAGTTCTTCTAATTGATGGCATTGTGGATTAATGATGGTCTTTTATATTTGAAGACTGGGGATAGAATGTGTTCCTGATAGTATGTGGAGATGACCCTAACATTTTTCACCACTCTCTTTAATTTTACTATTATATGAAAAAACAGCAACAATCATAAATCCCTTAGGAAAACTTCCTTAAGATTTTTTAAATTCTTCCTTCAGATTTTTTTCTCCGCTTTGATGATACTAAATTGATCTTTTATTCTTGCAGTCATTTAAATAGACTAGATTCATCATCTATTTCTACAACATTTTTTCATTTTTCTTCCATGTCATGTTTTCAGCGATATGACGTGGAGAAAGACGATGATCGTTATATATATATATATATATATATATATACATTTTTTTGGCCTTTTTAAAATTGAAATCAGTGTTAGTAATATTGTTTACAGTTCATATTGGGCATTTTAACGATTTTTCAACAAACCTTTCACTTGGAAGATTATCTTTAACATTAAAGATCTCACCTTTCCAATATTCGAAGAACTGCGTTTTTTCTGTGGATAAGTATTTGGAATAATTTTTCTACTTGAAACCAGACTTAGACAATTTTTTCATTTATTTTTAACACTATTATGTATCGCAACTAAAGATATCAAAAAACAACGGCTTTTATAACGTCTTTGAATAAATGAATAAGAGTAACTCTCTTTTTGAAAGAGAAAAAAAAGTATCCTTCTATCCATCGCTTCTTTAAAAGCCCCATTTTTATATAAACAAACATTTTCGGTAGGAGATGATAACTTATACTTTAAAAACATGTAATTATTGTGAAAATAAAATTTTCCACGCAGAAGAAATTTTCCTAGGGCGAAACAAAGTCGTTTAAAAATGTGCGAACAATCTCTATATAATCAGACTAATTATGTATATTATAGAATGAACAAAATTATTAGAGTATCAATATAGCCTTGTTTATACTTCTAAGAACCTCTCCGGGGGACTCCTGGAGTTTGAGGATGAGAAGCTGCCAGATAAATAGGCAGGTTCTTGCTTCCCATGGAGATATATTAATGGTGGTGAGGCTGTTTAACGGTTCCATCGCCGATGATGTGATGTACATCCTTGTGAGGACTCGGCGTATGAGACGCTGATCATGGGGTCTATTTTACGCGGTTCGTAATAGCTCTCGTGTTGTTATCTGCGGCTGCCGGCTCATTCATTCACCCTGCATGCCTAAGCTGGTCGGGGAATTCTCATTTATGCCAAACATTCAAATAACCGGAAAGGGCAATTCTTGGTGCATCTCCGTTAACTCATAGATAGACAGATAAAGTCACAGATTTCATTTCGACCCAACGTCAGATGGAAATCTAAATATGGTGTTAAAAAGAGGTCAAGATTGCATACTAAATTTCATCCATCTTGCACGGTACGCTTTTGAGTTATTGTGTTTCCAGACAGCGAGACAAGATTCCAAAAACGAATTTTCCAGACTAGATATTCATCAAAATCCGAATCTCTCGACGATTATAAAACTTTTTAAATACTTCTTACACAAAAAAGTAAAAAGTTGCTGATAGAAATTCGTGTTGATCCAGTTGAGAGAATACATCTATTCCAAGAATTCTTTAAGAAAAATGATATTTTTAATTGCAATATTTTTTAACGTTTTTTTTTCTTTTAATGAAACGTCTGTACAGCATTAGACGATTCAGAACAATTTTTAACCAAACAGGATTCGCTGTCCACTTGCCCGATCCCAGGCGTTCATTTTTTTTCCCAACTTCATTATTTTTAGTTCTATATACATTCTCGTTTTTTCTTTTTCCCCGGTTCAAAATTGCCCAGGCCCGGTTTCCACTCGAAGTCCGTAGACAAAACAGTTGGAGGACCCGCTCAGGATAAACGGTGCAGTTACGGTGAGTGAACAGAAATGGTGTCGGCTGCCAAGATTTGTTGCTGGTGGGCAACGAGTTGCTGACGCTCAGCCGTGAAGAGTTCTCGGTTTTCTGACGGACAGCCAGTGACCTCTGCGATACAGATGAATAGAAGAAGCATCCAGAGGCGGGAAGATGTTTCTAGAAATTCAGATGGAGGCGCATTCCGTCAGGTAGCACAGAGGGCCAGAATCTTCTGCTAAAGAAAGAAATCCCTCGATGCGGTGACTTGACTCCGCTGCTGGCGTGGGACGAAAACGGAAATGAAATCCTTTCAAGAGTGAACAGTACACGCGTGATTCATTTCGTTTCACAAAACGATCCACATAAACTTAGATACAAGAGTAGTAATATACAGAAATACAGGGTGTCCGAGAATTGTTGGGCACATTGCAAAATTATATAAAATAAAAACTGGAACATACAGAATCAAAATATCTTTACTAACTTATTATAAGACTGCAAAAGTGAATAAGTGTCGGTGCGGGATCCCTCGGTTGCGCGTAATATGTCCGAGCGATACTCGATTTCAAGCCATGTACTTACAAGCGTCTGAGGAGCCATAGAGTGGACAGCATCTGTGGTTCGATGCTTCAGGTCATGATGATGACCTGAAGCATTGATAGTATGATCGATAGTACGATGCTTCTGCGTGTATCAGATGCCTTGCGCTAATTTGCGCAAGGCATCTGATACACGCAGTATTTCACATAATACCACATGAAAAAATCCGAGGAAGTTAAATCTGGAGATTGGATGACACGAGTACTGATTGAAATTTTCTGATTCAATTCCCGTCAGGCCACACCTAGCTCCATCTGTCGGATTCTGGGAAGAAACAATGCTGCGAAGCAAAACTTTAGGAGCCGCGTTAGCACTACGAGATACCGGGACGACGCTGCCGTTCCTGCTTATTTTTTGCATACTTTTGTGATGTGTCCTATGATTCCCGGGCACTCCGCATACTTTAATGCTATAATTACTTTAAAATAATCTCCTTCTGTGTGTTGTTTAGGCGGGCCTCTACCGACATTGTTAAAGAATTGTTTCACGTTGATCTTCCACTTTGAATCTTCTTTTTATCATCTCTTTTCATCCCTTTTGTAATTGGAAAACTGAATTGTTGAAAGTTGAATCGTTTGGGTGGGGTTGCTTCGCGAGACCCTTCATTTAGAACGCACGGCATGAAGCTCCTTCTGTGTCTTTGAGGCTCGAATTGTTTAAAATAATGAAGGACGGTTAAACGAGTGACGGTTGATCGAAGTTTCCCTACATTCCTGTTAAGAACATTGTATAGAAAACCAGCGGGAGTGTTCTTCCTTCCACTTTTTCGTTTGCTTACTCAATATGGCGCGTTTTCTGTTAGTCTTTGTAGTATAGTGAAGAGAATCGAGTAAGCATTTTGTTTGTATTCCTTTGGCCGAATGTATCCAAAGTTTGACCCAGAGTTACAATTTTCATGTTAAGACTGCGCACCGAATTTCATATGTCTAGCTTGTTGCGTTTTTGAGTTATCGCTTTCACACACCCATGAACTGACAGACCGATGAACAGTCAGCCTCGTACGAATTTTGTTCGAAATTTCGCATACACCTGCAACTCTGGGAATAAAACCATTTGCCTAATTTCATCCATCTAGATCGCCGCCGAATTTCATCCATCTTGCGTTTTCGAGTTCAAATCCACATGGATGCGCAGACAGATTTTACATTGACTGATTTTGTCCAAAATTTGTAGAAATCTCAAAATTTCGTGTGCACACGAAATTCCACCCTTCTAGTTCGATGCATTTCTGAGCTAGTGTGCTCAGAGACAAACGGATATCATTTCAAAAATTATTTTTTCGAACTCATGGAAGCGTAATGCGCTGATTCGCGAAGATTCATCACAATCTGGATGTCGAATTTTTTAACGGTGACAATACTTTCTCTTTGTAGGCTTCGTATAAGAGAAAGTTATATACACATAAACGAGTTCAGCTGAGCGCCATATCTCAGTGATATATATTTCAAAACCTGGGGAAACGGATGACGTAAAAAAACAGAAAGAAAAAAAGGAAACTTCTGGAAAAATGACGATTTTTTTATCTCAGAACATTTTACCGCATATATGCATTAATTAAATTGACATTTGTGTGTTTCTGACGATTGTTACTATCTATTTGAACCTTATACCACTTACGATTCGTAATTAATATGTATCACCACGACAATTGAATTAATTTTATGCGAGTTTTATGCGACAAACTGTTCGTCTATCTTTCCATATCATTCATTTCTGGAATTTTTTGTGTCATTCCTTTTCCCGAAATGAATAGTATCGAGATTCGACTTTCTTATGTCCACTACTTTCTTTTCTTTCCAGCATGTGATAATCTGATATAAGAAAGAATGAATATAACTCATAAAATAGACTCAATATAATAAATTTAAGAAAAACTTTCAAAACATATCATTGCTGTTATCCTCAACTAATCCAAGAATTAAAAGAGTAAACGATTTGTACGCTGGTCCCATTTTCTTTTTATCGATCTCATATATTCGAAATCCATTAGAGACTTGCGGGAAAAAAAAGAAATAGAAGCCCACTTCCAAAACTTCAAAACCTTGAAAGTGGAATGTCGAAATGCTGTGTTAACTCTGGAATTCAACTTTCTTCAGGGGAAACTCAGTTCATTGTTTTTTCGAAGCACACATTAAATGTTTTTTTATACATTAAGAGCATTTTTTCAGTTTTATTAGAATCTTTTTTTATTTTATTTTCGAAACGAATTCGTTGGTAGAAATGACTTTCTTATTTCTTGGACACCTTATATGATATAAATTAATATTTAAAAGTCCGAGAGAATCGATAACTTTCTTATAATATTTTTCCACTTTTTGTGAAATTTTGTAAAAAGAATCTGTAACGTCGTATTTGCTTGCATTTATTTTTCGTTTGTAATCAAACGCTATCTCTATCTCTACTAATAATAAAAGAGAAAGTCTGCGCGTCTTTTAGAGGTCTACAGAGAAGACTGCAGAACGTAGAGCTACCAAATTTGGCACAGATATACTTTGGATTCTGAAGATGTACACCTATGAGCCGTTTTTTAAAAATTTTAATTCAAATTTAAATTATTTAAAAATTAAACCAAATTTCGTCGTTATTTCCCAATAACTTCTGAATGAATTGATTGACAAAAAATATTTTATGTCATTTTAAAGAGGAAAAAATTATCTTTCTAATGATACCAATTTTATTATTTTACAAAATTTTATCTATTTTTTATAAAATTTTAAAGTCATCAGAATTTTAAGGTCGCTGTTTGAGAAAGTAGAAATTGACGTAGGGGAGGCGGGGCGCAGTAGCTGTTTGTAAACGTCATGCTACTACTCCCAGCCTCCGTACATATACAAAAACAATGTTCGGCAGTACATATACTAAAATTGGAACGATACAGAAAATATTAGAATGACCCCTTTGCAAGGATGACTCGCAAAATCGTGAAGCGTTCCGCATTTTTAACGCTGATCTAAGAAATAAGCTTAAGCTACCTAACCTTAAAGAGTTTAATCTAAAATTAGCCAAAAAAATTCTTTGGAAATCTCCCTAATATTAAAAATCACTTCATGTAAATCGTAAGCGCATCAGATCAATTTTATATAAATAAATCTTCTCTTTTCAGCATTCTTTACCCCGCCCCTCAATTTTTTTTTGCCTATACTCCATGACAACTGCTTCAAAAGTTCCCTCACACGGACTGGATAGCGCAGGCGGTTAGACATCTTTCTTTCACCCCGGGTTCGAATCTCACTTGAGGTTTGCCTTCGTCAGCTCTTCTCCCTCTTTTTTTACGTACCGAAAAGGAAACATTAGATTTGAATTCTTCCCATACTCTCATTTAACTTTTGCTTGTTTTATTTTATAAATGTTTCTCAAATTTTACAAAATTTTTCTATTCGCTCGAAATGCTTACTCTTAATTAATAATCTTGGCTATATACTGTTGAATGGTGATGTGTGTTTTTATATTTTACTGTGTTCTGGAGAGAGAATAACTATTATCGAAACGTATGATTGTTTTAGTTTATTTTTTATTCTTTGCTATTATTAGCTACTAGAAGTACGCGCACGGCGTTGCCCGTGGAATCAGCACTTTAACAAAATGAATGAAAAAAAAAAAACCGCCCACAATGACATGAAAAAGTTTTGAAAACAAAATCAAAACAAAGGATACACATTATTTGATTTTCCCGCTTATTTTTTTTTTAGCCCTACAGTACAGAGTACGTTAATCCAAAACAATATTACAAAATTGGAACCTGAAAATGATTGCTATACAGCAAGATTATTAAAATTGAATCCGAAAATAATAATCGAAGTCATTCATTCAGATGAAGGTCATGACGTATCCTGCGCGTCCGCCAATCAACATTGTCAGCAACGTTCCGAAGAAGTGCCGAGCGAGGAACTCGATCGAGAATAATAACTCTCAACTGTCCAGAAAAAAATTAATTTAAAAAAACTTGAAAAGATATTTTAACCGTTCTTGTTTTAAATCCGACGTTCTAGTTATAAGCTGAAAAAAATTGAAAATAATAGTGTTGTTAGAAAGTCGGATGCAACAAATTTAAAAACAAAATAACATTCCGATGCCAAAACTCAAGTTACCGCAAACACAGGTTATTAGCTTTTTCATTCATAAAGAAAATTTAAGAATACTTTTTCACATAATACTTTCCAATAGTCCTTTCAAGGGAATCTGATCCACAGTTGTACTTCACCAGAGGAAAATGAAAAAGCTCTCTAAAATTGTCCCAACCACATTACAATACTCGGTTTACCAATTATCTTAAGAAGGCAAATTTATTTGAACTTCAAAATTCTCTTTTGAGTCAAACTGAGTTCTTTTTGCTGTGCATTTGACCTCCAGGCTCCAGTTCAAATCCATCACTTTGTATTTTTAATTATGCAGGGTAATTCAAAAATCCATAGAAAAACTTTAAGAGTAAGTCAGACATGCAGAAAGAAGACTTTTTACATAAAACATGGCGCCGGAAACGTAAGGGGCGACCTCTATAGGCGGCTTTTTGTAAGTGAATTAAGTAAAAGGAAAGGATACAGCAGGTAAAGTGTGCAAAAAGTTTAATGGAATACAAATTTACAATAGTACAACATCACAAAGCTGGTGTTAACACATAGAATTGACAATATATTGTATATATTCCTTTATCTTGTTGTCAATTCTATGTGTTAACACCAGCTTTGTAAATTCTTCATTGTCATTCTTCTCTTGCTGTAATTTTTTCTTGCAACTCAATAAAGTCCACCGACATCTATATCAACCCGGATAGGAGCCACATGAGCTCTAGAGACGGCGGTATGGTGTTAAAGTAGAACATCACCGTTGGGTGAATATCAGCATGGGTAGCGTGTATAACATCGGATGGTAACATTTACTTTAAGTATTCTCCAAAGGTTTGTTGCTGATATTGCGTTCTATTTGCTCTCCCATGCTGCGGAAGACTTATAATGTTGCTGCTCATGCAACTGTGCTGTTGCGTATTGTGAATTTGTATTCCACGAAACCTGTTTTTCATGTTTTATCTTGTGCACTGCCCTTTTACTCTATTCACTGGTCACTATCAGATGTCCCGCTTGGCGTTTGTGATCCCACATTCTATTGCAGAAACGACTCGTTTCTGACCTGTACTTAGATGCTGTTTCAGGTCTTTTGAAACAGCCTGTATACGCACAATGATTTAGTTTTTACACGCAAATGAATAATGCCGAGCCTTTCCTGCATTAAAATCAAAGGAGGTTTTTGATTTGTTCGATTAATATGTTCCCTTCCGTTCAGAAGACTTTTTCATTTCAACTCGTTCATGTCACTCTCCAAGCTCCAACATTACAGCAAACCATCCTTAGGACATTTGAACAACATATTTATTTGTTTAACCATCACTTGCTCACTTATCCAAAACGGCGTGTTCCGGTGTATGAAAGCCAGCCGGGCAAGTTTCACTATACATGCGTAGATAAATTCTAACAAAGAAAATAGATTAGAATTTAGAAGGGAGTTTAATGGAATTCATAAAAAAACATAAATAATATTAATTTAGAATTATTTTAGCATATACAAACCAAAGTCTCATTTCTTTGCAATTACAAACATACCACAAATAAGATCTCGAGTTAGAGTTCAAAATAGACGAGACCACTGTAATTTTAAATGAGGTGAACACTGAAAACAATTTTTCCCCTCCTCTCTTTTTCTACGAGATCATTTTCTGTCAGATTTCATTTTAAGATCCTCCGTGAGTGTGAATCTCGTGCAAGATACCTTTCATAGATCAAATGTTCTCGTGAAATTTGGTCTTCAGGTTTTTATTAAGCCTCTGAATTTGATATGCTTGATATTAGCCTCGGCAATATGTTGATAAGAAGAGGACACAGAAATTGATCGGAAGCTCAATTCTTAATCAATTAGCTGTATTTTAAAATTGAGTTGGGTGTTTGTAAGTGAGTCCCGGTGCCCAATTGTTTGATTTCTGAATTAGTTTCAGGACTTAAACCAAGGATATAACATTCAAAAGCTGAAACAGACAATTTTTCATTTAAGATTTCACGATGTACAAGACTTAACATGTACTCAGGGCCGGATTAAGCCCTGTAAGGGCCTATTGGTTATTCAAATTTCCAGGACTGCCTTTCCCCACCCCAACTTTCAAAGCCAGATATTTTTTGTTGATTTCAGTTTAATGTCTATGTAAGTAGCTTTCAAGCAGCAGGTATTGTGACAAACTGAAATAACAAAACATTTAGTTGCGGGTCACCTTCAAAAAACTTGTTCTCATTATCTTGCGTGTAAAAAAATAAGTTAAAGGTAATTGATAAATTAAAAAGTAAAAAAATTATAATAATTTTTTAACGCAATCTAAATACTCTGAGACAAAGTTTGCCGGGGACATTGGCTTGTGAATCTTTAAGCTAACTTCAGAACAAATTGAACCACACTAATCTGCAAGCGAATTTGAAAACGCATAAAAAGTCCTAAGAATAATGTTATGGGATTTAAACGATACTTGCTTTTAGTTTGAATAATTTGAATGCGTGGCTCTTATAAATCAAACAAAAACATCGAAATTAACCTTCAGTCTGGCGCATCTAATCTGCGAGATGAAGCATCCATGAGTTGCGCCCGAACGTGCTAGCATCTGTATTGCGTCTGACAGAAGGTTAAATCACCCTAAAAATAATAGAAAAATAAATCCCGAGGCCTCGGGACCTCCTAAAGATGTGGTGCAGTTGCTTACTTTGCCTTTTTGGTAATCTGACCCCGAGCGCACTCAACCAAACTCAAGGAGGACCTTCCGCGGATTCAGGTCCCGTGATCCTCTATTCTCGATGCCGAAACTTTTTCACTAGGCCACCGAGGGTCTATTCGAAAGCTGAAATTAATGGTCGTTCAGAGATACTGGATTATCTTCGATTCACCAACAAGGAAAATAATTCAATAATTTAACGTCTAACCCCTCAAGTCAAACGCGTCATTAAAATCCCTGATTAGCAATAACGACATTAAGAAAGCAACAACAGACCATGACAATCCGTGAAAAAAAATTTAAATTTTTCGAATTCACAGACAACTGCATAACAACTACATTAACATTTCATTATTACTATTATCATTGTTTTTATTTGAAAAATCCACTTTTAAATGATCGACACAAAGTTAACTGCCTTCACGTCTGTTGCAACAACACACGATTCTTTTTCTCTCTCTCGCCATGTAATTATTTCACTGCACGTGATAGCCGAGTTAGGTGCATGCGTTTTCCTCCAATGCGGAAAGAGGCCTGTAAAAATAGAAACAAAGATGTCATTAGTCTCAAGGTGAATACGCATTAGTTGCGATGCGTGATTTCGTCTCCGCGCAGATGTTAACTAACGAGCAGCGCAACAACACAATGAATCGAGTGACTTTCTGATTTGCAGCTAAGAGGAGGCGTTGTGAAAATCTAGGTCGCCAGATCGTGGACCCTGGCATTGTTTGGTGAAGCCTTGACGAGTTTCCGATTACAAAATATAGTCTACCGGAAAAAGTTGGTTTCCCAAAGAAAACACAAACGAGGAGAAATGGTCAGTCGAGCGTATAGGCTAGACTTGTTAACTAGATTACGGCGGCAAGATCATTTTATTTGGTTTTTCAAAGGAGATCATACAAAATGTTGGTTATTCACAAATACAATCAATATCAAATTAAGGCGATACTTGAGAAATCAACCCCATGAGACGATTTGATTTTTTCATATAAAAATAAGTTTCCTTTAGGGACATAATCTGTGCGCAGGAGGTAAAGGGCACTATGCCCATTTTTTTTCCAATACTGGAATAACGTTATATGTTTGCTGTGCTTTTGCGAAACTATGCCGAGGTATAGAACACTAAGTCCTATTTGATGAAGTGGTAAGGATATTCACTATTATAAAAGGCATCGTGCCGCATCTTGTATAGAGGTAAGGAGTATTTCCACTCTTCTCCTGCAAAATTTTATCTTTGTAACGACCTCCGATATACGGATGATACTCGAGAAAGAAATAAAACCAGCGGTTCTCGACTTTTTCGTATACTTCTATAGTATGACGTGTTTAGCTTCGTAGTATAGTGAAACGAATTGTGTACGCAATCTACAATGTATCAATCATATCAAGACCACGTATCAAATGTCATTATTTAACTCGTTGCGTTTTAGAGTTATTTAGCCCAAAATTAGACACATGTCTACAATTTCAGTATAGTATAAAGATCATGTATTGAAGTTCCCCCACGAAGCCCTTCGAAGGATTTGTCCCAAAATTTGATAAAAGTCTCCACTTATGGCCATGAATCCATAAGGCAACTTTCATCTGTCTAGCTCATTGGGTTTGTAAGTTAGCTTGTTTCCATTCACACAGACAAATAGACACACAGGCTTCCAAAATTCGATAGAAATTTATATTTCGGGGGCAAAGGCAACACAGCTATAGACAGTACGCCGCCCCATGCCCCTGTTCCTGCAATTATTACAGTTGCCATACCGATAGCCATATAAGGGAAAGTATTTTAATCACCAAAATATTCGACCAAAGGATTAGGATGAACCGTCAATTTTTAGACCTTCCTGGGTTCGAAAAAAATTGGGGGAATCATACCGATAAGCAGAAAGGCATAATTCTCCAAATTGTTTTCGGATCCAGGAAGGTCTAAAAATTGGCGACTCATCCTAATCCTTTGGTCGAATATTTTGGTGATTAAAATACTTTCTCGTCGTATACGAGAAAGTGACATTAAATTTAAAGGGATCAATTCATGCTCACGAGATACACATCAAATGCGGTAGGGCATCGGGATTTTGGAGTCTATCAATTTATTAATTCAATTTATGGTGATGATAATGAGACAAAATACCTCACTTTAAAACAAAGTCACGATTTAGCCCTCCAGCGGGCGCGCGTTTTCAAGAGATACTTGCACTGTGCATCGTATTAGATATTTATTTCTTTTATAAATTTAAGCGCAATTTTTATTTATAAAATCTTTGTTTACTGTTAAGCTAATAAATACTAATAATTTAAATAAAAGCGCGATTTATTTTTGTAAAACAACACGATATATTTATGTAATACGATGCACGATATGTAAAATTTGTGCAGGCGCGCCCACTGTAAGGTTAAAACAAAATATTTTGGTTAATCATCCGAGAAACCGTCTCACATTCGCTTAAAAGGCACGTTGGCTCTCTTAAGGAACCATCTTCATTTCGCGAGGAGAATTTTCGCACAAATTTCTCCCAGCAAGGCAGTTAATCTCTTCAGGGACGAATTTTTAAAAAAATGATAATGAGATGCATTATTTTATTTGATTATATTGAATTTAATAATTCTGAATTCTGATCCAACAGACTTTGATTTTTTAAGCAGAATAATTTTACTCGGAAGAAAAACTTAAATACAACTATATACTTACGTGTCAGTATCCTTGAAGAGGTTAAGGAATAAGTGCTTACTGGAGTAGTGGGGGAAAAAAGTATAACTGTAAAAATAACGGGAACAGTGTTTTTCTCCAGCAGAAAACTGGTTACAAAACCTCTGTCAGCCCTATGCTTAAAAATACACAGTTCTTTTTAAAAGGTGTGTTAATGCCATTCGATTTACCACAAATATTAGTACTATTATTTACTTCTAGCGCTTGAGGAAAAAACAACCATAAGTAACCTACTGGATTAAAGCAAATAATGACAGAGGAACATGAATCGATGGAAGAAGACTGTGGGTTTTATTCTCTGGCCGTGATCTTAACTAGTCTTATTCAAAAACTGCCAGACCAATGTGCACGATAGCAATGAATTGCGGTCCTGGATGCGATCGGACTGGTCGCTGGAGGTTTTCCCTCCAAGAAGAACACAAATGTGTGCCAGTTTCCCCAGGAAAGCAAGCTACACCTCCTCCAGTGTATTGGAGCTAAGTCGGACTTCTACCTCAGGTATCTATGACTACAGAAGGTGTCGTCTTTATCCTGAGTCCTTAACTCCAGAACATCGTCCGCACAGTAACACGTTCTTGGTGCCTTGTTGCTCGAGATAAAATATTTTCATGTCTTTTTAGTTTTAATGTAAAACTTCCACGCATGCTCCAAAAAAAAGCTGCAGAAGATAACAATAAAAAATTGTTAGAAATTGTGAATTTTTTAAAACACTTTCAAAAATTAGTTAAAATTAAACATAATGTTGCATTGAAATGGAATTGGTATCATTTAAAAGCTAATTTTTTTAAAATTTTAATATGATTTTTGCGCGATAGTGTGCTCCGAAGTAAATGTGGAAAAACGTTATATTTTAGTGTAATTATTAGTTAATTAAAATTTCGAAAAATTCCTTTCTTACTGAGTACCTACTACCCAAGAAGCAACCACCTGCCAACTTTCAAGTTTCTAGTCCCAGTGGTTTGAGAGACTCGGTGTTGAGTGAGTGAGTTTTTCTCTTCTATAAATATAGACTAAGTGAGATTAAAGCCACCACCATGAGAGTTTAAAAAAGACGTGTCATAATTTAACTTTGTTAGTTTATCTACACGAGCTACTTTTTATCTGTCAGAAATCTCTCTTTAGTTTCCATTGAGAGGATTTACAACTCGTAGAATAAACCAATGAAGGTGAATTATCTTTACAGTTATTTAAGATCTTAACAGCGCGATAACTGTCAACAACAACACAAAGCTAACTGTTTACTATTAAAAGCACTGCAAATCACTTTTAAGAAGCAAATGGGAAAATGAAACGTAACATTTATTTTCAACGAACATTTCGTTCCTGTTTTCCGAAAATAACAGAAACGCCGACCAATAAATTCGGCCTTTTATTTATAACGGTTTTCTAAAACGTTTATTTAATATCAACAAACAATTCGCTTTCAATTTTAAAAATAACGGAAACTCTCACTGCTGGTTTATATGTATTTTTAAAATTCCTACTTCAATAACAAAATAAAAATACTCATTTTTAAACAACCCATAAAACTGTACTTGGCATAGTTTTATGATTTCTTTTCGCAATTATAATACTTAGCAAACAGCAAGGATTATAATCGTGGAAAATTTCATCATATTTAATGACAAACGAAAAGGCTCGAATAAAGTAGTATTCAATATTAAAATGCTCTAAGAATGGCGAAAACAGCGGTAGGTAAAATCATCGATACATTTTTGAACTTGAGATTTTATTTTTCTGCTTACTGAATGATATTTTAAAACAATTTAAGAAGGTTAAGTTGCCTTTTTGAAAAATTTTCGAATAGAAATAAGATGCAGCGCAAAACAAATACATATTGTAATTTGTATTTACAATTTTAACTGCTGACAATGACAATATATATATATTTTTACTGCCTTTTATTTTTATGCTAAATATAATAGATATCTCATTGGCCAACTGCCATTAGGTCTGCGCTGCAGACTCAAAAAAAGTTTGCAATTATTAATTTATCTTCGTAGAATTTGAATAGAATCTAATTTTTCATCCTTACTAAAACATAATGCTTATACAATTCTTGGCATATCAAATTCGTGTTTTTATTTATATTGAAGGTACTACGTATCTTCTTTAAAACGTATATAAATATTTGCATTTAATCAAACAATAGCTTTTGTACAAATAAGTTTTTATATGATTCAAAAAGAAGGGGTTTTTTTTGGTAGAATTTCGTAAGGTTGTGACTACTATCATTGTATTGTTAATAAATACGTTCCATTGTAGACAAAAGTATTCGTTTAGCGATTCACAGTTAATATAATACTGATTTGTTTTGTTATTCATTATTTCATTGTAAAAACGTGGCAGAAAGACATTAAAACCATTGATAACAGTTAGTAGCTATTATTATAAAGAAAACTGATATATAATGGATTTAGTTCGCTGTGTAATATTGAAACGTAAAAGCCAGTATGTTGTCTGTACAATTCCGAGCACGTGCTTAATAAAAAATGAAATAGTACCAGTTTAGTCAGAAACAAAGAGTATTTAAATAATGAAATGAAATTCTATGAATTTAAAAAAATGGCGGAAAGAGTTTGACGTTAGTCTCCGGGGTAACATGAATGATTTAATTGTTTTCTGAAAATAATTCAAGCGTTGGGCATTAAAATATGGATATTCAACCGAAATCCTATACCACATTTACAACAACCAAAATTAACTTTCATTCTCCCAATTTGTTTAGTGAAGTTTTGATTTTTCAATTTTGATGAAATACGGAGATGGTTTCGGGAACTTTTATAGGAAGATATTTTTGTGCTTGCCGTTTATAGATGATTAAGTATGTTCCTATTTGAATTTCCGACTAGATTAAAAAATAAAGATTAAATAAAATTCCGTTTTCAGTTTTATTCTTCGGTTTAACGGTAATAACCGCATTATTTTTGGTATAAATAAGACATGGCAGGATGGTTTTCGATAAGAAAAAGTTTTGAATACTAGGAAACCTCTTCAAAAAAAGATTGTATCTTTCTAAGAATTCGAAAAAAAGGAATATATTTTTCTGTCGACTTACGTAGATATCAATAATGTATTAACAATTCGTGTGTATATATCGGTAATGAAAAAGCAAATTATTTTCTGCGTCTTATAAAACAAGCGGGATGCAAATATAAAGAGATGAAAAATCTTCGAAACTACCTACAGAGGTACCAAATGGGAGTGAAATTATCGCATTTTCTGAACTCCAAGCAGGGATGTTCTAGAAATGGTTTGGGGGAGGAAAGGAGATGCGTCAACGCGGCTAATTCCTGACATCTGGTCATTTTACTATCGATACTAATGATGGCATGCCCGAATACATATGGAATTTAATAATAATCAACGGAATTTCGTGATGGAACTTGGATTGCTCACTGAAATCAGGTGACTATATTGTCTCTATGCATAATAAAATTAGAAAGGAAAATTCCTCAAAATATAATTCTTCAAAGTTTAATTCGTCTTTTATAAAATTGTTTTTGAAATGTTCAATCAAAAGTAAAAAAAAAAGTGGAAAAATTAAGCAGCGAGATGACTCGGGACACACTGTTCAATATCAGGACAAATCTGAGACTTTTCCAATCCGGAGAGAATGCATCATAAAGTCTCATTTTCAATGAAAGCAAGCAAATTCTTCATTACACTGTACTTTGTAATAGCGATATATACACATATAGAAGATAACTTATTTAAAAAAATTAAAAGCTGCTGAAATATTCGCAGAAAGAAAGCTTATTCTTTGACTGAAACTTCAGTTACTGCGGAAAGCAAATCTGGCACATTCTGCAGTGACAGAAGAAATCACAGCGGGAGAAGAGCAAAACAGTGGATCCCAATCTGTTACTTATCAAGAGTCCCTTCGCGCTTCGACCTCCGCTGCCCGACATCCAGGACTCCAGAAGAGATTCAATTTGTTGATATTTCTCTCAACAATGCGCATTAGAAAAATACACGCGCGATTTTTTTTTTATTGTATACGAAGTGTACAAAGAGAAAGTATTGTATTTCTCAAAAAATTCGATCACGAGATTTTCATGAATCCGCACGTTTGAGACAACTCCGAGCCCGAAAAACCTTCTTTAGAATTATGTCTGTCTGACTGTCTATCTGTCTGTAAACACGATAATTCACAAACACAACAAGTTAGACGGATGAAATATGGTATGCAGTCTCCAGACCAAATTTCTAACCAATTTTGGCCGGAATCCATGAACGTGAAGTCTGTCTTGTAGGTCCGTGTGCATGTGATAGTTGAAAAAAAGGAAGAGAGCTAGATAGATAGATTTCTGTTCGTGGTTTCATTATCAGAACTGTAGGTGTATATCAAATTTTTGGACCAAATCTATCGATCAGATGACCGCTAGGTCTGTAGAGTAGGTTTGTATGTGTCCGTGTATGCGAACGCGATAGCTCGGAAATGTAACGAATTAAACGAATGAAATTTGGTATGGACGAGTTTTCTGGTTTGTTTATTTATGTTGAAAACCTTGACTTTATCTGCTTGTATGCTGGACTTTCGCTCTGAAGATTCCATTGACTTAGCATGACACCGGAATTACGTAGCACAGGCACTTAAATGTAAACAAACAAAGCAGAAAACTCGCCCATATGGTCTTGCGACAAAAAGTGAAAATCCATATTAAATTTTAGATCCAATAGGTTCGAAGAGAGACGTCTAAATGTACACTCTGTTTCCTTCACGCCATATTGTGCACAAAACGCAATATTGTGTCACTCTAGGCAGCGTGCTTTTTGTGAAATCCCGGCAAGTGACTCACCTGCGGACTTCGGCTCTCCCTCTGATATGCGGACTCTCATAAGGAGAAATGAATAGAACGCGCCATGTTGTGTTAGCATGGGAGGAAGTTAAGGCCCACTGGTTTAAGGTGTTATTTTTTATCCATGAGAACATCATTTGAGAAAAAACTACAATTGTTCATCCAGGAATTTGAAAAGCGGGTTTGCTAACAAGTCTTAAAATCGCGCATTCAGTATCAAACAGTAACAAAGAGTTTACTAACAGAATAAATTGCATTCGTTACATAATATTGTTTCCATTAACAGTGAAACAATATTAGTGAGATGCAGAAAAGGTTTTGTTCAATTTTCCAAATTTACCCTTAAGATTTTATATTTTTTTTGCCTAGATATTCAGACGGACAGAAAGACGAAGCGTCTGTTATATCACTTCGAACTGCTCATAGAATAAATCAGAGGTTCACAACCTTTATTTCTTACAATTTCCCCACTTTACACTTTTTTATTTCTTCCTTGAATAATATTTTTAAGTACCCGCTATATCATACCCCCCCCAAACCATCCCTTCTTGCAGAAAAAAGTTTTTATTAATAATTGCAAAGGTTACGGTTATCTTAAGAGTTGAACGATTCAAGTTAATTTAATAACAGTATTAGTTCCACGTGCTAACAAATGAAAATTGAAATAATTTTTCCTGAACTTATGATGAAAGCTAGCAATTTCCCATGGTGGTAATCAACTATTCAAATGGAAGGTAATTTCATCCTTGGATCCTTGAACTTATTTTATGGAGCTCAGTTTTATAAAATTAGGTTCGAATGAAGGCAGATCTAATCTCATAACTAGAGTTGCGTCAAACTCACTGGGATATTTGCTAGTAATATACGCATGAGACCGGTGTGTTCACAAGTTCTGTGTTAGTGAAAGGTGTTAAATATTTTATTGCTTTAACACCGAGTACTTGCTGCTATCTAGCAGGCTTTCGGATTTACATGACTATCACTTTTCACACAAGATTGGAGAAATAAAATTCTATAATCTTTTTTCCCTTTTCATCCCTTATGTTTCGTGTTTTCCGCCATTGCCAGCATTACTTTCGAGTACGGTACACGTACCCCCAGAGTGTACCACAGTTTGGGAACCTCTGCTTTAAATGATTAAGTTTTCTTTCTCCTTTTTCTTAAAGTTTAATTTAAAGCAAATTGTTCTATTTAACTCTCTGAGTTTGGGATTTGTCCAGATGATTGGAATTGGAATAAAAACTTTTTTGCCTCATTAAATGCTATTTGTCAAACTATGCTAGGCTCCGCATTTTTATTCCTATCCTTCAGAATGCGAGAGGCAATTAAAATGGATAATGAAGATCCAGAGGCATTCTGCAAAATTAAAAATGTTATTTATTTAATTCAATGTAAAGAATGTACATTGGTCAATGAATGTATATTGGTCAAAATAGCACAGAATTAAATATTATAATTAATGGTCATAGATCAGCAATTAAGAATTTTAGAAAAAACAATTCACATGATTACGAGCTTAATCATTTCCAGGAGCATAGTTTCGAGAACACTGTTATTTTATCCTTGAGGATAAAATTGTAGATCTTAACAAAAGACTAAGATTTGGAAAAATTACGCATTTGCAGCCTAAAAACTCTTTTTCCATACGGATTTAACAGCAAATTAAATGGTGAGGGTTACAGTGAATTTAACAAGATATGTATTTACAAAAAGTCAACTATTTTTAAAAGTTTTTTGAACATTGCAAATAATAAAAAATTTAGATCTAACAGAGGTAAAGTTAAAAGCGGAAATTTTGTTATTGTAATGGAGGAAATTCAGGAATTTTGTAATTTTGACCATAGCTGGGAAAATATTAATAAAATAAAAAATTATATTTTTAAACTCAGAAAATATAGACATTATAGAATTAAATTTGAAGAATTAAAATTTAATAACTTCAATATTAAGAATATGTTCTTAGATGTGGTAAAATTTAAACTTGGAATAATTAACAATAGACTTCTGTTTAAAGTTAACAAAACTGAGAAAAAAGAATATTGTAATGTTAATTTTCTTGATGTTTTCTTCGAAGAATTAAAGATACCTAAAATTATTCATGATAATAAAGGATACTTTCCTGTTAAAGATATTTCTATAATCTCAACTGCATTTAAATTTTCAAGGACTCTTTAAAAAGCAAATTTGTAACTATAATTTCTATTGTAAAAATTTGAATGAGATAGACAGTACACACTGCTATTGTAATGAAGAAGAATATAAAAAAATTATTGATAAAGATAGGGGGCATGTTGTTACGGGTATTTTAAATATTGTTAAATCTAACTCTCTTCGAGAAATTACGAAAAGAAAACTAAATTTAGGTTGAGAAATAAAGTTAGTCATATAAAAGTGGTTGATTCCATTAATCGAGACTTGGATATATTCATTGCAAAAATAGCTAGAAAATATCATTGGCCTATTGAAGGATTTTTAGAGTGGAAACAGTACATTCTGATGGAGACCAAAAATAGGATCAACAAAAAATAAAAGTAAAATTAATAATAGAGGTATTTTCTTCAACAAACATCTTAAAAAAGAAATTGATAATTTAAAAAGTAAATTTATTGTTACCACAGTTGACAAAGCAGGGAATAATTTTTGCATAATGTGTAAATTCCACTTTAAGGAAATTATTCGTAGTGAATATAATTCAAATAAAACATATCCACTCGTTAAAATTGGCAAAAAAGAATTGGATAAGAGAATGTTCGCCCTTGCTAAAAAAAACTGAAATTAAGACCAGTACTTTAATTTTTCCTTACCTTTTCCCAACTATTAAATTTCATAAAAATCCGTTAAAATTCAGATTTGTTACTCGTAGCACTGGCAGTTGTAATTTTTATTTTGGAAAATTTTTCTTCAAGGTTCTTAAAAATATTCTTAATAAAATCAAAGAAGAAGAGAACTTCATTATTGCTAATAATAATGAAATTTTGAATTTTCTTAAATCTTCTTCTTCTTCCTTCTTTCTTTGAATTTTATTAAAGAAAATAAAATATATAACATTAACACATTTGATTTTGAGAATCTATTTACTAGCCTCCCATATAAAAAATTAATTGAAGCCTGCTCAAAGTTATATGATTTGTTCCTTAATACTGATATAATAGATAAAATAAATGGTTAGAAATTTGCAAGGTTAATATTTGAGTAAATTATCTCCTTAATGGAATTGACTATTATAAGTATTCTTATGGCATTCTTTTGGGTAGTTGTTATTCTAGTGCATTGTCTAATGTATTTCTTCATTCATTCGAAAGAGAACTTATTAAGAATGAAGTTATTTACTTTTATAGTTTCATTGATGAACTGATTGTGTTTAATTTTAATGATTTTGAATCTTTATTTAATTGCTATCCAGAAGAGCTTAAATTAAACAAAACCAATAATGAAATTAACAAATGCAATTTTTTGGATTTGGTAATCGAAATTTTGGATTCAGGTGTCTCTATTGGCTTTTATGATAAAAGAAAAAGACTTTAATTTTAAGGCCATTACACTTTGTGACTTTCAAACTAATCTTAACATTAAAATATTAATAAAACATTATTTATTCTCAAATTAATAGAATAAAAAATATTTGTAATAACCATTCAACTTTCGTCACAGCGTTTGATAATTTAAATAATAATTTAAAAGAAAACGGCTACCCAAGTCATTTCTTTAACTATAATAACTTTATTAAAAAAGGATTGAAGAGCTTCTAAATTTCTGTTAATTTAATTCGAATTTTTCTCAATAGATGGAGTTAGATTTGTTAGCTTCTAGACTTAATATCCTTTGTTTCTGATTTGCTTCGATGGCGTTGTTTTTACTGGTATTTTTGGCAGAAGGTAATGTTAATTTTATCTTCTTTTTCTTTATTAGATTTGTTAAAGGAGACTTTCTGAAGTTTTTCCTATTTAAGAAAGGTTTTTCCTACATTATTTCAATTATTGGATAAATTCAGGTCACAGAGGGAATATTATTTGACTATTAAGTCATTCCCTTGACAGAAATTTATCCATTTTAGAATTCCGATGGCGAGTGGCTCTTTGAAAAAGTTCTCAATTCGAGTTCCCTTTCATTTTTTTTATTTTATTTGTTTAATCTTGATGTATTATAATTTTTATTGAAGCATGATTTTTATTTTTTGATTGTATCTTAATTGGTTAGTTGATTATAGACAATATTGTTAATGCAATAACTGGATGCTGCTGCGTTGCACGCTAAAGGTATATTGTTATTGATATTGTTTACTTGTTCTGGTTCTTCTGTAATTTCTTTATTGCATATTAAAATATCTTAAAAATCAAGATGTATATTTTGTTCTTATGTTATTTCACCCAAGATGTATACTTTATAATAAGCGTTATTATTATTGCCTTCTTTATTATAATCTTAATTTAAGTTTTAAGGTATGTGATGAAGATTACATGATACATCGTCTAATAATTAGATGAAATATCGTCAATTAAAAATATATTTCTACATTGTTCACCTGCGAATGGAAACAAATGCCGTCTATATAATAAGATGCTATATAAACTTCGCATCTTTACAAACTTATTTCATAAACTTTTATAAACGCTAAGGACATATTTATATACACATACTTATAATAAAAAGATGCATTACAGCATGAAAAACACTATTTTTTGAACTTTTAATTCTAATCATTGTACCAGAAAGTAGAGAGCGTGTGCTAGTAATATGTAATTAAAATTTTAAATTTAAAATAAATATTTAAATAACTTAAGTGATTGGAACTATTGATTAAGATGGAGTTTCTGGTGTTTCTTGAAAAAACACCAAATTGACTTAATAGAATCAATTCGAGCTTACTTGACACTCGCCGATTTAATTTTGGAATCCATATATATATGTATCAAAACAAACAAGAAACAAAAGACAAAAATTCAAAAATATACAAGACACAATGGCAAAAAATAGACAAAAATTATAATAAATTGAAAAATATCACGGCTATATATATATATATAGTTTTTTAGAGGGCTAAGTGGCGTGTTGTTGCAGCTCAATGTGAGACAAATACCAGTTAGTAGTCAGATGACATGCGGAACCGCGCTTGACATGCGACCATGACGCAATTTGAATTGACTCCATTGCAAAGATACATTAGCATTTAAGAAAAAAGAATCGTCTGATAACTTCAATTTCGAACAAAGGTTTTCAATCTGTGATACCCGTATCCCCTTCCCCAGAGATACGCGAAACCAATGTTGTCAATGGCGGAAAACACAAAACTTCTAAATGATAGGGTAAAATGGGATTAAAATGAAAAAAGTCGGCAGGCAAAGGTCCTTTAGTCCGGAGAAACAAGGAAAAGAACATTCCGCCCTCTTTTTTCGTAGGGATTAGAGATGAAAGAGGGTGGAAGAGAGTGCAAATGACGTACGAGGGGTGACATTCATAGGTTGAAAGGTACTTCAAGTTAGGGGGGAGGGGAAATCACTTTTCAGTTCGCAACTTCGAAGCAATTGCAGCAACTGCAGCAGCAATTTGAAAAACTTTGAAACTTTGAAAGCAAAAATTGTTCGTTGTAATTGTAAGGCGATAATTCGCTTATTTTGAATTTTCTTTCTATTTTCAATTTTAAAGCAATTATCAGGAAATGAAAATTTCAACACGGGGTTGAAATTTTCACTTCCCATAAATTCCCCATTTCCACCCCCTTTGAGCCGGATAGCCCATCTACGAACTCGGCCGAGATTTTTACTATCCTTGCAACATATCCCACGCCGATTAAAATCAAATCAAAATTATTCCAATTATCGTGTTCACAAGATAGCATGGGCAAAGCGTTATATATATAATATACATATACACACACACACACACACATATATATATATATACCGAAATTTTCCGGAAGCCCTGTTAAGAGAGCCATTGCATAAATAACATTTTGTTGGATTTTCAACTTGGACTAATATTTTGATTCTCCAAGTTCGTGTGAAAAGTGGAAGTTATTCGTTGGGGCACTCAGTAAATAGCGAATGTTCGTAAATCTATTCCATTTTTTATAAGTTCTTGATTTGAAGTGTTTATCTTCATTCTTTTGATTTGTTCGAAAAGTTGTTGGTTTCTCAAAAAAATGGATCGAACTTTCGACTGATTTTTCTTTACAGTTTGATTGTCTCCCTAGGGGGGCATCGCGAGTACACGGATGAGAAGCCGCCGGATAAGTAAGCGGGTTCTCTCTACACCGGAGAATATAGCAACATGTAGGGTAGTCACCTCCACTCCGATGACGGGACGTAGGGGTTGGGCCGTGGCCGGCGATGGCCGTTAGGACTCCAACTTCAGTGCCCGAGTCCGTTCTGGTCCTTCAGATTTTACCGCATGGCTTCGCTCTAGGTGGGGGGGGGGGGTTCCATGCGTTTACAGTCTGATTTTTAAAAAATGAAATGTGATTGACTACTGGGTAGCCATGGAAAAAGAGTCACTTCCGAGAACTCAATGTCAAAGCATTGAAATATTTAATGCCTTTCACGAATATAGAGTTTTTGGAAACAACATTCTCATCTTATGCGTGTATTAAGAGTGTGATGGAATTGTCTTCCATTTTAATAGTTGATTATCATAATGAATAATTGCCAGCTTTCATCATTAGTGAATACGAAATTATTTCAAGGCTGTTTTATGTTGTTTCGGTGTCGAACTAATACTATTAGACATAGTGGAATAAAATGTAAAATAAAAAATGAACCCTAAAAATGTTATTAATTCTAGTCGTTTGACTCTTAAGTCTTTGACTTTAATAACAAAACTGCTTTACGTGGCGGGATGGTTTTGTGGGAAGGTGGTTTGAGACAGTACGGGGTACTCAAAAACAAAAACACTAATCAAGGGAGAAAAAAATGTTGGGAGCCTCTGATTTAGAAACAAAGCTCCGACCTACGAAGATTTGAGCGGTTAAGAACACGAATGACATACTGATGGGCATAGAACTATGTAAAAAGCTTTGACTGAAGAAGATACCCGATTCACCGAGCTTCAAACTCATCACGGATCAATAGAACTTAATGGCGCGGGCAGCCAGAGTCTATTTGAGTAAATAAATACATGACTATGTCCTCAACGAGCAGAGGCAAATAGTGCTTGACAATCTGGATACAATTTAGAGGGGCTTACAGCTGCAATTCTCTCCAACGGCATCGTGCAGTAATTGAATTGCTCTCGGGGGAGCTCTAATTCTATTACTGTAAGCCCCAAATCTCGTAATTTAAGGGCATCCTCTTTAGAGAGCGAAAAGTTATTGTTTCTTTAAGATGATATCTCAGAGTTAAAGAGCTCCTTAAATTTTACAACACATTTTTTATTCAAATAAATATAATCCAGCTTGCTTTTTGGGTCCTATCCAAGCTTCGAAGTATTCGAGGTTCCTAACTCAACATATCCAGAATTTTAGGATAGGTTCGAACTTCATTGGGTTAACCCGGTACGTATAGGTAGTAATAAGCAAAAAATAACTTAATTGATGTAGAGATTCCTTTTAGTTTGAAATTCTTTTTAAAAGACTTTTTTTAATTCCGCAATATTTTGTAAAATAAATAAAGAACAAGTTTACACTTGTAAGTATCAATTGTATATAAATATATGAATTCACAAATTATTGGACAAACTTTACCTCTGTGATTTTAAAGAGGATTAAACATTATTTTTTTCTTATTTGGAGTACAAACTGAGCAAATATTATGAAAACTATATGGGATTGTTTCCACAGTGTATTAATTATACAAACAAATGTTATAGCGCGGAATAAATGATATTTTATGAAATGCTAATTGAAAAATAATATTCAACGATAATATTTGATTGCGGAGAAAGTTTCTTATCGGTTTGCAACTAAAAATTAAAAGAACTATTTTCTATATTTCAAGTGATGATCATCGATACAAATATACACTCTTTTGATCGACAACTATTGGCCTTTTTTCTAATCGAATCAAAATCCCTTCAGTTAACAACGTCTGGGATTTCTTACCTAAAAAAATGAACCAACCCTGAGATTTTCTCCAAGCCTCTTTTAAAGTGAGTTTTGAACTATTTAAATAATTCTGCTGTAAAAAAAGTTTTTGTGTGATGAAATGACTGCTTATGTCCCAGTCGTGATTTACATTCTCCAAGATTCCATCAATTTTTTAAATGACTGATTGATTGACAAGAGAATTTGGAATCAAATATGACATTTTTGGCATCAAAATTTCTAGCCTGAAAGCATTTACATTTACTTTCAGCCGTATTTGGTAAAGTTGCATCGTGCTCATAAACAAGCCACAATTTTTAGAAACTTGTGTCACTTCTTCTCTTTTCTATAATAAAATTTCAGAATGCATGGGATTTCTTATTTGTCTTCACTTATTTTCAAGACCCAATACTTTTCAATGAATAAACTAATATTAAAACTTTTTTTCAAAATTGTTCTGTTAAATTGTAGATTTCAAACAGTATTTGGTTTTGCAGTACAATGAGAATTCCTAAAAAGTCTATACCTGTTCCATCTTTCGATCCATAAAATATCCCTCTCCTCTTTTTCTGGTCCCAGTATTTTATTTCATAGAAATATCCAGCACATTAAAGTACATGAATTATGAAATAAGATATGTAGCTTTACAATAATGCAAATATATAACATTAAGAACACATCCAATAAAATAGCTTCAAAAATTTCTTTGCTATATTCACAAGAGATTCTTCTTTAACTTTAAATCAATTTTTAGGACTAAATAAAATTTTTCCAAAAAAATTTAGAAAATTTAATGCTGCTTACTTACTATTATTATTATTAACATTTTAGTTTTCAACAAACTTAAAAAGGCGAACATATAAATACATAAATTCCAGAGTTTACGTACAAATAGCATGATAAAATATCGAGAGGTTGTTTCGTAAATGAATCTTCCTAGCTGTACTTGATTGAGATAAAAAAGAATACCAGTAGATCCCTTAGACAAGTACAACATATAAATATTTTACTAAAAAATGCAATTCATTAATATTTCAATCCATTTTGTAGAAACAACACATTAATCTCATTCTGTTGTTCATCTCGATGCTTTAACCAATTTCTAGTTTCAGGCAAATAGGCAAAATCGAAAGACAGTCAACTCATTGGCGGAGCTGGTCAAAAATGTGGTACATATCTGCGATTCTGGTGATTAAACCATATGCCATATTTCATATATCTAGCTCGTTGCGCTGTTGGATACCATGTTCAAATGCACAAGAACGACGATCCCTTTAACGGATTTTGTTCAAAATTTTATAGAAACCTATAATTTTAGAGTAAAGACCGCATCCGAACTTTCACCCCCCCTAGCCTGTTGATTTTTGAGTTATTGTGTTTCACAGACAGACAAACATAATTCCAAAATTGGTTTTCTCGGTCTTAAGGGACGTAGAGACTCATGAAAATCACGATGTTTAAATAAAATAATTAAAAAATTACAAAACATTTTTAACACAATTTCTGATACAAAATCCGCTAACGAATTTGAAAACACGAAACTTATCTCAAGAATAACATTCTGAAATTGAAACGATACTTGGCTTTAATTTAAATAATTCCGAGAACGCAAAACGATACTTGGCTTTAATTTAAATAATTCCGAGAACGCAAACTCTTATAAATCAAATGAAACGAATTGGAAATAATTTTTTTAAAAATCTCGGACTCCCAAAAGTTACGGGACAGTTGCCTGCATTGCCTATTTAATAATCCGACCCTGGCGATAGAGAAAGAATAATAGCAATAACCCTTTCAAAATGCTGGGATCCCATTTTATATCTTGGACCTCCCTTCTAGGAGTAAACGAAGCACCTCTTTGACAATCGAAATCCGCACTGAATCGTCGCTGTGACGCGGGTGCATCGTGGCGGTGGAAATTACTCACAAGGCCCGAAAAAAGACAAAAACCCCCTCTGACGCATTCGACATTTTCAGGATAATCCCGTCTTTCGAAATCCCAGGACGCCGTTTGCACCCAGGTTTTTCCCCTTATTGAGGGAGGTAGGGCATATATATATCGAGTACTGAGTCTGGAACGATATATTTTGGATTTTATACCTTAAGGGAAGCAGAATAAATCCTGAAGACTGGATCGGTAATAATAACAGGATTATTTCACAGAGAATACTTGGGATCAGCTAGTCCGAGTCCGTAAGTGCAGGAAAGCATGATATAGTAACGACTGAAAGAGGGATGGAAATGCTGATTGGTTTCGGATGAACCGAAACGAAGCAGGTATTTTTTCATTTAATTTTATTTCTATAATAATAAATGCTTCTTTTTTATCGAATACCAATCCTACAGTGAGCAGTGATCCGCACTTTTACCTTCTTTAAAAGTAATTTTGAATATGTTGATAATTAAATGATAAAATTGTTCAATTCATACATTTTTTAAGTCAAGAAAGAAAGCATTTGGAAAAGAAATTTCAATTAATATTCAGTGTTTTTTATTAATTAAATTTAATAAAAATAAAGCTCGAAATAATTTTTTTTAAATTTATATTTCCTACATTCCTTACATCTTTTTATGCAGATTTACACAAATTTTGTTGAAAATTAACAAATTGTGCAGCGGAAGGTTAATTTTAATGCGATTTAAGGAAAAAATTCTGTTAGTTCCAAAATTGTTGTCAAATGAATTTGCTGATATTTTGTTCTTAGACGATTTTGGTGAACCTTTCCAAAACGTACTCGTCTCAATAGACACTATAAGAAATTATTTTTAATTATGGTTAGTATTATGCCACGACTCTATTATTAAAATTCAGTAAAAAAATCAAGAATGCAAAATGGAGATTTGTTAAATAAACGGAGCCTATATCTCTATATTTTAAAGCACTTATTCCATTCCTAAATCTTAAAAATCTCTAAAGCATCCTGCATTCGTGCCAGACGGATCAATCAGTGCTTGCTAGGTCAGAGCTTCTTTTAAACTCCGAGTCGAGACACCAAACGGGATGATTTAGAGAATTGTTGAGGTCGCAAAATTTCCCAGGGAATTTATTTGTTTCATGCATTTGTAAGGAAAAAATAGTTAAGAAAATCATCTTGATTTAAAACATTATATTTCCATGAAATTAACTGAATAATTATTTTTCATTAAATTTCGTTTTAGTCATCTTTAATTATTACTTAATTTTCTTATTTATTCATTTCCGTGGTGTCGCTGTAAAACTTTTCTGAAGGAATGGTTTTGCGAAAATTTTTTCATCTCGAAAAAAGAGCAATGGACGCGGATTGGTGTCCTGCGGTGAAGCTAACCAACCCCCCCACAGAAAAAAAGATATTTTTTCGGCGATTATACCATCAGAAGAGTGTTAAAATGCATGAGCGTGAAATGGGTAAATTAAAAAAAATTCGTTAATTATTTTGTTCTATGTGTGTTTTGAGACACTTATGCTGTATGTATGACATGCTGGACACTGCGAACAAAATTTAAAAATGACATTTTAATAATACTCAGTACGATACCAACATTTCATTATTACAATCATGTAAAAATTAGATTTACAAAAAATGGAGACATAACAGATTTGCTAATTTTTTTTATTTATAGAATCGGTTATGGGGTATTTTTTTGAGTATTATGTATTATACGTACTGCGTTTTATGTAAATTGTGTATTATGCTCATCGCCATCAACTCCTGGTACGAATTATATTTAATCTGTTTACATCTGTGTTAAGCATAAGAAACATATCGGGACGTCAGATTGAGACTTAGAGAAGAAATGGGGATAAAATACCTAGGATGTTTCTAGAATCAGCTACCCTCTTCCAAAATTGATAAATACTACTGAAACCCACGAATATGTATTTTTTCTATGCATTCACTTTTTATGCATGCCAGTTTTTAGGACCTTTTATGTAATATGATCACACCATGAAAATAAAAAAAACATGAATTTAATGCAATTTAAAACAACTAACTCTCATTAATGACAAATTACTCAAAATTAATGACATTAATCATAAATGACTCTCGTTATTGTGTCAAGGCTGCAACATTTCAGCATTGTAAAAAAAACCCTGCAAGAACGTGAAAGAGAATTTTAGGAAGCAAAGGAGGGCAAATCCCGAATTTTTTTCGAGTCAGCTCCCCCTCCGCCGCGGCCCAAAACAGGACAGCACATACTGATGAAAAGCGAATTTTTTTATTATTATTTGCATCATTGTATCAGAACATCCAGTATAACACGCTCGGTCCCATAAACAAGCCTAAAAAATGTATGCATTATATTTTCTCATGATTTCACTACAGTATTGTAACAAACTGAAGAATGAGAAAGGCAAATTTCGGAGACAAAGATCACTTCTTTTCAACACAAGCAACCACAATCTTCCTAAACGCGGAATCCTTACTATTGAAAAAAGAAAATTTACGTTCTTGATTAATTAAAATTCTGAAATAAAATTTCTTTAATTTCTTGATATCATAAGGCGAATTTTAGGACATCTTCTAAAACATGATCATTCCGATGGAAACATTTCATAAAAATCACAGTTCATTATGCCTATGGCAGTGTCACAAATGCCCTGTCACGGCACTTTACGAAATGCTAGTGTCCCTTTTCAAACAAATGGGGGCAAAGACCCCCATACTTTCTGGGATCCAGAATCGCCCTGCTAAGATCGAGAGTCCAGACGCATCCTCTAAAGACGGATCCATCCTCAGAGATAGACGAAACTCATTATTGCGACACCACCCGATACGACCCTCTTGTTGCGAACCCAGGTAGACTGCAGAAATGGATGTGCAGCAGCGGTGTCCTGCGGTGAAGTCGCCCTCCCCCCAACCTCAAGAAGAACGTCGTCTGCGTTCATCGAACCCTTGCGCCTTCCTTCCTTCCGACAATCTCTGGAGCATCTGAGCGCGAACGCAGACGAAGAGCAAAAAAGGCTTAACTGGCCGGGAGTGAATCGATTCGCGCGTGTCTAGACCCCAGTCTAGACGGGCATTGTGCCCGTGGTACGCGTACACCCCGCGATCGATCTCGCTCGCCCTGGAAAAGGTGCTCACTCGGCCGCCGGAGCTCGCGACGTCGCCATCTTCCGAGGTAAGCTCCCCTCTCTGCTCAAAATTCCACAATCTCGACCTCCGCTAATTGACAAAAGCGAAACAATCACCGATAATAATAAGAGGTGATGTGGGTGCGTCATTTTTTCTTCCCCTTTCGATGGGTCAGTCGGTGGTTGCTTGATTGACGGGAGGATCAGTTGGGTGATTCGGTTTCGGTACTTGAGAGAGACGGAGACCGGGGGTTCCGGAGAATTGTCACCTGGACAGCAAAAGATACTGAAAGGCGGTCGGTCTGTGAGAAAGATTAGGTATTTTTGGTTTCGTGACAGGTTTTTGATGATGATGGGGAGGGTTTTTTTCTCTTCTTTTGTTGTGTGTGTGTGACGTAGTGGCTGTGTGTTTGACTGAGTTCGATATGAAGACTTGACGTCAAAAATGTTAAGGAGTTTCTTATTTGAAAATAGAGTTTAGGGTTTTGTTTTCCTTTGTTAAAAATTTTTTGTCTTTTATGTAGACTCAGTGTGATAGAAAAACTTTAAATTTATTTAGTGGTTTTCACTAACTTTTATTACGGAATTGTTAAGTTGTTTTTGCCCAGGTGTGGAAGACATGGTGTCCGACGACCTTTCGCTTTAACAGAAAGTTGATAAAAACTACTGAAAAAAAATCTAAAAGTTTATATTTCATCAAACTTTTTCCTCCGTATATATATATAAAGTTAGACTTTATATAAGATAGACGAAAATTTTTACCATTTAGCACTGTTAGCTTTTCTTAATACAGTCTGCGAGTTATTTTTTCATTTTTTATTAAAATTTCATCCTCCAGTTTAGCCCGCGAAATTGCAATTTGTACAACAAATACTCTTTTAAATTAATTTTTAAAAAATATTTTAAGGAATTTTTCTTATCAAACTTAATCTAACTTTGCTTATCCAATTGAAAACTACTACAAATATTTCATTTACAATATTATTTTTAAGACCATGAATGAATTAGGATGAATCTGAATTTTATGAATTGAAGTAAAAGTTCATACGAATTGTAAAACATATTCGGAGTTTTGCGGTACTGACAAGTTATAAAAATTACTACAAGCCTCATAATTTGCAACGATACATCGAACTACCTGCTATCAAAATCATCATGGTTGTTTAGCTTAACTTCATAACTAATTGTAGTTAGTTAAAAACACTTTTCGATTATGTGATTTCAGTATAATAAAAACGTATTCAGTATAAATCAGATCTTACTGGTAAATAAAGAAATATTTGTTATTTATCTATAAAATAACTTGAGTAATTTATAATGTTAAAATGAAATAATGAAAACGAAAATGATTTTCTTTTCTGCCGAAATATTATATGACAAATTGAATATAATATCTGATTTATATTGGGTTCAATGATTACCTAACCGCTTAAGGACTTAACCCGAGTTAACTCGTTCTAAATGCCGTAGGTTTCAAAATAATTCGGTCCTTAAGCGGTTAAAAATGCACTGCAATTATCTCCGAGCCTGTTGCTATGCGCTTGAGTATCACACATGCCTAAAGCCTAAAAAGATGTGTAACTATTATTTTTTACATTCCCGAAATGTTTCATTTGAAGCTATACTGGAAAAATATAACTAAGTGTGGTGTTTTGTTATCAACAGGTGTATTCTTATACTGGGGCTTATGCAATCCTTTCTATATATATGCGCGCTTCTTTTAACTTAATCAACACTTTATATCTGATTTAAAATTTAGAATGTTGTTACCACGCATTATGTGCTCCATTGATATATTATTATTAGATTAGATTATATAAGAACGATATTAATTAATATTACTTCGGGATTGAAAGCACTCAATTTTTAATAGTATTATTGCGAGTCACATTTTTAGAAAAATATATAAAATATGAGGAATGTTTTTAATAAATCATTTGGTGATTCTGAAAAAAATTGCGATATATTTGAAAAAAAAAATCAGTGTGTTGTCTGAAGTTTTATTTAACCTGTAGTTGCATAATTTGTTTTCCGTTCTGAATTTACTTTGGAGGTCCCGAAACCGAGACTCAGCCCCGAAGCAGCATCTCGGCTTCAGGACCGGAGGCGAATCCGCCGTGTGCGTGAGCTCGGCGCCTATTAACTCCATCGGGGTCGAACGCCCTCTCTCCGGTATGGTACGGAAGTTTGGAGAAAGGGTGACGGCTCGGGTGTCGTCCTTGTTCATAATCACAATATATGTCCCAAAACACCCTTCACAGAGCTTCAGAACGGGAATTTAATCAATATCTGAGGAGCTCGTCAGCCAGAAACTCAGGTTCAGTTCAGGTATACAATTGAACTTCTTTAGAAATATTGTTAAATTTAAGATAAAGTTACTCAGATTTTTTAATATTGAACATTTTTAATCTTACTAAACTGAATTATTTTTCCTGAATAGGAATACGCAACATTTTAGCTTTCTGCATTCAGTGCTTGTAGGATTTTTTTACGTGATATAAAAATAAGTACCGTAAAACCTCGGGAATCCGAACTAACTGAGGCTGACCTCTGTTCGGTTTCCAAGAAATTCGGATTATCCGGAAAATTCGGCAAAATACTCTCTATTAACCAAATGCAGTCGAATACCGAGTTTGGGTTCTCTGCGAAAGAGGCAGCTGCAATTCGCATCGTGGGTTTAGTTCCTTACTTCAAAAGAAGAGAACCGATTTTGTGTCTACTCATTAAGGTTCCGTGTTCATTCTTAAATAACAATTCGAATGTTTCTTTTGAGTTAGGAATAAATTCGTTGCTGATTCGGGATTGTTATTGTTGTTAGATGTCCGGATTATCCGAAATTTCGGATTACTGGGGTTCGAATTTCGGAGGTTCTACTATCCATAAGATTTTTTTTACTTACTAAAATATTCCATTTTCAATGTTAGAGTAAAGCGTCTTCCAGTTTTTTGATATCGTTTTTAATTTTCTTAACATAAAGCTTTGACTGACGTGCGATGCAATAGCAGTCATTGATTAACCAGCGCGGAGCGGGACAATTTATTTTCCAGGAAACGATGCGCGCATGACCACTTCGTGCATTTTAACACCCTATTAAGTGCCGTATTGAGTGCTAAAGTGACATGATTCCTTTTCTGATGTGTATTTTTATATATGATTGATTTTTCTGATTTGCATTATCTTTCACAGTGAAACAAACATAAATGTCTGAATTTCGTCTATGATTTAATTGCTGAGCGGTTTGACATTAGCATTTGCAATGTATGCTTTCTTTAGTTTAAAATAAATTTTGTTTGTTGAAAAAACTTTGTTTTGTGTGTCTATTTATTAAGATTATTTAAAAAGACAATCACTTTAAGATTCTTTTTTTTAAAACTTGAATTAGTTTTACTGTAAAAAAGTGTGATCAAATGGCTTCAATTTAAAATTCAGGTTAGCTGTTGATCTAAATTATGATGAAGTATACAGTTATTTTACATAACTTAATAATTCTTATATAGACGATTAATATTATTTCCTATTTATTATTGTTTATATTGACTGGAGTTCAATTCAAAACTTTTATGAAATTGTTTTAATTTAATATAATTATTGATTTAAATTATTTATGCATAACTAATAAATATTTTTTTACATTTTTAACACCAACGTATCAAATTACTATTTTCCGATTTCCTAAATATAATTTCTTTTCCAGTTGCAACAGCTATAGTGTTCACATTATCAAACAGTTATAAATGATTGAAAATAAATTTTTTCGAAAATTTACAGTTTTTTAAATTACTGCTTTTAGAATTTTTTAAATAGGCTTTTATATGAATTTCAGTATAATATTTTTCTATAACGGCAAGCATTTCAACCATATATTTATGAAAAAGCATATGCATATGTTTTTAACGAAATTGGGTCATTTTTGAAGAAGAAAACCGAATATAATAACGTCATTTCAATAGCTTAGCGCATTTTGATAAGACACTTTTACAGCACTAGAAGACCTAGGGGTGCAGAGCGGGGCCGTCTTTTCCAATGGGCTAATTGGCCTGCAGCCGCACCAATCCAAAGGCCCTAAAAATTCACTATAATGATTTCGTTTTAATTTTGAACCGAAAAATTTATCTTAATGTAATTTATATTTGCTAAAAGTAAAAATATGAGAATAAGTTACTTTTTTTAAATCCTAAATTTTTTTGTATTAGATATGTATTTTCATTGGGTTTTAGGCGCTGCGCTCCTAGTTGAGGTTCTGTCTGATGGGGGAGCCAAATTACTTTAGCCCAGGGTGCTTGAATCTGTTAAGACGACCCTGCCTTTGAGTTCGCGTATCATGATTAACTTTATGTGTTACTTTCACCTAAGGATTAATTTTTGTCTGATGTCTAACTATTAAAATATTTTCGCCCATGTTAATAATCTTTTTCAATTTTTATACGACATTAACCCATCTTAAAACCCTTGAAGTTTTCTAATAAACAAGACCGTCTTTGCAGCGACCGCTGTGAGACGCAATATTTCATTCACGGTGATTTCATGTAATATTAGCTTTTATGCGCAAGAAGTGATTCATACTTATTTTGTTTTGCCATTTCCTGTTGTATTTTATGACACTCGAGACGGCTATTGGCAGACGCTTCCCCGCTGACGTTTTGGGGACAGACGGTTGGCCTACATTGGCTGCGACGAGAAAGCTCCCACGCGATTCAATGCATTAGGTGATCTGCGCTGTGTCTGGAAGAGATTTGATTGTTTTTATTTTCGCGCGATAACGAAAAATATACAGACAGATATCAAAACTCTATTACACCAAAAGTTATCATTACTTTATAGGTGTAGATTGTTATGAGTTTTAAACAGTATAAAATGGACACTGATCTTTATTGCAATATTCATCAAAAGAGACTCTCTCATAATGGTTTGAGATATCTTTTCAAGATTTAGAAAGCCAACGTTTCAAACAGATCAGAATATCTTCGTTCAGTTAAACTTAGTTCGTCAGAATAAAAAGTAAGTATTTAGTATGAAACCTGAAGTATATTTTCTGCCCTTTCATTTCTTATGCAGGGGAGAGACGCCGAATTTGGACCGGTGCCTAGATTGCATCGGTATTATAACTTCAACAAACAAACAATAAATTATGTTGTGACGATGTAAACAGGGTGTATAGAATCATTTTTTAGGAGAAAGAGCTTCGTAGTTACAGTTAGAGAACAAGTGTTTAGATTTAAGCATCAGCAATCGATTATTTTAACCCTTACGCAGTTCTAAATTTCTTTATCTAAAATTTACTGTAATCATTTTATGAAAGTAGTTTAAAATTAAGGTATTTTTTGTTGTTCAAAGATTTCCTAGATTGTACCACATTTTAAACCACTTCTAAACTACAGCAATAACTGAGAAAGCAGTTTATCACCGTTGGTAGTCCTCCCCTTGGGACAAATCAAAGAATAAAAGGACACCACAGCCATCAAACGTTGGATCAATAATTATAAGAACCTATGATACGAACCATTTGTATCATTTCCGAAGAAAAAACGGCAGCAGAGGAAGTGCTTAGAATGTCATACTCGGGTTCACACATTGTGTGCTGGCGTGAATTTGAGAACCAATAAATATTGTTTGCCTTCAATGAGCTTAAAGAAATGGGCGGTCCAATCTAGGCAAACAGTTTCCTTGATTGGACACATTTTTTTAAATCTGCTTTTTCCTAATTTAAAGTGTATTTCATAAAAAGTTAATTACACTGTTTTAAAAATAAAGTTAAAAAAATTCTTCTACTCGTTTTTCGTTTAAATTACTTCCCCATCATCTAAAAATGTCCAGGCAATCCAAACTTGGCGACTTTCCCCTATATGTGTGCAGAATGAATTTTGACGCTCATGAATGATCGGGATGCCTTATTTGAAATTAAACTAAATTCATCAGATATCCCAGATTAGCGGGGATAGTCCGAATTTTAGATTCTTTGTCCCGGTTTGTTTGTTTGTGGTTTATGGGCTCAAGAGACATTCGCTCGCCATAACGCACCGAATTCATAGTAAAACTTACATTGCCTAAAATAAGATTCAATCTAAATGGTTAGAAACGGATAAAAATTGTATGAAAATGATTGAGTAATGACAGCTCAAGCAGCATCTAAAGTAAAATCACGGTAAAAAGTGCAAAGGAGTGTTTAAATTAGAAAGAAAATTCAATATGCATAGATGTATGTCTGCGTTCCAACATACGTAGTTTTGATTTATCATATCACTGAGAGACAAACGGACTTCTCGACGGATTACGTCCAAAATGTGAAGGAAATTGTACAGTTGGTATGAAGCTGTAAGGTTGGTGGAAAAAAGTTTGGAGAAAAGATAGTCACCAAATTTGACCCAATTAGATAGTTGTGTTTTTTGCTCGCGGGCAGACCGAGAGACAGACAAAGCAGTTATTCTCGGACTCGGAGTCTGATTTTTTGAGTGTTAAAATACTTTGTACATCTCGCATACGAGAAAGTGAAAATCCTCGGTAATGAATATTAATAACTGTCTCGAAACCCCCCATTAAATTTCATTTAATTTTAATAATGAGCATCTGTTAACACTTCTTGCAAACTCATTTGTTTTCCCCGCGTTTCACTTCATAATTTTATCCAAGTGCGAACGGAAAAGCGACCGCTTCTGGGGTACAAGCAAATGCATCTGTCTCTGGAGGGTGGTCGGGTTGCATTCGAAGGCGAAGATCAGGCGTTCTCAACAGCAGGTGTCTCGGGGGCTGCGTAGGAGTGCATCCCCGGCATGTCAATATTCCTTTCCTTCGGTCATACTAGTGTCCTTGAATTTTTTGAAACAAAGACTCGTTAGGGTCGATGTACACACGTGTATAGATCTGTATCGCTCTGTGAAAGTAGGACGGATTATAATTCATGGCGGATGGTGCTCAAATGTTAATCTGATGCAACTGTGCTACTTTTAGTGTATTCGCAGTTTTTGCACGAAGATTTTACTTACGTATGTCTTGAGAGTATTTTTTATTCTGTCTTTTTTTCGTACTTCCTGTAGCATCACTTATTTAAAAAAATAGCTTTGGATTTTTATTTACCAGTAAACAGGCCTGTCTCAGATGGAGAGATAACCAAACTTCAGCAAAAAAATCAGTTTAAAATCTGTATTTTTTTTCTAAAATATATTTGTACGTTAAAAGCAAAATATCAATTTTTATAAAAACACACGCAGAAATGAAAACTAAAAATTTTTCCAAAATAACATTCTAAACAATCATAAAAAAACAAGAGAAGAAATAATATTACAGGCTCAAAGACCCTTCAATTTCTAGTTAAAAAATTTGGTAAATTTTTTCTAAAAAATAACTAATAGCAGCGATACGAATATTTTAGAAATTAATTATTTAAGAAAAAGATAACTTGATTGAAGTTAAAATGAATGATTCGATGAGTTCTGCTCTTAGAATCCATTTACAGCTCTGATTAGCAGTTAAATGACAGTAATATGGGGAAGTGATCAGATTCAGAAAGAGAGTATTTGTATTATGTACATAGTGTTTCATAAGCATAAGCCAGTGTTCGAAGCATCCGAATACAGGGCGGGATTTCAGATTGGGCAGATGAAAGTATCGGTTGAGTAAAACAATCCGTTAGTTTTTTGGACGTATAGCCTGATTAAGAATCTCGACTTCGTGATCGGGAAACCTAGCCTCGTGTGGGAGCTTGGAAAATATGACGCGGGTTCATTTGTCGTCTTTTGACAGTTCAAAATAAAGTCAATCGCGGCTGCAAGACAAGTGCTTATGCGCATGTCTTCTGTACTTTGATTTAAGCATGTGACTAAATGCTACACTGTCAGATACAGTGCGCATGCGCTTATCATGAACATATTTCGCTGTACTATGACGCTATGTTTACTTGGAGAAAAATTTAAATTAAATTTTATTTTGATAAAAAAATGCGCTATTGTTCGGTGTTTAACTGTATTATTGTATATTTAAATTTCCACTTCATAATCTTGAATTGTTGAAAGCATAGACAGAGAATTTATTTTAAATGCATCTGTTTCTAGCCTAATTAAACGCAAAAAGTGAGCTTTTAGACGTAATCCATTTTTCAAAACACTGCTTATTAACTGTTATATTTATTACTATTAACTAAATTTACAAGACTATTTACTAATTAATTATAAAACCCAATCTAAAAATAATTTATGTAAAACTAACTAACTAATAAACATAACTAACGTTAATACAATTTAGACCAGTTTCATTTGAATAATGAAAGGGAATGATTCTAATGTAAATAAAAAAACGATATTAATGAATTTAAACTCAGTTTAAGAACTAATGAAAATCGTAATTAAAGTTTTAATGTTAAAACTCGAATTATATTACCAAAAAAAAAAATGAATACTTGCAAAAAGCAAAAGATTTTTTCTAACCGTTACGAGCAGCAATTGCATAATGCATTCCAAACTTGGACTGAAGTAGGACACATTCCGTGAGCATGAAATGGGTCCATTATTAGACTTTTACCTTCGTATATAAACTGCAAATTAATTTTACACGCATCTGTTTGTAGCCTAATTAAACGCAAAAAGTGAACTTTTATTGTAATATAGGACATCGTATGATCTGTTCTTACAGTAGTTTTAGCAAGCACAGTTTAGAAAACTGATAGACTGAATGTGCGGCTTCTGCGAGATCAGGCTATGAGCGATGTGGAAGGCTATCTGATTTAGAGTGCACTTAGAATCTTCAAGCATTATCTTGCATGTGCCTAGTGCACTCCCTCTGAGCTTTTAAATTAAAATTTAATTAATCTGGTCTAGTTATAAAAATGAAGAAACCTACGCTTTTCATTTCACTAGTTTCTTAAACTTATATAGCTTCTTTGTTATAGGAATAAAAAAACGAGTATAAAATTAACCTCTGATTTAATTTTCAGCTAATTATTTCTTTCACTTTTGTTAGAAACATTACAGAGTGCAATAGTGTTGAATTTGTTTCTGCGGGACATACAGATTACTTATTTACTTTCTTATAATCGGAAAAAAATAAAAATGTTGTGGCCTGCTTAAACTGAAATAAAATGTCGTTTACTTAATTTTTTGGCCAATTTCTGAAGTAGTTGATGATTTCTGAAGAGATTTTGATTTAACTAGCTTTTTTAATTTGTCTAAATGATTATTTCCTCAAAATCAAATTTAAAAAAAGTTCTTGCAATGTCTAATTACCTTTTACAATACCTCAGTTCACTATTATATCATTTTACCTTAGTATGATTCCAAAGGTAGCAGAGAATTTATCAGCTTACAAACAGTGGCAACCTTTATGCGGTGATGCTTGCTTCTGACATTTATTAGTAAACAAGTATATCTTTTATGCTATTCCATTTGTAAATCTTGCAACAGCCTTGGAAACAGCAACTGTAATTCCATGTGTTTATAAAATTCTTCTGGTAGTAAGTTCTCTGGTAGCAATATATATATATAATGGCAAATTACATTTTTCTATTAATGCAAATTCAATAAATATTTAAAACTCGATGTCTGAGTAAGCAATCGTAATAGAAATATGATTTATGATTTCATCTGTCCGTTCAAAATGCTTTTAATTATGCAAATTTAGTTGAAAAAGTTCTATTATAAATGAGCGATTATTACAATTTCTGTATTCTATTTGCTTTTGTTTTTGTAGTTTTTTTAGTAATTTTGAAAGATTTGTAAATAAAGAAACTTGTTGATTGAATCATGCGCAATTCAGGCGAAGAAAAAAAATAACCCTATCTCTTCAGAAATCTTAATACAACCAATGGCTACGGAAACAAGAGATGATTCATTACTTTTAATTTTATAGTACAGAATCAACTTTCAAGATAATTTCTCTTTCAACTGAAAATAGACATAGCCAATAATATAAGTGAACACGTCGGTGGCCCAAAAGCGGTTAGTTCAAAGGATTATATAAATATGAAATTCTTAAAGATTCTTTAATCACCAACTTCTAGGACAAAATCCGAGAAATAGAATGGATGAAATGGATGCAAGTGACCAGATGACAGCTTATTTAATATTCTGCCCCGTCCAAATTTCGTTTAGGAACAACTACATTAATTAAAGTTAGGTTGAAGAAGTCCGTTGAAAATGTGGAAGATAGATAACAGATGAGAACTTCAAGAGTATTTAACAAACTTTTGAAACAAATGGCACGGCCAACTGCTTATTAAAATTCCATACACGTCAGATCAACGTAAACGTCACGACATTGGACTATCTCTCCTCTTAGTCGGCAACTCTTATTGTTGATGTTTTATTTCATTTTTTGGAATGAAATATATCTGCGCAGAATGTTTAGAAAAAGTTATCATGAAAGTTATAAGAAAGACAGCAAGGTTAGTTTGGGTTTCCAAGATAAATTTCCGAAAAAAGAGAGAGAGAATAACTTCTTTCTTTTTTCTTTTGGAATGAAATAGTTAAAAACGTTTCTGTGGAATTCGCAGATAAAACGAATTTTGTCTTCCGCCTGGACTGTTGTTTTAGCTAGAGTTTAACTCTAGACTGCTGTTACAAATTCGCGTAGAAACAGAGCAGCCAGTCATAGGTCGGAGAGAGTTTACCCTTTTAAAAAAAAGATTAATGATTTTTTTTTCATGAATTTAGGCATTATTTTTGTTTCAAAGATAATAATGGTTTGTTTTATCCTATGTTTACATCAGTCACAAGTTAAAATAAACTAGTTAGTAGGAGTTCTAGAGGATTACCGAACATAAAAAATTGAGTATAGCAGAAAGTGAATACTCAGTTGCTTGGTATATTCTACATAATTATTTATGCCGAATTTCGCAGAAACACATTCAACTGTAAATGGACAAATTTCAGTAATTACTTAGGATTTTTCTGAAGCTAAAAACGCTTGAAAAAAATACTTAATTAAATCTTCAAATGGTTTTATTTAAGCAATTTTCAAAAGCATACGTAATTACTATCTCAGAAAGTCTCTGTGAAGTGCTAATTAACGATTATGTGAAGACGTCCATCAGAATTTCATTGCAATTAGTATCAAGTTTACCTTAGTTTCTATCCACAATGCACCTAATTATAAAGTTATATCTCGCCTATATTTTTAGACACACAAATCCCCCCAAAATTGATTTTCATAAATTTAAACAATTTTTCGTTAAAACGAATTTAGATATCGCCGCGTTTTCGCAGCCACACTTAATTCAATTTCAGTTTGAACTGAATTTCAATAATTTTGAAATTTGGTCTTGGAGACTATAGCCAAAAAGTCTTCACTTTGTTATGAAATATTCAAGACAAATTCAGTTTGAAAAGCTTTTTTCTTTTTTGATTCTTTCTAAACCAAATTCTTTTGTGCGCACAATGATTCGCTAGAATACAACGCGAATGAAAATATATTATCTTTTAAATAAAAACTGGTATTATGGCAACTCCGGTAAAACTGGTATTTTCCGACTTCAACAAAAGCATTTACTCAGCACTTGAATTTCAGTTTAACACGATCAAACGAATATAACCATAGAAATATCAAAACAATATGAAGTTGACCTTTATACTTCTATCCATTTGAAAGAAATTTTAATTTCTTTTAAATTGTGAAGAGTACTTTGAACTGGAATCAAATCTTGAACACGTGTCAAATGCGACGCGTCAACTTTATTTTTGAATCCATCACACCTCTTGCAGTAGGAAAAAGGTCATCACAACATACCGTAAACGTACAATTAAGTGTTAAGTGACATGCGCAGTTACGTTTTGTCATGTCATTGTGATGTCACGTGAGTTGATTTCATTACGAATATTGCTAAACAAATATATGGCAGGAAACAGGAATATAACGACAAGATAAAACGCGAGAAAATCCATCGCTTTTTATTATTAAAGACTCATCGTAAGTACATTGTCTCAAAGAGAATTATTTATCGACTTCGGTTTTTGTTACGATTATAAGGAGTTTATGTTAACAAATAGCTTTTTGTTAGAAATTGTGTTTGTTGTTAATAAATGAATTTTTCTCTGAAGATTATGCTGTACGTCATTATGAACACATTTTCAAAAGTTATAAAGCAATTATCAAAGCAAAGCTGCATATTTTTCAAGAAAATAAATTTGTCACTAATTGAAAAGCTTTCAAATGAAATAGTCACTATTATGGTTTAAGACGTAATCTCTCTAAACTTTTTTTCTATTCTTGTAGTTTATTTTAAGGGCAGGTGGGAAGAAATTACTTTGGTTCCTAAAGATGTTAAAATATTCCTTGCAATTATAAAACTTTGGTTAACCTAATTCGGATTAACAGACACCCGGGTTATCCGAAATGCCTCTGAAATCGCAAATCCAAAAAACACGTACACTTTTACCAAACAATTTTGTGCAGCGATTTCCCCACTTTTTTCTTTTACACCTCCCCATTATTTCCTCCATTTTAGAATGTTAGAATTCAAATTAATGGGTATTAACAATATTAATTGCGATATTGCTTACTTGTGCCTGTCAGGTGCATTGCGCCCGAAGTCAATATTGCGCTCGACGGAGGGTTAATAAAAATCCTAAGAGTAGCCTACAAAGAGAGTTTTGAATGCGTTTCACACTATTTCAGAATCACATACTGTAAATAGTAAGTAAAAACATAGTAAGAGGTGCTTATGGCTTAACCGAAAAAATGATTGTCCCTCCCCCAGTTCTGTTAATCGGTTTTGTACTGTACTAATAAGTTTGGACGATTTGTTACCTTACGTCATTCGTTTGAATTATTATATAGTAATTCTTAAAAATTCATTTTAAAATGAAAAAACAAATTAAAAATTCATTTTAAGATTAAAAAAACACATTTTGACGCATATTTCACTTCGCGAATATAAAAAAAATTGGAAGAGTTTTAATGCAAAGTCATTAATAAGATACTTGGATTTTTCTGTTCTGAGAAATGGTAGATTCTATTCTTCTATAAATACCTTTTTGTGATGATCTTGTATTATAGAATTTATCAATAGACCCCTTTAAATAGTTCATCCTTATAGCAAAAAAATTTAATTATCCTTGATTGGAAGGTCACAAAATTTGTTGATTTCTTGTTTAGTTTTAAGACGAACACATTATTATTTTATCGAGTACAATTTTTATAAAAAATATCTGTTTCGTGGCTGCAAGACCAATGTGTCTGCCTTCTGTCAAGATATAAATTTATAAAATCAATTTTAAGTTTTACTATTGAGAAAACTTTTACTCTTTTCGCCTATTAATTACAAAATCCATCACCGAAAACCATTCAAATATAAAAAAAACAGTTTGAGTCAACGAATTTTAGTACTTTTTAAAAGCAATTTACATTATTATAACATATTTGTCTAACGCAATTCAGATCATATTTTTTTTGTCTGTGCTTTTATTGACGGAGTCTGCCGACTCTTTACTGTGTTTCTTAAAACTGAATAAAAAATGAATATCGATTTTTAAATTGCATGCACTGTGCGCATCTGGTAACAATTGAACATTAATGTCATCATTGCAACATATGGTATTATAAAGGTTAGGAATAAGCTGGTCATGAAGTTCTAGTCGAAGTTGCTGGATTTGATTTGATTCGTCCCAGTAACGCTTCGTACTGAAGTTATCAAGGACGGAGACGAACCTCGCAAGTATCAACTGTAAGCAAATGAAAAGTGCAATAGCTGAGCTGACACCCCTCCAGACGCTACAGCACAATTACACAAAGGACGTATGGGCAATGACGTCATTTTTAATGTGCATCTGGCCTATTCGCATGATGAATCTTTTAGACATCGAGTCTCATACTCGCCATCTCTAAATACCAGGGGCCCCCCCCCCCTAGACCAGATCATCTTAAACAGACTTATTCACCCCGCTTGGACTGCACTTGATATTCAGCCACTCCATCAGTGACAGAAAAGTTTTTGCGTGGCGTTAAGTGTAAGAAGACGTTGAAAACAATTCCGAGCAATTTTGAAAACAGTTTCGAACCTCGAGCCCAAAACATCGTAGCGTGACAATGTTTTAGGCTGACGCCTAAAGACGCCTGTTTCTCTTCGTCTGGTTTGACTGCATCAGCCGTTGCATTCTGGGCGTGGTATAACGATTTTTATACCACGCAATTTACTGAAAAGATGTCTGTCTGTCTTATAGCAACCGTTAATTGTTTTAGTTTCTTTTCTTTGTTTTTTTTTTCAATGAAGCACGCATCACACAATTTACAGATAGTATGCAAACCTTCAAACATTATCATGTCAATAAAATAGGAGAATGAAGCATTAATTAATGATAAACAACCGACAGTTAGTTAAGCATATTTATTTGTGAGATATTAATGTTCGCCAGTTGTGATTACTGCTTGGCGCAGTAAAAGGAATAGGAAGAAGAGGGTTGTGACTTCTGTCTTCCGGCCTTTGCTCTTAACCAGCATTATGCAGAACCCGGTGACCGATGTGTGCCGTGGTCGGGATGGCTGCTGGAGATTTCCTTGGCTTTTCTCCAAGCGAAACCAAAATGAGGCCAGTTTCTGCTTTAAGTCCTCCAGAAAGGTGACCTACCCCGTATATTAGCTTAATCAGACTTCTACGTCAGGTGTTGCCGGCCATTTTGATCAGCAGGAGAGGCCATAGTTCTCTTTTATCACGAGTTCTTAATTCATATACGTCAGATTTTCTAGACCAAGTGAGATTAGAACCAACCACAAAAAATTTGAATGAAATATTTCAGATTAAGATGATTTTCTGTATTATTTTTGTTTAAAACCCTCAAAGCGTTTTTTTCGTTTTTCAGGTTCAGCTGAAAAGCCGATAATTCACGTTTAAGTGAATACCATGGATAAAATATTCCAAAGATTCCAGATACTTGACTAAACGCAAAAAAGATCCTATTATTCACTTTAACTTCACTTTTCTTCTACTTTACTTCACTTTAAATTTACTTCACTTTCACTTTTAAGATATTATTGAGATATTTTAAGATATTATTGATATTAAGATATGCTATTGGATAAAAATAACTGGAAGCTTATAGCGTTAATAATTTTCTAAAAGCAGGCAAATGTAGCCATTGACAGCATTTGCACGGAACCTCAAAAGTCATTCAGTTGCGATCGGGCCCTACAGTTTACAAAGTCCTGCTCTTGCAAACCACAGTCCCTTTACGAAAACGTTCAAACTTAGTTTAGTTATATTACGTCCCGTTTTCGAAGTAAGACGAGGGATATTTTGGGACGGACCTCTCAATTTTGAGCTGCGGTCAGATGACGAGGACGACACCTAAGCTAGCATCCCCTCTCCAAACTTCCGTACCATACCAATATGTAGACGTTTGGCCACTACAGATGATTTAGCGTGCAACAGACCCCATCAGTGGAATCGGGTTTCGAGGCTGGAGCCCTCCGGTCCCGAGACCCGGAAAGCATTCGAGGAAGACCGCGATTGCAATAATTGAAGATTACAAGCATCATCCTAGAGCTGTTGAGACGGTGCTTCCTTGCCTTCACTGATCGAGCATATTGCTGGGCGGCGAGGATGTTAAATATTTCCTAAAAACAACGATTTCACACAAAGGGTTCTAAAGAGGCGAGCAATCTCCGAAGAGCCGTTCTAGACTGACTTTCAACTGATTTGAAAACTTATAGTCTGTATAATTTATGCCCAACCAGTAATGTCTGTAGTTTTGAAAGAAAAGAAAACAATTTCCAGCGTGTCTGCTTTCTTATGAAATGGTCTTGCCTGCCGTGGCCGCATTTTTACTTCCATTACCACATTTGGCTCCACCTTAGCTCCGCCTACTGAACCCACAACGAAGCTAAAAATGTTGGTGACTCAACTTTGAGCACCTGCTTGCAATTTTAGGGGGGGAAATCCATGTTTGAGAAGTTCATGTTGTTACTTATGTAGCTAAGAGCGACTCCCAGAAACTCCGATCAAGTTTACGTCAGAGAGTTTCAGAAAATTAGCTTTGGAAACTATGAAATGATAAATTTTCATTAAAAGATGAAATTGCGTTAAAATAAAACAGTCATTAAATACAAGTTATCTCTTACAAACCTGAAATATTAAAGGAAAATCTATTATCTAATCTTCTATTACGAATAAGACCATTTTGAAATTTTGAAATTTTTTTTATTGTTACGATAAATTACGACTATATTTTAATTTGAGACGAAAGCTACAATTTGATGAATCATTTGCAAATAATGCAATTCCGAGAAAGAAATAGACCATCGTTATTATCGTCTGAAGACCCGATTTGGACTATTTTTAGATTCAGTTTAAGGAATATTTGTCTGAATAAAGAAAATTTGTTTGAGGTTAGCACTATCTCTCACTCGAATAAATACGCATTCCTTTTGAGATTATTTTTCAGTATACAGAAATCCTATAGATCCATGTTTTATCAGTCACTGAAAGTTCTTGACGTTTGATTGAAATTATAGTTAAATCATTCTCAAAAATCCTCTTTTATCAGTCGAAAGTTTTCGTTTTAACAAGATTGTTACTCAAAATATGCTGAAGTAATGTTTGGTAACTATGCTCAGCTGACGAGTTTCAAATGTAATGACATAACGTAATGATGAAATGCACGATTTTATAAAAACTACAAAATGATGAAAACGCTACTAATTTTATTGACTGTTTACATGACACATAATATAAAATCTTCTGACGTCTTTTGGTATGATTTGTGGGTATCTTGACAGTAAATTTAGTTTATCCTCTCCTAACTTCGTTCATTGTTATTCTCCCTTGCTTCAACTCGCCAATTTCAGAGATTCCCAACATTTTAGCATTTTGAACTTTTGTATATATGTTTTAATAGTGCTCCTCTTTTTAAAATTATCGTGGATTTTGATGTCTTCGAATGAGCTATGGAATCAATTAACACCAAAATCCCTCCTTCGCTCCTTAAATATATGTAATGATTTAATCTTCATTAAAATAAACCTTTTTTAATGCCACCTGGATTTTAATTATAAACGAATTGCTTCTACTTCAATCTTAGATATACGCACTTCTACTTTAACGCATAAAGTGCCCGTTTTCTCAGCAGTGCCAAAAGGCCGCCATCTTTCCCTTTTTATGATGTAAGATA
>BGPR01001954.1:77759-120182 GCA_013235015.1 Araneus ventricosus | reverse complement strand
TTGTTTTAGAAATTAGAAGAAGAGACTTCATCATTGTCACTTATAGAAGAAAAGTTTGGAACTTCCAACTGAAAAGTCTCTGAAAATTACAGCTTTGACTACAGATAGGGCATGAAAATTGCTTACAATAACTAGAAAATTTTCTCAATTTTCGATTGATTAAATTTTTAATTACTTTCATTGTGATAGTTTTTGAAATTTTTATTTTAAAATTGCATTGTTTCTGTGCATTCCTATGAACTTAACGCTAATTATAATCCTAAATGAATTATTCGTAAACAAGATTAAATGAGCGGCAATTTTATGCCCAGGAAACGAATTCAATAGGTGTTAAGAATTTTCGCAGAAGAGGCTGCAATTTAGTTAATGACTGGATGATTAGATTTTAACATAAAATGTTTTGGACATACGCGAAGTTTGTCGTCTTGTATAGGCGGAGTGTTGCTTTGAGCGGATGATGAAAGTACAGAATAAAAAATGTCGAAGCTTGCTAAAAGATAATTTTTCGTCATTTCATTTTACACAGTTAATGGAGCGAACACGAAGTGCATTTAACGCGGCGATTGTTAATTCTCTCACTTAAAATGACTCCCGGCACTTAGGTGAATGGTTTTCGAAATATTTTTTAGTATAGCAATTTTATTACTTCAAAATGTCCTCTTTTAATGTAATCACTAGCAAATGACAGATTAAAAGTGAAACAAGAATTGGTTTTATAATTAACTAATTTCTTTTATATGATTCAGTAGCCCACACATGCATGCTGAAAATTGAAAACATGGGATTCGCTTAAAAATGTTTCGCATTACAAAATTTCTGCATTTAAGATAAAGTTATAAAAAATAGCTTTTAAAAAACATACTTTTGTTAGTCTAGTAAAAAGTTAAAGCTTTTTTTTATTTTAATCATTTTCTATTTTTTTACGTTTTTAATACGTAATTTATTACAATAAATATTATGGAAGCTTGAAATCAACCTTTTCTGTTATTCATTACCCTTTGGATCCACTCGCATCGAGCCAGAATTTCATTAAATTTATCGATTAACTTATAATGAAGGTCTGAAAATAGCTAAATAGTGGATTTTCATCGAGAACGCACAAGTATAGAAAATTTTAGAACATCAGTAGGTGAATGGAAAATCGATTGCGAAATTCCCCCTTTACAAACATGAAATAAGTCCAGTTAGATAAAAGTCCGCAAAAATGAAATGATTCAAACGTAGGGAATTTCGGAGTTGGGTTTTTCTGCAAAATGAAAAATCGTGCGGAGTTCTTCAGCGTACAAATCTTGGAAAGATAACATTATAAATCTGTGTTTATTGAAATATTCAAGCACTATATATGACAGAATACGTTATTTCTGCCAATTCGATTCGAACAGAAGGATCTTATGCCTGGTTTCGATGTTGCTTAAATAAAACAAAACATCTGAACACATATAGATGTTAGAGATGCATATATATAAAGTTTATTATAAATATTCATTGTATTGGTGACTGAAAGAAGTTTAAATCGTGTAATCGTATATTACAGCATGCTAATTGGTAAATAAGCACCGGAAACAGTGCTGAGTTGTTAATTTGTTTGTCTATTATGCGACGTAGGCATTTCGATGACTTAATGAAAAAAAAATCCAATCTGCGTGAAGGTCTTTATTAGTATTATAAGTAGATAATATAATTGCAGAATAAAAAAAGGGTCGGAGCTTACTAAAAGATAATTTTTTGTTATTTCACATTATAAAGTTAATGGAGTGAGCATTTAACACAGCGATTGTTAATTCTTTCATTTAAAATGACCCCTGGCACTTAAGTGAATGGTTTTCAGAATATCTTTTAGTATGCAAATTTTACTTCAGATTGTCCTCTTTCATTAGGAGTATTAAAATAAGAAAAAAATCATTCGCTAATAAAATAACTATTTGTAAATAATCAAAATATTTGATAAGCCCTAACTTCAGTAAATTATTTTACGTAATATTCCTTGTAACATCAAAGAATTGTCGACAATATCCGAATGAAATTCAAACCTTTTCACTTTTTCCCGTTCTTAGACTTTTGGCAAAATCTGAAGTCCTCCTCAAGGGTTATTGAAATAAATACAAAACAACAATTGCATTTTATTATTTAAAAGTTGGAACTATATTATAAATTCAAACATTTGGATTATTTTAAATTCAAATGTTTAAAACTAAAAAAAAATTAATTTTTAGTATCAATTCAGCATTTAATGAGTTCGTTCTAAAATAGTATTAATTTGGTGGAATGAATTCATTCCATTTTAGATAGGCTAAGAAATTGAAGAATTCTATTATTTTTAAATGTTTAATTTAATACTACAGCATAAAACATGAAAGATAGAGTTCAACATGTTTTAAGAGCTTGCATTAGAAAACATATGTGTTAAATTTTAATTTCGAATTTTAACTTTTTCTTGCAAAAGCATTGAGATACAAAATCAATTTCAGAATGATTTTGTATCTTAATGAATGTTGATGCACAAAATTATTCACTTTCATGGTTATTGTTCGGAATACAAACTTCTTTTTAAAAGTTTAACCTTTTCCATGAAACTAAAAATGATACACACCTTGTCCATGGAATTTAATTTATCATAGGGTATTATGAAAAATTTCTGGTATTTAATTAATTGGCTTGTCTGAATAACCTTTATTCTCTTTGCAAATGTTAATGCAAATCGTTGTCAGAATTTTTGAATAAAACTAAGATGTTACAAAATGTACAATAATAATAATAATAATAATAAGTTTTTTAATAAAACATTATTTTTGAGTATTTACTTTTTTTGGAATAAGATAAATTTCTATCACAAACTTAAGCCTTGTTGACATCGAAATGTACAGTGTAGTAATATTCCTTTTGAGCTCAAAGAAAGCTTCTAGAATTAATGCTTTACTACTCTAAACGACTTGAAACAAAGCAAGAGTTCTGAATTAATAATTTTATCTGTTGTAATGTGAAAAATGTTTTGAATATTATAAATAGATGAATTTTGAATAAAGCTGAAATGTTACAAAATGTACAAAAAAATTCATTTTTGATCGATTATTTTTGGAATAAGATAAATTGCTAGCCCAAATCTTAGCCTAAGATAAGGTGATATCGAAATGATCAGTATAGTAATATTCCTTTGGAGCACAAAGACAGCTTCCGGAATTAATGTTTTACTACTTTAAACGACTTGAAACAAAGCAAGAGTTCTAAATTTACAATTTTATCTGTTGTAAGATGGAACATGTTTTAAATACTATAAATAGATGTTTCTGTTTCGTTTGGCAATAATCATGTTTTTTTAAAATTTACATTGGAGGTTTAAATGTTAAAAAATATTTAAAAGAAAAAATTCAACAGATAATATATTGTTAAGTTTGGATTTTTAAACTAAGTCTTTCATAATTTGTTGTCATTACGATTTTCTTAGCCCAATAAAGAGTAAAGTAATCCTTTCCCCCGTCTAGAAGATTCCTCACGTTTTCTGAGCTACTGATGATGTTACAATAGGTAACATTAAAATATTAATTTGGATGTAGTGGCGTTAGATTTGCCGAAGTAAATTGTAATAGAAGATTAGAAACTTCTAATAAAAATCTCCAGAATTATCTGCAGTCTACTTATTTCCACTCTGGATCAAAAAGGGCTTTGATTAAAATTAATAAAATCAGATTTTCTTTCCTTGAAGACTTTTATTGTTTTCTTCTCTGACTCAACTCAGGCAATTTATTAATTAAATTATTAGGTACAGTTCATGCTTAAAACTTCTATATGCGTTTTGCACATAAACATCAGCCGACTAATATTTGATAATCACTTATTAATTATTTGCACAAAGTATGGAATTTGAATAAACACATTTTATTTCTTATTGATTTTATAAAAATAGGCAATTTTATAGATTATGCATTTTTAAAGTTAAATTTTAGTGGTTCTTGTTATTTTCAATATATGATTTAACTTTTTTTTCAACCAGCTGCATAAGTATTGAAGAAAAAATATTTTTAAATATTTTCCTAGGAATCAGAACGTCAAAATGTGTGCAGACAATCTTTAAAATCCTTTATACGCAGAACGTCAAATCACGCAAACTAACGCAGTAATACTCAAACTCTTCCAATAAACGCATGCTTTTTTCAGGTTTCCTGGTATCAGAAGTTCTCTCTCGTCCTACACCATCACTGCTAAAAAAGTGAAGAATATTGCACGTTGAAGATCCATTTGGAGGTAAATATATTTCCTTTTTTATGGAAATAATTTGAATTTTACGTTCAATAAAATTTCTAATTTAAACTGTCAATTTTTAAAATCAATGCCATTTTTATCCCTTTCTCTTTCTTTACTACAATACCGGCCTTCGTTTCTGTAAATTGAACATAAGGAATCATTCTGTCCGTAGTCTGACTGCTTTTGATAAAATAGTAATGGGTTTCAAGAAATTTAATTGATTAAAAGAAAAGTTAAAATCGATTAATCAAAACGAATTTTGGGTTATCAAATTACAAACAATTAATGCGCTTTTCTAACATATATGCATCTGAAGAAGTAAAATATAGTTATCATAAGATATAGCTGTAATTATGCTGAAATCTAGAATATCTAAAGAATAGCATCGAATCTAATTATTAATTAATTATTACGAAAAATGAAATTACCAGTCTTTTTGTATCGAAATCGTCTTAGAAGTTTGTTTGTAATCATCTATTAACTTGGTGTGGAAATTTGGAGCTGGGGCCGCCTACTCTAATGCCGTCTTCATCATTTGATCAAAATTCAAAATTACTAAATCCAGGCTCTAATATTCTTTTTGTAGCTTCCAAACACGTCAATATGACAATCAAATCTTCTTGCATATTCCGTATGTGGAGATGATAAAACTTGTTTAATAATATCATCTTCACTCCTTTTTTTCACGCAAATGCGCACTTACTGAACAACATCACGTGTAATAGCTGTCAAACGACAAGAATTTTTACAAGCATTGCAATAGTGTTTGATCAAAAATATTATTTAACTAGTTAAGTTATTTTGCCATTTTCCAAATATGTTCTCATAACCTTTTCTAAAATATGCTTATTTAAAACCATGCCGTACTTTTGAGAGCATTCCTTATCTTACACTGTAAAAAATTTTAGTGTAACACAACACCAAAAATGGTGGCAACTACTTTACACCAAAAGTGGTGCAGTAAAACACCAACCATTATTTTTGGTGTAGTGAAACACCAAAGATAATTTTTGGTGTAATCAAACACCAGGGATAATTCTTGGTGTAACCAAACACCAGGAATGTTCCTTTACACTACTTTTGGTGTAAAGTAGTTGCCACCATTTTTGGAGTTCAGTAACACTAAAACACAGGGCCTATGTAATACATAAAATATTTTATATACTGACACGAAACACCATCAAAAGTAAGAAAAATCGGCTGGTTATTCAAGTATACTTGAAAATAAATACCTTACCTATAAGACATATATGAATATTATATAAAATATAGTTATACATGAATGTTGTCAAAATAACACAAAAACAATAATATGCTTAAGATATATAAATACATGTGGGTGTGTGTATATTAAACAAATTTTATTACAAAATCTGAAAAAAAAATGAATCCTTAATATTCAGTAACTCCGAGAAGTTCTAAATTGAAATCATTAAAAAATTATTTAAAATAATTCAAATAAAACTTTGAATCACAGGAGTGAAAATAAATATTCTGACACAAGAACACACTATTCCGTTGTAACTCAAAGACTGTGCCAATTATATTAAAACAGCAAACTAATAAGAATAAAATAAAATCATCTGTCTTATTATCGTCTGCGTGTTTCAGGTGGGAGAAAAATATGTAAAGTATTTAAATCCATAAAAAACAAAATATCGAATATTAATGAATGAGGTATCAAAATAGGCTAAAATTTTCCAGTGCTTTCAAATATATGCAATTTTTAACTGTATCTTTAATCAGTAAAAAGATAGAAATTTGAACTTGAATAAAAAGTTTTAAAAGAAGATGAGAAAAAAAGAGTAATAAGAAAAAAGGGTTGCAACAAAAATGTCCTGAAATAATGTATGCTAAGAAGTGCCAAATAAATTTTTCTTCTGTTTTCACATTAGTGCATTACTTAGGTTTCTCTTTTTAGTAATCTAAATTTAATAAATTCAATTTTTCTGATTTAATTCTTCATAATTATTGCGACTCTTGTAATTAGAATTGATATTAATTTGCTTTTTCCGCTTGAAACAAAATAAAAATAAATATTAGTGAGAAACCCTACTCGCTCTGCTCGCCAACACTCAAGAATCACGCTGAGATTCTTTTGGGATCATTACTTGACAGTTATGAGTTCCTGCTAGTAATAGGAAATTATAAATACATTAATTACTAGAAGTAAATTTAAATTATTTGAATAGCAAGAAATTCTAACCAAATTCCTTTTAAAAACCTGTAACTAAACTTTAAATTACTAAAAACTAAATAATCAAATTATAAAATTAAAAATTTTCTTTTATACCACATATATGTAAATGTTAGAAAGAAATTTGAATGCTGAAATGTATGATAAGATGTTTTCTAATAAAAATTATTTTCATCAATCAGAAATCAGGCACTTTAAACTTCTTTGTACACACAATTGAATTTAAACAGATTCATGAGCCCTAACTTCATTCCAACAAACTTCCAAATATCCACACTTATCAATGAATTGTTGCTCAGAAAAGCTTCGCCACATGCATGAACACTCTCTGCAATAATTATTTAGAAAAAAAAGATATAAATTTTCTCACTGGGTAGCTTTTTATATGTTAAAACTTCAGAAAATTTGAGTTTTCGAAAGATGAGTTAACCCATTTCAGAAACTTTTTGCTTAAAAACTACACTTTCAAGTGACAAATGGCTTTAAATATATTCAGATTCACTATTCAAAATTATAACCCATAATAATTATTTACTTTTACAATTATAAAATTAACAAAATAGCCTTTATTCAAAATTTAAAAAAAAATTCTAAAATTCTTGCATTTGACACCAAAATTTGAAACATGCATTTTTTTCACAGAAGTAATGAACAGAAAAGCTTCCCCAGATGTATACACATTCACTGCAATAAGTATTTAGCCAAGAAAGATATAACTTTTCTCACTGGGTAGCTTTTTATATGTTAAAACTTCAGAAAATTTGAGTTTTCGAAAGATGAGTTAACCCATTTCAGAAACTTTTTGTTTAAAAACTACACTTTCAAGTGACAAATGGCTTTAAATATGTTCAAATTCACTATTCAAAATTATAACCCATAATAATTATTTACTTTTACAATTATAAAATTAACAATATAGCCTTTATTCAAAATTTAAAAAAAAATTCTAAAATCCTTGCATTTCACACCAAAATTTAAAACATGCTTTTTTTCACAGAAATAATGATCAGCCACATGTATACACGTTAAAATAAAATTGGTTCGTAATTTAAATGCACAGAGAATATTAATCAGGGCGAATTCGAACTAGGCTTAGTAAAGAAAATTTCAGAAGCATATACGAATTAAATGTAATAAAATTCTTAAATACAAATGCATACATATAAATAAAGTTATATTTATCTTATGAAAACTTAATTATCTTTATTACACAACTAACAACCTTCTATAACGTTCCTGTGTAACGGCATCAACCAACAGCACAGTTGTTTACTAATAACCTATCGTTGCCATCGGAGTCTTTCCAAACGTACGCCAAAATTGGTGTTACCACAGGTGAAAATAATTCACGAATGGTGTCAGGCGCGTGTGAGCAGGGTGTAAGGATTCACCAGTATTGGTGTTGGATGCAAACAACACCACTTAAAGTGTATAAGAACGCTTGATTTGGTGTTAACGTTAAATAAAGTGTTTGTTCACGCAGTTTTTAAGGTTTTTCAACACCAAATTTGGAACGACATTACTCCACAGTTTTTACAGTGTACGTAATTGTGTAAAAAACTGATTGCCGAACATTTTTGGAAGCATAATATCATCAGTATTTTTGCAAAATCTTTCATAAATTTCTAGTTCGAAATTTGCAGCGTTTTTACCGCTCTCCTAAATACTTTGTTGAATTAAGTCTCCTCTGAGTAATGAAAAAATCATCATCAGTTTCGCGCCCTTTTCTCAATAATGAAAGTAATTTAATTTGATTGTCTGTTCTGTTTTACGTTTCGCTTGATGTTTTATGCCAAGACCTTTCAAGAAAAGTGTTCATTTAGTTGCATAATTTAATTAACATTAGTTTTTCTCCACTTACAATCAGCCACGCCTTGCCATTTCTTAAATAGCCAAAGGAAACTAATCGCCCCTTTTTTTCATACCTCTGTCGTTCCTTATTTGATTACCTTTCAGATTGGCTAAAGCTAATTAGGGTTAGTTAATCTTATCTCGGCTTTTATGATGTCGATCGACTTTTGCGTTTGGCAAAATAACCCATCTTTTTTTTTTTATTTCACAATAATGTAGTTGTACATTTTCATTGGGTCACTTCACATTAAGCCACCGAAGAATTTTAATCTTACTTTCGTGGAAATGTTTCAAGTTTGATTTAAAGAATGCCTTCTTACCTCTAAAATTAATTTTAAAAAACAAAAATTTTTAAATTTTTAACCATAGGAAGTTTTAGAATTTTTTAAAAATTATTTATTATTTTCCAAACATATAAATGCCAAAGATTTTAGAAATTTAAATGCCAGAAATTTTTTAAACGCAATAAATGTGAATGAATTAGAAGTATTTAAACACATTTTTCTTTTATCCAGTTGGTTCTTCTTAGATTTCATTATAGGATTATTGATTCTCAAATATTCATGTTTAGATTACAAATAAAAAAATAATAATTGGATTGAATGAGGTGTAAATAAATATATAAATTATATCTCGAAAAAATTTAAAAGAGTGATTTGGAATTGTAATTTACTTTCCGAAAATTGACATAAATAAAAATAAGATGAATTCCTTTAAAAAAAATTTAAAAGACTGAATAAAGTATATTTCTTATGAAGTTACTCATTATCCATTAACCTTAACAGTTTTCTCTCACTTAAGATTAATTTTTCATAAGTTAAGTTTCTTTACATTTTTTCTAAGTTCTGTTCGTTATTTTTTTCTTCCTTTTCATTACAAGTTCGTTATTTAGCCAAGCTTTTCATTTGTATAATAATCTCTCCATATTAAAAGTGAAAAAAGGAAAAAATTAATATACTCAATATGTTATCTTAAGTTATAAGAGAAGACAAAACTATTCCCACACTTGATTGATGCTATTTTGTCTTTAAAGAGAAATGAAAGTTATGTATATTTCAATGCTTTTTTAATTCCATATATAATTTTTATTATTATTTTTCTTAGTTTTGGGCACTGTTTAAGCTTTCTAAACCATTATCGTTGAAGAATTTTCACAAAAATGTTATTTTTTATGGGTTTATTCAAGGTTTTCTGTTTCTGGATTGTTGAAGCTGAAGCGAAACTTTTGACGAAGCTGATATTAAGGCCAAAGTTTTCAAATTAGCCAGGGCGAAGAGGTGAAGAGTTTAAACAGTGCTCTATGGAAAAGAGCTTCTTTACTAATAATAAAAGCGTATGCGCGCCTGTGTGTCTTTCTTTTGGCACGCTACAGGGCAGACTGTTGACCTAGAGCTACCAAATTTTGCACAAGCGTACTTTGGAGGATGAAAATATGCACCTTGGAGTGATGTTTTTGAAATTTTTATTAATTAAAAATTAAGCAAAATTTTGACGCTTTCCCACGATAAATTGCGAAAATATTATCACACAAAAATGATTTTTATACTATTTTAAAATTCAAAATTTGTTAGTGGCATAAATTTAGTTGTATAATTTTCCCGAAATTTTACAAATTTTTAAAGATATTTTTTGCATGATTTGCAACCGTACTTTTCTTCTCTGTAATGAAAGTAAAATATATTTAATTGTTTCATCAAACCTTTAAATCAGATGTTTTCCCTCTGTTTGAAAAATGATATAAAAATTATTCACAGTTTTTGCATGTTGAAATAAAAACAAATTATTTTAATCCCTAATTTGAATAATTTCTTTAAAAATAGTTTTGGAATATAATTTGTAATATTACTTTCTTTTGTTATATTAAATTCAATTCACTTGCATTGATTTGCCAGCTTTTTTTAAAGCCCAATTTGAAATTAAGGAATGAAACTTGTGTTGATTACTTTTTTCAGTTAATGAAAAACAATTTAAAAAATTTGTTTTCCATTAGTTTGGATGGATATACTTTTTTAATTACAATCTTAAACCGACATATCTTCTACTGCGTGATACTTTCTACTGGAAACTAAAATGATGGGTCGAAGGTAGCTAATTAAATTAAGAACTATATTTTAGTACTCAGAGTCCTTATACATTATATTTTATGAGTAGAAAATGGAAAGATTTTGCTATATAAATAGATGTCCCTGCATTAAATAAATAATAATTCTACGTGAAATGCAGGTTCATCACGCCCTTTCGGATAAGGGAAATTTCTAGTGAACTTAAACAAGTTTAAGAAAAAAACGAAATTTAATTTTTATTGTAAAGTCTCAGTTTCATAGTAAATTTCAAAACAATTCAGACAACTATAATATTTGTTGAACAATAGAATATTTTTCAACAGCTTTACACGATCGGGAAATAACTTACTAAGCTACCAATTTTTTTTAGTTATTTCTTTATTTCTTTTCACTTGTGTGTAAAATCATTTCAAGATATATTTTCCGAAAAATGTCTTTTAAGTATATATTTCTAAATTTTCAATCTTGTTTGAAAATACAGACCCCATAGCGTAAATGGCAATTTTTCAATCACAAATTAAAATTAGATATAAAAAAATGAATAAAAGCAAAATAATTTTTTTCCGAAAAGGGAGAGGAATTTTTCAAAACAAAAAAAAAGTAGTCTGGGATTAAAAAGTGCGATGGCCGTTTCCGAAATGCTAAACATAATGTGAAGTCAAAATCTTCTAGACAAATCAAATTCTTGAGAAAGCATTTTTTTAAAGTTTATTCCAATTTATATGATATGCATATAACAACGAAAAGCGAGGGTTTTCATATTCTTACGTGCAACTCATCGAACATCCACCCTTAATTCTCGGAAAATGAAACAAGACACACCTTCTCCCTTTCTGAAAAAGGAAGATTATTGGTGGAATAGACTCTTATGTTAGTGACCCGTGGCGGACAGTCGGTGGTTTTCCCTTCAATAGTTACCAGACAGAAAAAAGGTGGATTCTGTAAACAGCTTTGTCTGGTACAGATTCTTTTCTAAACAATCTTGCCTTGTCTAAAATGTTATAGTGTCTGGCAGAAAATAGCCAGCCGATTCAACAGCAAAGGAATCTCCAATTGCCTGTCTTATTTAGAAAGAATAAGACCAGAACTTAAAATAAACCAAACTGTTGGCGTACACACGTACGACCTTTAGAGTGAGTTCTATTTTCCGTTTGGAAGAAAATGGTTATTCTTTGGGCGGGAAATCACTGAGCGACTCTAAATAGAATTTTAAAATTCTTTTACCATCATCAAATGATTCTGTGGCTTTTGATGTTTAGGACGTGAATGCGTAGAAACGAAGGCTTGTCTATGTTAATTACGTAAGAGAGGAAACAGATCGTTGCAGCAAGTTAAATGAGCGTATTATGTTCATTATTTTTATAACAAACAAAGACGTTAGAAAATTAAGGCAAATATAGATAATAACTTGTGAGAACGAGTCATGAAGATGACATAAGTAAAAACACTGCTGACGACATGCAAGAATTTTACTGTAGAAAAGCTATATACATAAGTAATTTTTCAATAAGGTTGACAGAAATAGTTCTAAGAACATGCGTCCCTCTACATTACTTAACTAAATCTACAATAGAAATGAAAGAACTGGAAATGCAGGGAAAGAGTCTTGACAAAGCTTCAGAATAAGATGATTTCCGAATGGGAACTTCAAATTGGGTGGTGAAATGAAAAATCCTTCTCGCATTTTTAATTCCCAAACCTTCCAAATTTTTTGTTTAATTCAAAGATATATTCATCTTAAAAACGTTCCGATAATAAAAAGTTTGTTACATTTTTGATAGTTTCTCAATATTATTAAAATTATACTTGGTATGGCTCATATAACTTCCGAACTCGCAATTTTTTCTCCTTCTGGCATCTCTTATTATTTTATTCCATTTAAATCTCTCAACTAAACATTGATTTGATTTGATGTAATTTTCTACAGTTAATTCCTAATTTTGAAGTCATAGCGAAAATACGAAACTTCTTATAAACAAGAAGTGATGTTAATCGACGAAGGCGATAAAATAATTTCTTTTCCATTCTTATAACTTTTATACTACTCAGGGGGTGAAGTATTATATGTATTGGTGCTAAAAGTTGAAAAAAATCGTCTAAACAGGGACTAATGTATTTTGTATAACTTTCTGAAATATTTCCTTTTGGTGCATACTATTATTTTTTAAATCATACTTTAAATTAGTAGAATAGAACAAAGTGAAAAACTAAAACAAGATGAGGGAATCTGGCTTTGCTCTTTATCAAGAGGCACGCAAAGTCAAGATTCAAATAGGGTTTTTTTCTGTTAAGGGCTTGACATCAGTCTAAAAATTAAGACTCTTATGTAACCCCTAAAATCTTGAAGTGGAAGAGTAAAACTTAATAAAGTCTTCTTAAACTTTTTGTCATTTATGAACCCACATGTAAAGAAATGTTTTTATAAGATAACTTTAAGAAAGTTTTAATATACTGTTCTAAGTCAAGATGGTTTTCTCAATAATTTTTGGTTAGTGATATTGATGAATCTGACAGAAGCATCCATTGTTATTCTTTCGCTACTTCAAAATAAATGTCGGCGATCCCATTTAAGGTAGAGACTCGCAGGCCCTCGTTTAAATCATTGGCTTTACTCAATTTGTGACAATAAATTTGCATATCTTCTCGGACGAAAAAAGAATAATCGAAATGAAGAAAATCCATCATTGAGGTTAATAAACATTTATGTTTAGTCTTTTTTTTGCCTTTGTAGCCCAAATTTAGACTTAAAACATCTTCATTTCAAGCATTTTTTAAAAATAGAAATTGAAAAATAAAAAATTGCCTGCATGGAAAGAAATTTAAATAAATATAATTGCTATATTGATTTAATTTAGTTTAGTAATATTAATGTCCCGTTTTGAAGTTACACAAGGACTATCTTGGGACGGACCTCGTTGGCACGAACTGTAGTCAGATGAAAAGGACGGCACTTGAGCCGATCCCCCCCCCACACACACTCCAAGCTTTTGTACTATATCAACGGGAGGTCAATTGTTATAAGGGAAAGCAGAACTTTCATAAAAAATATTCATTAAGATATGAAGGTAGGGAATTGATTGTTGCAAGAACTTATTCACGGTTGCCTCGAATTCTTACAGGGTTATAGTCTATAAAAAACTGTCCTTAATAATTTTCTTCATAAAAGATATACCGTCTGAAAATCACTAAAATATCTCATGTATTTTGCCACTCCAAGTAATGTAAATTTTTCATAATTTCGCGCACCGTAATTGCGAAAAGCCACGCAGTAGAATAATGAACATTCTTTTGATCGTTATTAATCATTATGCCACTCATCGTCTTTCAAACAAGCAGAATTATTTGACTGGGAGCGTAAATCTTCGTAAAAAGGCTGCATATATTGCCTCTAATATTTTCAATGACAATCATCAGTTACGTTGTCATAACGTGAATAAAATTCTCATCGTTTTGTAACAAAGATATTTCAGATTTTGGTGAAACAGATTATTTTTTAAATGTTACAAATTTAGACTATTAATATAATAGACGGAGAGAGATACTGTTATAAATAAACAGGCTAGAAAAATGGAATAGGGTTTATAAATGGATGTATAAGTAAAGCTTCAGGACATCCAGTGTTACATCCAATGGAAAGTATCAGTCTAATTCAGTTTGTTAAAATTCTAAATCGTAATTTAGTGGTATACGAAACTATTAAATAAGAGTATTTTTAAGTGTATTTTTGCAAGCCACAAGTGCATTTTTGTACCGTTCCTTTTATAACATTAATGCAAATATGACGTCACATCGGAATCACGTAGATTTATTTCGTGTTAGCTAGTTCTAAATTCGTAACAATTACTGGATACTCTTGATTGTGGAGAAACATAAATTGGATGAAAAAAGAGATGATTGTTTAATGAAATACTGTAAAGTACGAAAAAAAGTAGCAGGATTGCATGAATTAAGCACGAGGGGATTTCCGTCTTTTATAGTGTCATAACAGAACACCCAGTTTCTAACCAATAAACCGCGATTAAAACAGGATCTCTCACCTAACAGGTGGTCAAAGAAGCTTTTAATCAAACCAATATCTCAAATAGAAAGTTAGGATGAGGAACGCTGGGATATTCTATGGGAAACGCATCTTTGATTCAAGAAAAGAAAAACGACCACAGCGGCTCATATTGCGTTGGGTGCAACAGATAAACAAATCGCATAGCGTAATGAATGAGAAGTTTAGAGTTGGTGATAGAGCATACTTGCTAAACAAAATTTTATGTTCCTTAGCGCATTCAGCGTTGGGTTTTAATGAAACTGAATAGATCCAAATTTGTGTGCGAATATAATTTATAGTTTAGAAAATGTATTAGCTTTTAACAGCATTGAAGAATCATGATCTTTAAATAGTAATTAAGATGATCAAACGAAAAAATTAATTTATTTATCGTGATTTCTCCCTTTTTTTTATCAAAGCTATTTTTAAAATCCGTAATAGACATCTTTGAAGGCTGATCACCAACTTCAATGGTTTTCGTCCTTTTTTTCTGAATGAGATAAATATTGTTAATAGAGCCAAAGGAAACCACATAATACCTGAATCTTTTCTAAGAGGGTAAAATAGTTTTCTTTAATTTTATGTAAAAGTAGACGTTTACGAATAAACTGATAAATTATATTGCATAAGCGATTTTGAGTTTGTTTTATCCTAAAATATAATATTCCCCCTATCATTTTTAGGCTGATGTCTCATCGTATATTTTTAAAGGATTGCGCAGCAAGAACCCCCCCCCCTCCCCCATTTTTATCTATTTTTTTAGATCGTGACTTCTAAGCAGACGCTTTATAATAACTGAATAAAATACAATGTTAGCCGCACTAATTAAATGCCAAATATGCTTTTTTAACCAAGAAATTACATTGATCCACCCAAGGAATGAATTTTCTCAAATAAAAAAGTTATTTAATTTTTTTGTCAATTTCAATGTTCCATCTTAAAATAATTAAATTTCAATACATCCTCTTAAAATACTTTTAATATAATGAGAAACTCAACGTACACATTTGCATCGGTGTTCTTGAAGAGGTTACATGCCTCATTCGAATGTAGTCATTTCATTTTGAAATTACTAGATGAATTAAAATTGCACTAAATTGCATCTTATCGTATGTATTAAAATATGTTAAAAGTAATCAAATGATAAATTCGACCGCAACTAAACAATACTGGCTAAAATAATAATATACTGATACGGTTGGACTTAATCATACTTAGATGAAAACTTCTAGCTTAATAAAAATGTTATTACGCTGTATATACATACAGGGAATATTAATAAGAAGACTAGAATTCTGTATGATTCAGGAAAAGTCTTTCCCCCTTCTCTGATACATATTATTTGGTAAAGAAACTTTAGCACAAGAGGATAAATGGGTCTTGGGGGTTATTTTTCTACAATTCCGATAAATAGCAGATTAATTTATGCAACTTTTTTTAAACTTCTTTCCTCTTTCATAACAAGAAGGATTTTTTTCCATCATTTCCCAGAAGAATTAAAGAAACTGGAAAATGGTATTTGATGAAATATTGCTTATTCTGAAAATAAAACTAGTCCATGTAACATTATCTGTAAGAATTTTATCATTTACATTTCTATCTGCTCTGATAACTATATTTATAGGGAACAATTTTGAGAATTTTCTACGAGCCAAAACAAGGATATCTATAAATTAATCTCCAAATTAAAAATTTCCATAAAAATTTAATTTTAAAATGTATGTCAAAACTATTTATAAGAAATAATTTACTTATATACTTGATTATTACACCTTAGTTCGAAGAATTTTACTTTTAAGGTGGAATTTTTTAAAATTATTTTTTGAAGTGGAAAATTGCACTGCCTATTGTAAAAGCTGTGTTGCGATATTGTCTGAGCAACTGATTAGTGTTCATATGGAGGTGCATTGAATAACTATCATTGTAGTAAACAGTTTCAGAAAAAATTCTTTGAGTTGCCGAATAGAATCTAGTAATTTTTTTAATATTTTTTTTCTGATACCTGTGGGACACATTTGGCTTAAACACTGTATAAAGAGTACTAAAAATATGTCGAAAAAAAATTCTCACTGGTTTTTGCTCAGCAGTTTTAAGTTTCTTTTATGAAGTTGTGTGAAAGTGTTCAGTAGATTTCAACATGAACACCATTATTTGCTCGGACAGTATCACATCATTGCTGTTTTACTTTCTGATATGAGAAGTTTTCTAAAATTTCGTTAAAAATTGTAGAATAGAATCTAATAACTTTTTTAAAATAATTTTTTTTCTGATACCCCTGGGACACATTTAACTTAAACATTGGATAAAATTATGAACCAAATGACGAAAAAAAATTCTTACAGATTTTATTCAGAACAATTCAAAATTTCTTTTATGAAATAATGTAAAAAGTATTTAGTGGATTTCAGCATGGACACCATTAGTTGCTCGGACAATATCGCAAATTGCTTTTTTACTTTCTGATATGCGAAGATTCTAAAAAGAAAGCATCGTCACAAAATTCTACTTTGAGATTTTGATGAAGCTCCATGTTTTAGATCACCCCGAGTTCGAGAAATCTATTTTTGGAATTGAACTCTGTGTCGCGCGAAGACGACAACTTAGAAAACAGCAGGATAGATATCGGACATTTTGTAAGCCTTCGTAAAATCAAAGATGTGTGTCCAATGTTGTACCAAATCTGTAAAGGGGAAGAGGTATTTTTCTAAGGGCACACTCTATTTTTTTTCACTATACTTACGAAGTTAACTGACAACGGAATGAAACACGTCTTATTTGCGAATATTTTTTTAGCACGCATGTTACCACTCACATCCAGGGACAGTATAATATATATTTTCCTTGTATTTGGCGGCATTCAACGAAAATATAGCATCCATTTTTAGTTGTTGTTTTCAATCACATGAGGGAGAATATTAACTGCATCTGCTTTCATGTCATCGCAACTGTCATTAGAAGTGTAAAAATTACATTTCAAACTAGCGTGGAAATCAGACAACAAAACAGCGCTTAAAGATAAAACCGAATTATTGCACAGATAGCATGAATTTTAATTTGGCGAAAAATGTTATTTTCTTCCCTCGATAATAGTTTCCGAAACCGTTGTCGGATAACTTGAAAACTACGGAACTCAAAAGTAACAGTGACAAACTGTCGGCGGAAAAGGTGATGTTGGGTACTTTTATAGTATTTTTGTGGTTGCCAGTTAAGAGTGTTTGATTGCGTAGCACATGGGAGCAATAACTTATCACCGAACAATAGAAGAGACTTTCTTAATTAAAGCAAACGAGAAAGTCGAGGAACGAAGCATCACATTAGAGCAAAGTAAATTTTACGTATAGAATAAATTTTACGTTGCTCTAATGTTATAACACGTCGTACTTTTGGTTTTAATTATGCAAAACTCCTCTCTGTTTTTGGTTTGACATTAGGGAAGAAAATCAGTGTTTTAGGCTTTACGGAGTAACTGATTGCTAGAAAATGTCAAACTTTTTTAACTTCATCCCCTGAAGAAACGTTATTGTACTTTACTTATGTTCTTCCTTTTACGACTTATACGCCATCATTTTTACGATTTATTCTCATCCAACACAGCGCTTTTGGAATTGCAGCTTTTAGCGCATTCATTGCGTATGTGATATATTTTTTCCATCTGTTAAGATTCGCATTTTTATCCATACTCGGATATACTTTCAATTCGTTTTTCATATCCTTTCAAATTTGATATGAAAGTTTGTTATTTTATTTTATTGTTTTTCTATTATGTTTTGCTTCTTTTATATATATATATATATATATCAATGTCATAAAAATCAATCAATGTTGAAATTAAAAAGTCTTTTCATTTAATTTCAACATTGATTGATTTTCAAGACATTGATATATTTTCCACAAATCTTCTTGAATTGCAGCATTATTGCGCACTCGTTGCGTTTGTGTTATACATTTTTTATATTATTTTATATTATCTTCCCCGTTTTTATATATATACCCCTTTTGTTTATTTTCTCTCATAAGAACTCTCGGCATTTTCTTCCCGAAGATTTTTTTCTTGACATTTTGTTTTATGAATGTTTATGTTGATTTTACAATTCTGTTATGATTGTTTCTTATTTGTTATATATATATATATATATATATATATATATACAGAGAGAGAGTACAAATCGTAAAATGAGAGCAAATCGTAAGATGAAAAACACAATTAAAGCACAATGACGTTTCTTCAGGGGATGAAGTTATTGTGAATTGCTAAAATATAAAAAAAATATCTGTTAATATTCGCATTTTTATCTTTACTCGGATATACTTTCAATTCGTTTTTTATATCTTTTCTAATTTTATATGAAAGTTTGTTATTTTATTTTGTTTTTCTATTATGTTTTGCTTCTTTTATATATATATATATATAGTTAAATATTTCAATTGATCAAAACATGTGATATATTTTCAATATATACAAATATTTATCTAAAAATTAAAATTAAAATCAAATTACCTTATCAATTATCATACAAATTAAATACAAAGATAGTTAAATACAAAGATAGTTACTATTACACTATTGAAAAAGACAACCTAGGATTGGAATTAAAACAATCAAATGCCTATCATCCTTGGGAGCTGATATGTGTCGCATTAAATCTAGATGTTGTGGCGGCAACCCTCTGCGAAAGCCAATTGTTCGAAAAACGAAAAAATAGGGGAATAAATCCCCAAAATCTTTCAGGATTAGAAACGAGAAAGTATATAACTTATAACATACCAATTCAATAGTTATAAATATTGTTAGGGACAGTTCAGCATTTAAAGTGAAAATATTAATTCTAAATTAAGCTTTTAATACTACAACAAAAATATTAACTATAAATTAAATTAACCTTTTATAATAATATGTATATTTTTTAGAAATGTACATAAAAATAAATAAATGAATATATGATGCAATTTTATTCTTAATCTAGTGGCGCCATCTACCTATGAAGTGATTTACTAAAATCTTTGTTAATTCCATTATATACGATCACATCAAAAATAAATCTAAAAGAATTTAATGGTGCTAAATATTTCTTATTAACAAAAGCATACATGAAATTTATAGGATACCCATATCTCATAGAATTTTCAAGAAATGTATTAATATGAGACTGCTGATTCAATCTGTCTGTGAATAAAATAGTGATTCTATGAATATAATTTAAGACGATATTTCTATATATCTGACGACTAATGTTACTATTCAAAAAAGGTAACTTGTTTATAGTGAACTGAAAACTGGTTTTTTATCATAAATCTCAGTGTTTAATTTATTAACAACTATTTTTATTTCAAGATCTAGAAAATCTGCGGAAGAAAATTATAATTTCAAATATTCTGGATAAAAGTCAATTTGTGGTGTGTAGTCTTCTACTGTTGAACATATTAATAAATCATCAATATATCTATACATGATATAAGAATTATTGTAAATATTTTCTTTTTCAAAATAGTGTAAATATAAATTAGCTAGAGCATTACTAGATGGTCCACCTTGTGGAAGTCCTTTAATTTGTTGGTATAATTTATTGTCAAAGCTAATATAATTTTCTTTTAATATAACTTCTATTAATGTTATATATATTTTAATATTAATCACTTTATTTATGCTAAAAACATGAATCTGTAATAAGATTTTCATGATATCTTTAATATCTATACTGTTGAATAAATCTTGAAAATCAAAAGTTTGCACAGAATAATTATTTATATCTTTAATACTATCTATTATTAACAATAACTGTATTATTTTGTACTTTTAATTGTTTTATAATCTCTTGCAGATACTTTTGAAAAATTTTACCTCTTTTCTTTATATAACTATAACTCCCATTCGTTACGCTTCTAAATTTGATAGGATTTTTATGAAATTTTGAAATCAATATATATGAATATATATATATTCATATATATTAATCAATATATATGAATATATATATATTCATATATATTGATTCGGATTCTTTGTATTTGTATTCGGATTTTTTGTATTTGATTCTTTTTAAATCTTCTTAATTGTATTTATATTTTTTATTCAAGAATTCTTCCATTTTCATTTGTTTTGTGCTTTTAGAGGGGATGACGGCAATTTTTAACGGATTTCGTTTGTCGTCAGCAGAAAAAAGCACAAATTAATATCATGAGCCAGCTTTTCTTCCTGACGAGCGGCTCGCCATGATATTTTTCATTTTTTTTGGTTTTTTCTGGTTTTTGTCTATTTTTGCCATTTTGTCTTTTTTTACTGTTTTTGAGTTTTTATCGTGTGTTTATAAGTTTGTTTTGAATATATATATATATATATATATAAACCAAAATATAACCTGTTATAAATGAACATACAAAACAAAATAGACAAGACATATCAAAATGCAATTCAAAAACAAAAAATGTAATATATATATGTATATATATGGTTTTGACTTTTTCAATAGTTGTAAAAGTTGTATAGTTCATAGAATTATTTTATCTGTGCTCTTTGTATCTTTGTATGTGTATTACACTTTTGTTTATAGGATCTTAATTTATATTTTGTTTAATTAATAAATTTTTAGTTTTTGAATGTTCGATTTATTTTGATTTGAATGTTCATATATAAGAGGCTATATTTTGGTTGATATATATATACTATAATACTGGAACTATATATTTATGGAATTTTTTAGTCCATATATATTTTTAGTTAATTTATGTGTACCCTATAGACTGATATTTTAAAATTAGAACTCAGAGTCTTTTTAATACAAGCATTCTTTTGCAATTTACAAAGTTTAATACAAGTTAAGATGTATTTCTTTGCTTTATTTTATTTTTAAAAAATTGCCTAGGTATATTTCAAAGCATTGTCAGTTTATCCACCAAGCTTGATGTTACATCTATTCTCTTTTGTATTATTAAGTGATATTCACCTGTGAATTTTGCTTGAAAACTTAATTTTTATTAATCTATACATCAAATTCAAATACTGCTCTCTAATTCTCAGACGATAAAAAAACTTTACAATAAATATTGTGCCAAATAAAAAAATAACTCGAATCCGATAAGGAATATGTATAGGCGATTTATTTCTAAGAGAAATTAGCTATCAAAATAAAAATAAGACTTTCTAAAACATTGCAAAATCAGTAAGTTTATAATAAACAATAAACAGAATTTTAGTTAAATGTCTTCAAAAACCTCTTGCACCGATATGAGAATTTTTATATACTTTATGTTTTTCACCATAATATTCTACTGACAAAAAGGTTCGTGATCCAATCGTTTGGCAAAATGGAAATGTTACATGCATTTATGGCGGAGCGAATTTCCTCTTCACGAGCATATACAAATAAGAAAACATGACGTTGCTCTCAACTGTGAGATAACAGGTGGCACAGTTGAGGAACGAAAGCCACACCTCGCTTAATATCTAATGCGAAATGTTTTAAAAGCTATTGGAAATGAAACCTTGATTATCCAGGATTTGGGTGGGGTATTATAAATTTTGTATCGTCGTGACGAACGTCAAACCTTATGGTTTATGTCAACTAAAACACTTTAGCTTTACAGACTTAACTCACTGACAATAAGAATCATAAAGAACACTACAATACTTTCGATAATTTAATTAAAAAACACATTGAAATAACTAGCAGAAACATGTTTTTCATCGCGTCACATACGGGTGGAATGGCTGCTAAAGCGAGAATATTTTCGAGCCTGTCAAACCCCTGGACGTCACTTTTTTGAAAGGGAGATTAAGAAAAAACAGCTGTCGTGGTTTTAAATCAAATAAAGTTACAAATTAAGTTAAAGTTTCAAATAAATTCAGTTATATTAATACTTAGAGACTTATTAAGAACTAATAAGTATAGAAGAAAGTAAGAATATAACTTAAGAGATTTATATAAATGAATTCTTAGTAAGAAATATACTTAGTAGACCAGGGGTCTCTTGCGTACATTAAGTAGAGGATTTCCTCTTAGACCTTATTATAATGCTATAGAACGTTTCTGATAATGGTCATTCTGCTTTGAGATCATTATTTCGAAGGATTTTGATGCCAAATCCCGTCTTTGATTACAGAAAATGCATTGAAAAATTGATTTAACGACTTTCAAATCTCGTAAATCGCCAAGCAAAGCATAGAAATGACACGAATCTTTGGTGATATATAAACGGACCTGATTGTTTTAATATAATATATGCAGGATGTAAGAAACTAGATTTCATAAGATAGTTTTATAGCCATCTTAATAGAATTAGTCAAAGGCGCTTATAAACTTTTTATGATATAGCAGTATTTGTTACCCAATACAAAAATTATAAAACATTGTGGATTTTTTTTTTTATAATTTCTTCATTGGGATAACAAAATTCAATTATAGATTCCTCATCCGTTGTTCACATTTTGTCGGGACCTCCATTTTTAGAAGAAGAGAAGATATTTTTAAAAAAATTTAAATAACTAACTATTGAAATCAAATAAGAAACGATATATTCTGTTAATCTAGGAGAGGAGCCTTTCTTAGAAAAAGCTGGCACTGAAATTAATTGTTTATAATTCCAAAAAATCATTGGTAAGGGTCGAAATTCCAAAAACCATTGGTAAGGGTCAAAATTTCAGAAAAATCATTAGAACGTTCAAAGCTGATAGGGCAAGTTGGATTCCAAATTTTAAAAAGTTGAGAACCCTCCTTTGCGTACTCCAACAAATGACCACATCCAGCTTTTACAGAATATTTCATCATCCGAAAAAAAATTTCCAATCTTGCCAAAGTAAGTGCCCGAAAGATGAAAAATCTACAATTTATTTTCTTTCCCGAAGCGAAAGCCTTCTCAGCGGTATTGGTATCACTTTTACTGTTTGGAGGTAAGAATCCGGCCTCTTTCAAATCTGGGATGGTCCGGAGACATGCGTCCTCCTCCCCCACTCCCGCCGGCGAAGTGGGATCGCAGACGGTCTTCGACCGCTAACCGTCCGGGACACAAAGGGTCGATAAACGCCCCAGACGGTCCCCTCCCCACCCATCACTCCCTTCCGAACGAATATCTAGCACACGGCAAAAAAGTCAAGAAACTGCCGTCGCGCTGAGAACCATATTTTGCAGACAGTGCCAAGATGAGACGGGGTATTTTATAGATTGCTCTTGGGGTAGAGGAATAACCTTTCGGTTGACCTTTCTACCCGAATGCAGTTGTTTGAAAGGAAAAAAAAGCTCGAAATTTATGGCCCTAACCGGAAAGCTATGCATTTGGAAGTCGGGGCATTTCCTGATTTGGGAACACCTCCTGTAGAGCATTACACAGACAGAATGAGGTTTCAGTTAAGGTTAGTTTTGCTGTCTGGTTCCTGTTGTGATTTGAATCATTTATTCAAATCCATAAATTCCGAAAATCCTAAAAAATCAGATAAACGGAGTTGCTCATACATTCACGAGTTGAATCATTTCCTGGGGAGGTTCTCCCACAAACCGTTTTTATTTGGATTTTCGAGAAGAGAAATGACATCTGAAGTTTTGACACCTTCCATATTTAGTCCATAAATAGGTTCTACGCAACTTAAAGTTTATTTTCAAGTCGAATGTTGTAGTTAAAATTTCTCATGACATTTTTGTTAAAACAAAATGAAGTTTTTATAAAGTGTTCATAACTTTTAAGCATGATTTAGATTAGATTCTGCATTACCCTTCTTCATAATTTATTTCACCAAGAATAAAGTTATAATTACTGTGGTTACAAAACTTGAAGAGTTTTTTGAGACGGGGAAAAATTTAACTAATAAATTTTGCGAGTCCAGTTACTTTCATTGCATATCAAGATGAGTTATTTCCATTACATAATTTGATACAATAAAAAGGAACGGAAACACTGGCTTTAAGTCATTCAGATTCTTTCTGTTTGCTTCAGTATATCATTTCTGCTGGCTACAATAGTTAAAAGAATTTCGAACCGGTTTTTTCTTCAGGATGCATAGAACGGACCCTATTTTTACATTTCAATCACCCGGACTTCTTTCAAAAATTGATACCGTAAAAGATTGCAAAATTAGCTTCCTTATACTACAATATTTTTTTTTTTGCAACTCGCCAAGAATCTTTTTTCTTTCTTTTCTTTTCCGAATGAATACAGTAGAAGCTATTAACTAATTGTTTCGCTGCATAAACATGCATTCGTGAACGGCAATAAATGCAGTGTTAAATCTGGTATTACACGTTTGCTTCTCTTTCTTTAAGCAAGTTTAACAGTAAAATTTAGTTCTTTTTTTCAAATGAAAATCAACTATTTAAAAAAACAGCATAAAATGTTTTTTAAGTCGTTACCGTAAAATATAGTAATATTTTTAGTTATATTTTTAGTAAAAAATGAATGTCGCGTCGGAACTTTACAATCAAGTTAATATTATATCCTGTTAATTTCGGCATATTTTTTTAACAACGCTTACTCCTTCGCAGTGAACAATCCAGGATTTGAGTCGGGGGGGGGGGGAGGATGTGAGGTCATAAAAATTTTGTATCGTCGTGCCGAATGTGAAATCTCATGGCTTATGGAAACCAAAACACTTTAACTTTACAGACTTTACTCACCTGAAAATATGTTAATGTTTTCGAATTGTTCTCGCGTCAACGCTGCAAGGACTAGTTGAATGACTACAAAAGCAAGTGAAACGCCCTCCCGCAGTTGAAGTTTTTAAGTTTGGAAAAGGGTCATCTCGTCATCTGACCGTTGTTCAAAATTATGAGTTTTATTCCTATCCGTCTCGTGGCTTCAAAATGCGACGTTAATATATAACTAATTATTCTCGTAAGAAGTATTACAACTGAAATTATTTCCATAATACAGGAAGAAAAATGCTTTTGTATGCGCTTTGCAAATTCTTAAGGCTGTAAAAAAAGTACTAGTCTAGAGGGTCCCACATATTTTCACAAACCTATTCCATTAAACCTAGTTGGAATCTTTTTATGAAAGGTTAGCTTATTTGTCCGGCTTAGATTTTAACTGGCGGCTTCACATATTCTTATTCTTTCCCACAACAGAAGCACCATTAAAGTTTTTGATTCATGCAATTTTCGAATTAAATAACTTTTTAAAAATCATTTGGAAGGAAGCGCGCTGCTATAATTATAGTAAAAAATACACATATGCATAATATTTCTTATATATTTTGCCAGCGAAATCATTAACGCTCAGGAATGTGGGCTACGTGCCAAAAGAGATTCTTTCCAGACGGTAACAAAAAAACCCAGACAGCTTTTTTTCAGCTGTTTCCTGCTTTTTTTTATTTCTGCTGATGCATCCACGCGAATCCATTGCGGAATTCTGTTAATATCAAACAGATGTTAATAATGGAATTAATTTATTTCCCCACTTATCGAATATCTTTTTGTTGAACTATGGTTATTGTTTCATCAGTTCTGCTTTTCCCGCTTTTTTTATTTTTTAAGCACTCTATCTGTCTACAAATTAGTATGCACACCAGGGGGTACTGCTTGGATTCTGAGTTATGGCAGGGTTTTTTTAGCTAAGTTCAGCAGCTTATTTTCTTTATTTTGTGTTGATTCATTGACAAGGACCTCCTTTAGAATTAATTTATTTTTCCACTTCTGGGAGATCTTTACTTTCGTTTTCGTTAAAAAGGTTCTTTCTTTTTCATACTTACTTTTGGAATTGAATATTTATATATTTTGCAAAACGAAAGTTAATGTCTCATCATTTCTGTTTTTTATGCTTTTTTTATTTCTTCAACACTCTGCCAATGCGAATGAGATTTTCTTCTACATTTTTCCTTAATAAATCTGAAAATCAGATCCGAGATATTGTTGGCAAGCTCATCTTAGACGGGCACAAATCTTCTAGTAATACTCGTCGAAAGATACATTAAAGGAGAAGCAATACATCGTTTTTTAAATTTAATATGTTTGATATATTTAACTGGTTAGAGCAGTTAGCAGTAAACGTTCCTTGTAATTTATTTTTAAAACCAGTAGATCTTTAAACTGGCTTTAGAACAGTGTTCTAAGACGATGTCATGAGAAAAGGAAGTAAGCTGCTCCAGGATTTTTCTAGAAGTGAAACTTCTATAGTGAGAATCATGAGTAAAAAAAATGTGACGGCAATCAGTGAAATATCTTCGTCATATCTTTAAGTTATAATCGCTTTCACTTGTCCTTTTAAAACAAATTCTGCAAACAATATAAGTAGAAAAGAAATTAGTTTCATTTTATCGAAGATGTCATTTCAAAATTATTCATGAAATTAAGCAACTTGTTTCGCAACATTTTCCTGAAAGTCTACTTGACTCAGTACGTTAAGTTCCCTTTTAAGCTAAACAGTGTCTTGTCGATGTTATGACTTATGGCAGATTATTTTTTGTAGCTAAAAATAGGCCTGGCGAATATTTTCGTGTTTCTCCCGTTGTCTTTTCTGTTAGCTTTCAGAACGGAAGTGAAATCGAAGGCAGGAAAAACGCGGTTTTGTCTCGAAGTGCCCTCCCTAACTGAAACGATAATATTGACACGAGTTATCAGTGGCTCTAAAAAGAAGGAACATATCAAACGGACGGGAAGCGAGATAAGATTAATGAGTAATTTTTGTTACATTTCCCAAGTTTTCTGTTTCGTTCTCTTGCTTTGAGTTAAGGTTCACGGTTCTTTTTATTTTTAATATCCAAGTCGGAGCTTTCCATTTATTTTAGAGCATTTAGAACAGTGGTTTTTCTGTATTTTGTCCTATTGCATCTATACCAGTATTTTGAAAGTTGCATCTATATATGTGTGACATTTCCACCGAGCTTATATTTAAGCGTTAAATTTGTGTGATTATTTAAGTTGGTGAATCACTTAAATGACTCGCAAACTTAACAAATCAAATATAATTTATTGCAATATTAGTTATTATAATTTTCTTAGTATCATAGTGTATTTCTAGACGCCATAACACCCCCTCCCCCCAAAAAAACTCATCCGCTGACTAACTCAACTGACAGACACCGAACGAATTTGAATTTTTGACTATTTTAGAGTTCGAAAAATTAAGTATCATGGCGGATATTTACATGAAAGAACCCATTTTTAATTTATGAGTCTTAAATGGCTTTATTGCTTCGATCTTAAATGCATTAAAATGATTAACACATTTCAGGAAAAAGAAATATTTAAAAATGCAAGTAAATGAAAAAAATTAAGAAATATATATGCTATTAATTTAAGAGATAAATTTTCAAACAGTCAGTCCAGATTAAATCCAAGCATTTAATCTGGAATAGCAATCTGAATTTTAAAAAATGGTATTAAGGGAAGAAATCTCGAATTTTTAAAAAAATGTTTTTCCTAAGTCAATACTTTTCTTAACAGTGCAATACTAATGTAGATGTAAAATTTTTTAAAATCAAAGTTATCCATGCAACTTGTTATTAAGATATTCTCAGGATTTTTCTAATTATCTTTTCACAAAACTGTGTTTTTTACATACCACTGATGACATTTTGAAAAGAACTGATCAGAGTTACTTCAAAGATTCCCTGCGGATTTCACAAAAATTAATGCTTAAGATGATCGCATTTTAAAGTAAAATTTAAAAGATACTTTTACTTAAGAATATTTATGTGTGTCTTTCTTCAGGTCGAAGGTTAACTTTTAGATCAGATGCATCCATGAAACAGTGGTTTTACCATTTAAATTTATGAATATAGTTTATATTATATGAGATATGTCTTCCATATGCACCTAATCAAAAATTGCGTTCCACATATCTATTAACACTTTTCTCGCCAACACAAAACGCGGCAGACCTCCCTTTCTTTAATGCTTAAAAATATTCCCAGCTTTTGAATGTCCAGATGGAAATTTACAAATTGTTTTATATGCACTCTTGAAGTAGCATTAAAAGTGCTAGCTTTCAAAAAAGCTTGAAAAATAAATAAATAGTTAGGATTTCAATGCTTTTCTTAAAAAAAGTGCAGTGAATTATAAATCAATAATGCTTTAATGCGTTCATAACACCAACGAAAAGAGTTTACTTCGATATTCGTTGACCAACGCAGCACTCTTCACCATTTCTGTCCCTGCTGCTTTTATGTGAGCTTCAGAACGCGCGAAAATGTCAGCACGCGATACCTTTTTGTGGCATGTCTATCTCAAAAGAATTAAATCAGTTTGTCATCGGTTATTAATTTACGCCAATTATATAAAATATTTGCCAAAAACTTCCTATAAATAATCCAAAGTTCAATTTCAGTTTCAAAACAGTTCATTCAGTTGCTTCAGCTGAATTGATTTGCTGGCGGAGTAATATTGCACTGTAATAGAGAATATATGTTAGTTATTGCTAGTTAACAAACTAACGAGGATCATTGTTCTAGATGCTGTAGTAGCATAATATTATGCTACGGAATCTTCTTTCAACAGAAGTTGAGATAAATATTTTGTTTGCTTCTCAAGATGTTTCAAACATGGTTTATTGCGAGGTTTCTTGTTTGAAAAGAGACTCTGCAATTTTTTTCTTTCCGAATTGGAAGAAATTAGAGAGGCCCTTGCAAAGTTCTTTCAAAAATTTTTCTTCTAAAAATGACGAATGTAGTTTATCTTTTTTCCCCCAATATTTTCTTCGATCAGTTGTAGGTACGTTACTCTTAGAAATACCATGAAATTATGCAAATGAAAACAGCGCTTGAAACAGAATATGGTAAATTTTTGACAGGTGAAACGCTCCCTTTTTGGCGAATTATTTTCCACACTATCGACCTTTCTATTGCAATTCAATCTATAAAAGAACCGTCATACTCTACTCACTTGGCTTGCCGTTTAAAATAAGAGTAAAACATATAAAATATAAGTTAATACTCTTTACTTTTTTTGATAGTTCTGAAATACTTGGACATCACAAAATGGTAAAAATTAACGAAAAAACCCCTAAAAGTCACAAAGAATCTAATAATGTACAAACTTTTCATTTCGATTGCGCACACATCAATAATTCTGTAATAAAATCTTCTCTTATCTCCACTAATAATAAAAGCGACTGTGTGTATTGGCACTCTAAAGGTCAGACCGTCATCGTTTGATCATTTCTTCGGATATCATAAACATCATTCTGTTAATAGTTTGTAATCCCGGTTTAGGTACATTTTTTAATAGAGCAGATTAATCCGAGGTTTATCATTGTACTTTCTCTCGAAAAATTTGTGGTCACTGTGCAGCGGTTTTCCTGATGTTGAATTCATACTGAGTCCAAAAGCGATATTGAGCATACTTCATCGAAGAACACACCTGGCCAGGCAACACCCATGCACAAACCCACCCTGCGCTAAAAAAACACTCCCATTTACTAGCAAACCTCAGATGACTACGCATAATCACACACTTGTTACATACCTGCCCAATCACACCTGAACCGCACCCATCTGGACAGACAAAATCCATACAGATCTATTCACACATGTGCATTCGTGAAAATCATGCAATTCACAGTAACTCCAGCAAAAACTCGGAACTTTCTTTCTCTTACATTATGGATGAATCCATACCAGTCGAATCGTAGTTATAAATAAATTTACTGAAGACATGATGATACCCTGTGCTATATCCCGTATATCTTCTTCAAAAAAATAAGAATGCTATGAACACATTTATAAAACAAATATATTTAAGAACACAAGGCTATTTTTAACAAACTCATATTCCTGTACAGGAAATACCATTTATATAGATTTCTGATACGCATTTTTAGGTGATAACAAACATTACAACCCTAGTCATAAAATTCAGCTTCCCATTCCAAAAATGCAAATGTGCATCCATGTAGAAACTTGCATGTCTTATAAATGAAGCCATGTTCTGTCTACTTAATCATTTTTCAAACATATTCGAATAGATCACAGAAACACAGTCTGTTCACTAATTGATCAGAAGCTAATTTGGATTCACCATATCAAGAGAGATAAATACAGCGATGGAGAAATTTCAAAGTAAGGCAATAGGCATCGCGAAAATCAAATGTTGGTTTGCCCGATCGCAACAAGTCTTTTCTCATCGTTTAACAATGAGGTTTTCACGCATCATTATATTCATTATACTACGCAAAGAGTACAAAAAGAATTCGAGATTTTTAACTACACACGATATCCTAACAAATTCCATCAACATCGCGATTGCCCTTCTACAAGTCAAACCACTTCAGAGCCCATGCCACAGCGAAGAACTCCTCAATAATTTGCATTTCCAGATATTTAAACGGAAAGTAAACAACCAGCTCGGGATTTTTTTATTAGGGAAAAAATCAAACTAGAACTTATTCTGAGGATACCGCCAGTTCAGGATCCTGCACACATGAAAGGAGCAGAGCTGGAACAGCCGTGAGACTGGTTTTCTGAAAATGCCAGGTCTGCGGGTCTGTCAGCAGGTAGGTCATACCTTGCGGTAGCATCAGGATGTGGTGTTTTCGCAGACGACCAACTCTTTTTCAACAGACGATCTTCGTCGGCATGAGGGGTACTATTAGACGGAAATGCTTTGAACAATCGTTGAGACGTTTCCGGAAAACCGTACATTTCGACGACCCCCGACCAACTTTCGAACCGTCTGGTGGCTGAAAATTTGAAGTCTCACCGGGTTGTTGGCTTCCGAAGTGCCCGGTTTTGGAAACCGGCTCAAGGTCTCGGGAGAGGCGGGTCCGCAAGGGAAAATATCGGTTTGTTGCGTGACACATAGAGGTGGGTCAGAAAGTGGATATTTTTATTCTTTTGCTTAGGTCATTACTTGTTGACACATTGCAAGTAACAACTTCTCTCAAGTACACTTAGTAAGGTTCTAGAATTTAGGGTAGCTGCAATGAACCTCCACTGCCACTCAATTTTTTTGTTTAACCATATGGACAAGTTCATTTCTGAATCTTTCATGCGTATGTCTGTTTGTGATACGTTCTGGTTCTCCATAAGGATTCGAAAAATAATCTGATTAGTCTCGAAATAATCAAGCTGTAAAGTAAAACTTGAGCCATGAAGCCTAAGCTAAATTTTATAATCACTCTGATGTACAGCAGAGTTATATTTCGGAACATATCTACAAGTGGGTTTCAAAAATATGTTGCATCTCTCTTAAATATAAAATGAATGAAAACGAGCTCAGACAATCTCGCTAGATAGCATAAGCTTGACCACATCGATAGATCTTTCCAAATAAGTATATAATCATTTATGATAAAGCTCGCAAGATATTGCAGTTAATGTAATCGATATTTAACAGAAACTCTACTGCATCTCCATTTTACTAATTTATTCTTAGATTAAATATACGCGTTGTGTATATTCTGTTCCGCATTTATTGATCTAAAATGTTTCCCATTCTTCAGACAAAATGCAATTATTGAAAAAGCACCAACCTTAAAAGATAAAATATAAAGCCAACAATTTAAGAGAAATGGGCCAAAAGCTTAAACAAGAGGAAAAGAACGAAAAAATTCATTGGTCTAACAAATAAATTAAGTCCTAAAACACTCTTGGATTAAAATGGGCCTTTGATTGTTGAATGGCACATAAAGAAAAAACCTAGAAAGCCTCAAAGAAGAGTGTAAAGAAGAGGTGGTCTAGACTTTAAAATTTTAATTTATCATTTCTATTTATAGATTTACAGAAAATGATGATTTAGGAAACGGATTCAAAGAAACGTTCGATTTGTTTATAAGAAAATAAATAACGATCATGCTGGCAAAATATTCCTAAGCGTCATATAACATTTCCTACGAAATCAGAAAAGCTAAATGATAGGTGTTTGCCGATGACATCCAAAATACCAGTCTTAATACTAGCTTCTAATGCTTGCTCGAATTAAATTAAAAATAGAAATTCCCTACTCTATTTTCTGTGGTCTCTTTCATTCAAAGATAGTATCAAGTTTCGTTTGTTATTTAATATATCTTATATTTAAGAATTTCTTAATGTAATTCCTTATGTGGATTTACCTTGACGGTGGAGATCGATCTGTTCAAGAAAATATTCATTCTAAAACAAACGAAGAAAACGATTTAAGCGAAAAAAAGAACTGAAGAAATACTAATTATTATTTTGTCTTAATAGTCCACTATTAGAAAGTTCTTTTCACGCATAAAAAGGTTGGGATACATTATCATACTTATTCTAGTATCATAGACTTTTGAACTTCTATTCATAAATCAGTATTTTACTCTTGGAGGCAGATTTAAATTTAAAGTTTAGAACCTCTCTTTTCAATGGTTGTACATATTCGTTCAAAGTATAGAAGTTCTCAATGATAACTACTCAAAACCTCTTGACTCTGTATTATATGATTTCACATTATAAAGGGGAACTAAAAACTCGCACATTCTGAAAGTGAAGAATGAGAAATATTACATATCCTTACCTACATTCAATTGAATAATTTGTTTCGAACGAAGCATTGATTTCTTGCGATAATCTGTGAGTTTACACAATACATTTAATAGAAAGTCCGCCGTTGTAGGCGACCAGCTTGTTCGCCAGGGAAATAATTTCAATGTGAATCTCTTATGCATAATTTGATATCGTGGTCTCTCCTTACAAGTTCATTTTAAATTGTGATAGACATACCAGCTCTTAGAGTCGCTCTGCCCTGTTTTGTTCATTGCCCCATATAACATCCTGGACTGAGGTGAAGTAGCTGTATGCTGCTATGTAACATCTAATTGTACCCTGTCGGCGCAACATCACTTTCTTATTCCTCCTGTTAAAATATGCATTTGATTTCAACATTACAATTGCACGGCAATTTCACGTCCAGTCAGCATGTTAACACGGATTAAAACAGCTAGAAAAAAATTAAAACATCTTTCATCGATTACTGATATATTTCTATACACTAACTATCTTAAAGGACTTTGTTTTGAATCAAATAAGAGAAAAATTGAAAGTAGCGAAAGTAAATTTACTTACTGTTAGTAAATTATGTCTAAAAATGTTTTTTTTTAATTTATTAAAAATTAGGGAAAATCGTGATGGCAATTGTAAATTTGATATTATAGAAAAGATCATTTTTATTTTCAGATGGTGTAAAAAATGATTTTTGTACTGTAATATTTTCGAAGTAATTAAAGAAAAAAGAAAGTAATTATAGGAAAAGAATTATTTATACTTAATTTTTAATTGAATAAAATTTCAATAGGGTTCCAGTGGTGCATTCCTGCTATCCTCCGAAGTATGTTTGTGCCAAATTTGTCGTTCTAGGTCCAGTGGGTCCCTGTAGAGCACCAATACACACACCTCTCTCTCTCTCTCCTTTACTATATAGTAGCGAATATCTATTTTCAAAAACAGACAGAAAGAAAAGAGAATCACGGTTTTAAATCAGTTCCGGTCAGCTTTTCAAATTCATGTCGAGTCACAAACAAATGTTAATTCAATCTTACTAGTTACTTGCCACATTAATATATTGCATTCTTGGCCTTAAGAAACTTGACAGCTACCAACCAAAATTGATTACCGTCAGCCGTAAATTTAACACCTCTATAATGCAACAGTTTCATGCATGCAGTTATTTTAACGTTTTATGTATGCAAATACCTGTTAATGAAATTACTTTGACAATCTTGACTTGAATCATTAGGTAAACCTGCAGCGCAGAGTAACAGAACCTGTAAACTTGTTTGAAACAGTTTAGCCATGATTCAGTTTTATTTTATTGAGCTTGAATATGCTTTTAAGTAAGCACCTGCGTTAGCTTCACTGAGAAAGGAATGATATCGTTAAATCATAATCTGTCTTCAACATTATTCAAACTTGAATCTTTTGCTTCTTTTCTTTGCCTGATTTGAATGAATGCGCTTCAACGCTGTCTTATCTGCAATTTCTGTTTCTGAAGGTTAACGACGAAATCGTGTCGTCATTTCAGCGTATGGTTTTGTCTGATGAATAAAAGAAGATACTAAAGCCGCTACTTCGTAGATTTTGATGTCGAATTTCAAAGTTCGTATAGTTTTTTTTTTTTTGAATAATTTTTGCTTTTCGCTCCAGATGATTAGAAATTTTGTATCATAGTAGACCAATTGATATTTGAATCAGTCAGGGCTTCGATATTCTTTAATTTTTTGTTTTATTATTTGTAATTATTATTTCCTTCAAAGGAATTTCATTAGAGTTTTACTAAAAATATTTTCTGGTTAAAAATTTGGTAACTTTTAGGAGTCTTTCGAATATAAGTATCGAGACCTCTCAACCCATTTCTAAAATAAAGTCTTTAATATTATATATCAAAACAAAATTATAAAAAAGACACTAGGTCTTTTTGAAAACCTTTAAAGTATTGTTTAAATAACTTAATATTTTGTATCGTTTTTATTTCTAGAGATTTCGTCAACTTTATTTGGCATATCAGAAATATAATAACTGCTAAAGGGATAGCATGTCATATAATTTCATTCTAACAAGGCAAAATAAGACAGTAAAATTTAGAAAAAATAAATTATTAAGTTTTAGTTGAATTAAGAATACCAAAAGTAAATGAATATTTTTTCACTGTAAGCTTCTCAAAAATTCTATTCATCTATAACATACAAGGTTTTCATCACAACCAGTTTTCTGAAATGCTTGATTTTATGACATCAAACATCCGAGAAAAAATACATTTAGCGAGTATCTGCATACTTCGTTGCATTTACTGTTTGAGTCAGCTTAACCCACTACTAACTTATTTTATATTTTCTCATTTGCAAAGTTATTCACGTGATATAACATTGAATCTAAAAGAACGCAGCAGTACAAAACATTCATAATTTGAACTACTATAATTTTATTCATATTCGTATTGTATTAGGAAAAATTTCCTTTACTTCATACACATCTCAGTACATTGAGAGTAACAAAATGACACATATGTTAAAAAATTTAAAAAATGACTAGTCTTCAACACGTATTAATTTCACGTCGAAAATTTTCTTCTTGATTAAGAAGACTGAAGTACTAACTTAACTAGAGTGCTAAGATAGATAAAAAGAATTTTTTAAGCTATTTTGTTGTAGAAATTATAAGCGAAAAAATTTAGTTGAAATTTGATGAAAAATAATAAAGATAACATCAACTCGTTTGGGTAATATTTCGTAAAACAATATCTGCTTGCACATTAGAAAGGATGAATTTCATTGCAGTTAAAGTGCATTTAAATTGCTCGTATTAATTTCTTTTAAATTGGAGTATATATAAAAAAAAGCATAAATTGACTCACTGTCCTGTGTGCTGCAAAGAGCTAGACGACAGACTTTGTGTTGTGTATTATTTGAAACGGATGTAGTAATATATCAAACTAAGACGGACGCGCTCGGCGTTGTCCGTGACCATCATGAGCTTCAACGCAAAAAAAAAAACATCGCCCACAATGACGAAAAGTTTTGAAAACAAAAATAGAAACAAATGTACACTACTGATTTTTGGAAACAGTAAAGAGTACGTTAATCCAAAACAATATTAAAAAATTGCAAGAAATCATTATTAGACAGCAAGCGAATATGCGGAAATAAGAAAACATGTTACATTAGACACTTCGTGACAATAATTTTAAGATCATTCGAAAAGTTATGACGTCCCCAACGTTCTTCACCGCATGCATAGAAATTGACAACAATGCATTCTAGGAACGGAGACGAATGCGCTCCGGTGAAGTCTTGCTGGAAGTTAGCTAAAAGCAAACCGTGCTGAACTGGATCAGGATAAATTAATTTAAAACGGAAGGGTATTTTAACGGTTCTTGTTTAAATCCGACAAAAACGTTCCAGTTATAAGCCTGAAAACAATTGAAAATTGATGGCGCTATAGAACTTTATGCGTGCAAATTTTAGAAATCCAAATGAAAAATTAACAGACAAGTGACTATTTTTCAAAAATTTTCAAAATTCGATAAATTACGTTAGAAATTCAAAAACTAACTTCATTAGAAAGAAAATTGTTTGTTTCTTTCGATGGTGTATCTATTTTCTTCCTAACGATTATCAAACACCATTCTATTGGAAATTAGCTAAAAAAATACCCAAAACAACACAAATACTACATAAAAAGTTTTTAGATTAAATTTTAAAATTCCGACTTCAGGTGCATTGAGTCTATTAAGACTACCTGTTTGCCACAAGAAAGCTGTAGTGCGATAGATTGTCTGAGACATTCTCACGCACACATACGCACTACACACACAAAATTTGTCCTTTTATAAGTATAGATGGAGGAGTGTGGATGTTATCTTTAACTGGTCAATAAGTATGCTGATGCACTAATAATTCTCATATACGCGCGCGCACACACAACAACCCAAACCAACCAACCCAACAAAACACAATTTGCCTTTTTATAAGATATATAGATGGAAGGGACATATGTCGAATGTTATCTTTAACTGGTCAATAAGTACTGATAGTGCTGTAATATGACTTACCATTACGCATGTGCAACACACAAAAGTTTGGCTTAAAAGAAAGGAAGACATGTCGAAAATTGGCTGATCTATTACTGGTGAATAGACAGTACATGATTGCAATATCTTGGCAATACGTAACAATAGATAACCCAATAATATATCTAAATATTGATATACAATATATCAATAAAAAAACATGTATTTATAAATAGAGGAGAGATATGTCGGAAGTTATCTTTAAATGAGTAATACAGTCATTTTGCTGATATCTGAGAAATTGCTTCACGTGATACTCGCGTCATTCAAAAACATCATAACACACACATATCAGAACAATATCATTACACAATACCAAATTGTCTTATAAGATGATAGGGATATTCATGTTCTTAATGCAATATGCTGACTGTATCACGCTATACGCGCCACCCCAACCCCAACATCGTCATATCATAATAACCTAGTTATGAGGGATGTTAAGGTCTTAACGCATAATATATAAGCAAGAACTGTACCATTATCATGTAGAAAAAGTTTGTCAAAAAGAAAAGACATTTCTGAAAATTGGCTAGTCTAGTTTCTGTGACATTAGAGGGTACATATTTCATATTTTTGGTAATAGTTGGGATAGATTATATTGCTAAGATATAGAATAATTAGTTTTAAATAGAGGTCAAGAAATTCACTGAAAACAAATGAAGAAAACAGCAATTTTGTAAGTTTCTGAGAGATTCATCAACGTGAGCTCGTGTTCATTAATATAATATCTATTTGAATGAAGATCAATATATTTCAATAAGGATCCTAGACCGAGTAAGAATAAAATTAGAACTTGACATTAAATCGATTGTACTACCGAATTATAACATTCACAGGCTTGATTGCCAAATTAACCTATTAACACTTTAGTGACTCTCATAGGAAGTCCACTATTACAATGGTTCTCATGACACGACTTCCGGAAAATTTCTGCAGATCTTCACCGATCATACTCTTAGAACCCAAACCACCCTTCGTTAAAAAGTTTATTTGTTATTTATGATAATAAGATTTAGCATCAAATTAAGGATTGCTTCAAGGAGGCTCAGCTAGCAAAGTTTAGCAAATATATCCTTACTACATGAGAAATTTTTATAATAGATCTAGTATATTCGTTATATGATGAAGACTAGTATTATTCGTTATATAGATGAAGATCTAGTATAATTTCGTTATATAGATGAAGATACAGTATTATTTCGTTATATAGATGGATCTAGTATATTATCGTTATATAGAATTTGATATTATTTAATAAAGAAATTGACCTTAAGCCACAAATTAACTTCTATCCTAAATATTTAAAACTAACTAAAAAAACTAATGACAATGAATTGCTGCAGAATTTCTAGATTTAGATATAAAATTATAGATAGTAAAATAGTAACGATATCTTGATAAAAGAACTGCATTTAATTTTCAAATTAATAAATTTCCTTTATGGGATAGTAATTCAGTCTTCAAGAATTTAGTAAAAAAATTATATAATTAGAAATAATAATTTGGTAAACAATGATAATAGAATTCAGAACATAAAAAAAAAATTATATTTCTGCATTGGTGTATGGAATGAATACCAAAAAATTTTAAGAGTCTATATAGATAAGAAATATTTAGGTCACTTAGAATAAAACATTCATTTTGGTATTTAATAGAATTTTGTATTTTTATATTACTTTGTATTTGTAAAATTGGTTATTGATTTATTATGTTTCTAAAATACTACATAGATGGCGCCAGGATTTATAAATTGAAAACTCCTTAGAACAAGATTGGATTATTAATTTTCAAATACATTTATTTTATAAAATTTAGAATATTAATAGTGTTACATTTTTTAACAGGTTTTGAGATTTTTTTATATAGGTATCATAATAATTATTTAATATTAAAAGTAAAAATTATTTGTTAATTTATGTTGAATCATAGTTAGAATCTAGTTTTGGCAATCTGTGAAGTCAAGCTAAGTGGCGGTTTAGATTAGAATGTAGAATGCAAGTAAGGATGGGTAAAAAAAACACTGACTTCTATAATTATTAGTGAATAAGTATAGTATTTTATTGAATGATGTATTTATTGTTTTAGTGCAATATATAGTTGTATTTCAGATTTAATTTAGTAATTCCACATAATAAAAGATATCTTTTAGTGTTACTGTATGATTTTCATCTAAAGTCTTTCATTTTAGGGTAAATTACCCTGTCTGTTTTTTCAACAACTTTAGTAACAGGGATGGTTTGTACAGCAAAATTGATTTAACCTGGCTAATGCTCTTCCAAAGCAGAGCTACTAATTTTATTGTTGAAAACTACATATACTTAGACTACCTTTTTTCAATAGTTTTAATAGCAACAGAGTTATTTTACACTTTAACATCTAAATGTTTAAACTTACCTTTTGCTCTTAATATATATAGTATTTTCAATTTATTTTAGATTTGGTTATTTTGTTTAATTAAGGAATTTTAGTTTATGAATTGCATTTTGATATGTCTTGTTTACTTTGTTTTTGTATGTTCATATATAACGAGTTGACTTAGTGTCGGGTTCCATATAAATAAGTACTCGTTAACTTTAACTAATTATTACATTATGCAGAATTAATATTACATTTTTAAGAAGCATTATTTACAATTAAAAATATGTACATTGAAGCAATTCGTCATTAAAAGGCTTTTGGATGGCCCATCGTCGTCTTTTCTCCTTGTCCGAAAAAAACCCAACGTCGTTCATGCGTCTTGTACTGCCTCGTCGTCTACTATTCTCGGCAGTTTCTGACGTCATTGGCGATGGCAGCGCCATCTACAGGTACTCGGCTGGCGGCCCTTATATATATATATATGTGTGTGTGTGTGTGTGTGTGTGTGTGTGTGTGTGTGTGTGTATTGTGTGTGTGTGTGTGTGTGAAGCTTTTTTCCTATGTTATCTTGTGAACACGATAACTGGAGTAATTTTGATTTGACGTTAACCGGCTTGGGATATGTTGTAAGGATAGTGAAAATCTGGTCGAGTTCTAGATGGGCTATCCAGCTCAAAAGGGTTGAAATTTTGGGGTGTAAATTTTCATTTTCCCATAATTCCTTTAAATTGAAAATAGTAAGAAAATTCAAATCAGCGAATTATCGCCTTATATAACGAATAATTTTTGCATTTAAACATTTCGGTAGCTGAATTTCTTGAAGTTATAGATGAAAGTGATTTCCTCCCTTCCCTAACTTAAAGTGACTTTCAACCAATGTGCATGTTACCCTTGTTGGAAAGTTCTCTTCATTTGCAGTCCTTCCCACCTGCTTTCATTCTGCAGCTCTAATCCTTGTGAAAAAAAAGGGGCGAATGTTCTTTATTTATTATTATTAGTAGATGTATATGTATAACGCTTTTGCCATGTTATCTTGTGAACAAGAAAACTAGAGTAATTTTGATTAGATTTTAACCGATGAGGGATATTGTAAGACGATGTGAAATTCGGACGAGTTCGGAGATGAGCTATCAGTCTAAAGGACATGGAAATGGTGGAGGGGTGGGGGTGAAAACTTTATTTCCAAATAATTCCCTTACGATTAAATGTAGAAAGAAAATTAAAATTAGATGAATTATTCTCTTATCATAACAAGCAACCTTGTATTGAAACTTTTTTTTGATAGCTATAGTTAAAAAGACATTTATAATCCCTCCCCAACTTACCATTTCTCGTAGCCCCGATGACTGAAGATAGAAAAATCAGTCGATAAAAGACTTTTTTGTGCATAAGAATATTTAGACAAAATGATTATGTGTTGAGATATTTAAAAATTTGAGAATGTACTGACAATAACAAGATAACTTTTGAGTAAAATGATAAACGGAAAGAAATATAGTTAAGATAGTTAAAATAGTTAATACAGCCAAGAAATATAGTTAAAAATTAAATGCCATGAAAAAACAGAATCACGGCGTAAATATTGCAATGTGTGGACAATAAAGTCATTGGTTATGTATGTATTGATTAATATGTAATATTTCATTACTTTTATAACATTAAAGTAAAGGAATCTACCCTTCCTACAAGCTTGCCGAAAGGTTTTTTTTTTGAAATTACACTCACGACTAATCGAGATGAATGTTGAGAAATTTTGAACCACAATCAATTGACGAGAACAGCATTTCAAATGGTGTCTTATTCTCCAAACTTTTCGCTACATCAAATTTAAAATGTTTGAATTTCCAAGAAAATTATCTGCTCTAACTTCATGTGCATGACAATGAAACGTTGTTAAAAAAGAAAATAAAGAAAAAAAACGGATATTTCAACTATCATAGGAGTCCAAGACTTAAGGCCATCAAAACACTTATTAATTTTTCAATGCAGACAAGCAACATTTATTTATAAAGTTCATTTAAAACTTTTAAAATGTAAAATTTGCATTCAGAGTCTGTTTCGTTTTTTCAGCAACTTATTTTTTTTACAACTTTCAGACTTTCCAACTCCGACGACCAGCTAGTTTGCCTGCTCAAAAAATTCTTCATAAGTATTCAGGAAGAACCGAAAGTTCAGTTCAATCTTTTATGATTAGCTTGGTCTTAATGCTTCCCAGAGAAGTTTTTTAACTCAAATTTTCAAATTTTGAAGACATTAAACTCGTACTATTTTAGAAACCTTGCACCGTTCTGTTCATTGCGTCAAGTACTTCCGTAAATCTCTGTCACCTCAACTATATTTGAGTCTTTAATATGAAACGGGAAATGATTAACCTTTAACGAATCCAAACTTTCTTTCTAAATCGAAACATGTTCATAAAAATGTAAGAATGGTAAGTAGAATCAGTCAGCATCGACCTTCTGTGTGCACTCATGAATATGTTTTATAACTCACGTAATATTTTAGGGTTTATTCTTTCAGTGTTCTATGACAAGAAAGCAGAATGTGAAGTTAAAAAAGTAAATGCATTTCGTACATTTAATCATATTATAGGAAAGAGAAGTAAACTTTAAAATGGATTATGATGATGATTTTGTTGGTTTTTTCGGAGCAAGGGAAAGAAGATTGACGTCATAAGAAATGGGGGATGGATCAAAGTAAGAGTAAAATTAGAAACTTTCATTGAAAACTTCTAAAATTAAAGATTAAACTGAAGAAAGAAGTAGAAAGATCTTAATTGCTGCGTCTGAAGTTAAACTAAAAAATAAAAAATAAATTAATAAATAAAAATCAATTTTAAAGCACGTTTTAAATACACGCTACTAAATATGCAAAACATCAGCCGAGTTCTCATACCTTGTTATTAACACAAGGAAACCCAGGATTATTTGTAACAACAATGAAAACGACGAGTTTCATTACAAAATGAAAAGTATTGTTGTAAAAATATTCTAAAACGTAATAACTAAAAAATATTTCTAAAAATTTATTAATATTAGAAAAAAAGATGTGAGCATCTAAATTGGCAAAAGATAATTTTAAAAAAATTTAAATGATGCAAAAATTATTTTTGTAGTATGTATTTTCGGAGCTATTGTAAAAAATGGAAACTTTCCATTATGGTAAAATTTAAAAATATACATGTATAATGCATAGTTCCAACTTCTAAAGTATGTAACTAATTTGGTAGCTGTAGGTTCG
>BGPR01001954.1:0-75511 GCA_013235015.1 Araneus ventricosus | reverse complement strand
CCCCCCCCCCCCCCCCCCCCCCCCCCCCCCCCCCCCCCCCCCCCCGACCCGAAAGGGTCACCTCCTCATGAGAACCCCCTTAGATACAGCCACCTTGATGCACTCGAAAATTATTGTTGAATCTTACAGAAAATTATAAATTAAAACTTCAAGAATATTGGAGGAAAATTTTCGAGTTATTTTGCTAAAATTTTTGAATGTCCAGAACTAAAAGATTTCTTATCTCTGAGTCAAGGAATTTTCCCAAACTTTCTCTAACAATTCCTATTCTGAAACAAAATTTCATAAGACTGCCATATACATTCTAAAAGGAGTACTATTAGCCCTATCCTAAACCTATTATTTTCCATTTATAGTTGAATTGAATGGTTGAGAAGCGAGTGAAATTAGGTGTGCCATTAACTGGCACATTTCGAGCAAAGGGTTAAATAAATCTCTAATGAGCAACACAATAAAATGCAAAGTATGAGAGACTCCTTTTTTTATAAAATAAAATAAATATTGTGAAAGGATCATGTTCACAAAGAAAGAACATAGTAAAATGCAGTGAGTTTCATTTTAATATTGGAGAAAACTAAATAGTGTTGGGGACAACAAATTTTTATATTGCAATAATGTTCAAATGTAGGATAATTAAGTAATGCATATAAATGCTCCAAAAGATATACAAACATCTACATAGTGCATTTTAAACTATGATCTATACTTATAAAAGGCAATGTTTGCAAACTTGTGCGCAATGTCCAGACGAATCTATCACACTTACAGTCATGAAATTTGGCGCACAGGTAGTCCTGATGGTGACTCAATGCACCTCGAAGCCTGAATTTAAAATTTTATGTAGAATTTTTTTTTATTTCATGTTTTGGGTCAAATAGATTAGAAGTAGAGAAAGCTTCAAAACTTGTGTTTGTAATGAAACAAATGAACAGCTGAGTGTAAAATTCCATAACATTCTAACATACAATAATATATCTAGAGACAAGAAATGACAATTTTTATTATATTGTTCCTATTTTCCTTAATAAAATTGTCTTATATTTTAAAAGTATATTATTGTTATATTTTAGTTCGCAAATATTTTTTAAATAGTTGTTACATTTTTGAATTAAATTTTTTGAATTTGTTTTTTTTAAAGAAAGTACACCTTAATGACTGGTATGTTGTTATATATATATAAGTCTATGACTGTAACACTCATTGTCTAATATACGAATGTTAAATATATATATATATAGTTTTTAAAAAAATCATTAAAATAAAAAAATCTTGATTTAAATTTAAAAAATCCAATTTAAATAAAAAAAATCGACAACCGTGAGCAGTGGTTAGTTTTATTCAAAACCTAGCTCTGTATTCATAATGTTTTGGGCTTCTCTGAAAAGGAAGGAAGAAAGGAACACACTTAAAAAGTGTCACATCTACCATAAGTAATGTACTGATTCTTGTTAAAATGATTTTTTTCACATATTCGAAAATGATTATGATTGTAAATAATTCTTTAAATTTTTATCTAAGCAATTTTTATACCGGTCTATGACTAAAGAAATATATAGCTGATATTCATGAAGTTTTAGATTTTAACTTATTTATCATTTGTTGCATGTATTGGTTTTGAGTGGTTTTGCTGTCACTATAAAAGTAGCAATATACAGTTACGAATAAGAGGAAAGAGAATTTTCAAAGTTATTGCTCATATACTGAATAATTTGTCATGAATTAGACGAACAAAAGTAAACAGTTTGTGTGGGCAAAGGAGTGGCAGCAATCCAATACTACAGAACAGCAACACTACCAATAAAGTAATTCCGGTAGTTTTGAATCAGAACCCTGTTGAATTAGACAAATTAGTCTCACAAACCAACAAAAAAAATTCCTTTTAGAAAACGTCGATTTAAAAAAATGAATATAACATCTCTTTATTTAGCAAACAAAGAAAGAATACATAAAAAGAAGCATATATGCATAAAACATTGAAACATATGACTGTCAAACTTGACATAAAGCAAATGGTCAACAGAACAAAATTTAGATGAAGTTTATGTAATTAAATTGATTCGTAGACATTCTGCAAACAAACGAGCACTAAATATAAAGTTTATGTCAAAGATTTTCGTTATGAAATTAAACGAATGATTCTTATGAATAAACCGCACGTGAACGAAGGAAACCTGTTTATTTATTACGGAATGTGGCATCTCAAATGCCCTTTTAAAATGGATATTTTGACGAAGGAACAAAAAAGATTTTTCTTATTTTTACAAGGCATTAAAAGATAAAAATCTGTGGTCTTTTCAATCGCCAAGAATTCTACCGCACAGTTCTATTTTTCCATCATGAGCAATTAACGTAGAAATCATACATATTGTGATACAAAAGCACAGAGACGTAAAAATGACCCCCACAGATTACCGACATGAGGGAAGCTAAACTCTGATGGCTCGGTGTTAGGACAATTGTTGCAACTCGTAATAAGAAGTAAAAAGATATTTGCTGCGACACTAGTAAAGGGGAGGGTAAATACTGTCGCAATTACTTTACATCAAGATACACATTTCCAAAGAATGCATATTCGAGCGTATTTTTAAACATTCCGTATCTTTGTACTTGTTACTACTTTTACACTCGAAATGGCAAAACGATGCAAAAATAAAAGTACATAACATAAAATAATGTAACAGAAAATATAAAAGTATATACTAGAAAATGTAAAAGAAAATAGTTGAAAGATGTATCAAAAATGATACATGGATGTACCGAAAAACAGTATTTCAAACAGTATAGTATACAATCCACTTGTCGCGAATGCCGAATGAAACGATTCAAAAGTTAAATTCAATATATAGTATGTGATTAACTTTTTGTATAAGAATCAGTCCGGCACATAAAAAAATAGAGCTGTGTCTGTTACGAGCAACTCACATAGTCATCAGAGCAGCAATAATCCATTTCCATTCAATGTTAAGTCAGGATTACATTGCAGAAAAGAGTTGAAGATGCATTTGGTTTAATATAGCTTTAAAAGTTCCTTTGAGAGAAAAAGGCAGACTGATTATTTAACAAAACGTTTTCATAAATCTTATGTTTCGTAAAAATTTGCTTGTATCGCATTGTTTTATAGGTAAAATAATAGCTAAAAATAAGATTGCAATTTCCACGTATAGAATGTATTTTGCACTTCCTGCCATTTCCCCCTCTCGTTAAATGCTCTCAATTTTTTAAAAAAATGTTTCAATATTTTAGTATTCATTTAATCGAAGAATCTTTCTGAAATTCTAAAATATTTAATTTTTGAGACATTTTTTGCAGTTTCTGATCCCTCGTCGTTCTGTTTTACAGTTTAAAACTTCATTCGAATAACTAAAGGAAAATTACTAAGAAACGTAACAAAATACCTAATTTACAATTATGGCATGGTCGAAAAATATTAGTTAGTTATTTTAATTTAACGGGATCATTTTACGTTTTGAACCAGTATTTAAATAATTTTGGTACATTGCTCTATTAAAAATTTCGCTTGCTAAAATTCCATTAAAATTTGCATAGATTCGAGAAAGTTCCATAGTAGTGATTCATTTAAGACTTTTTTTGTTGCGATATTTTTTGAGAACAGAAATATTGCTGAACGCAAACCATTTTTGAAGTTTTCAAATATTTTCGGAATGGTTGCACTTGTAGAATATTTTTACGCACTTCTCAAGAAAATGGTTTTTAAGGCTATGATCAAAACATTTTAATAAACGAAAAATAAATGATTAAAAAAGGTAACAATATGTTATAAATAAAAATATAAATATGACAATGAACTCAATAAATTCTTCCAAATCTCTGTCTTAAAAGAAAAACAGTAATATTACAAAAAAAGTGAATGATATCCAACACGTTCTTCGAGTCAATTTAAATCGCATGTAGCTATACCGAGCAATCATATTTTTTCATTTGAAAATATTTAAGTAAAAATTGTCTTTATTAAGAATCTAAAATTTCTTTAATAAAAGTAGAAAATTTCATTTGTTAATAGTTAACTAACAAGGTGCGTAAACTTGTTTTAAGCATCAAAGAAACGACTTACCGTATTCGTCCCATCGGTCGCATCGATATATTTAAAATAATTTGATAAAAAAAAAAAAAAAAAACCTTCACCGAGTCCGCCAGCCTCAACCACTCCACCGATTTCGACGGTTTTTTTTTTCATTTGAAAGGTTATGACATCTGGATATGTCATCAAGGGTCTCCTTCCCCCACCCCCATTTTCGAACGAAATCGAAAAAAACATATGGAGAATGTACGGTGGAGAAATGTTTTTTCGATTTCGTTCCAAAATGGGGGGTGATGGGAGGCAGGCGACCCTTGATAACGTATCTAGACATTATATTCTTTCAAATGAAAAAAGAATTGTCGAAATCGGTTGAGTAGTTGGGGCTGGGGAATTTCTATAAGTTTTATTCATAGACCATGTACAGAGGAGAAGTGTTTTATCGATTTCGTTCGAAAATGGGGGGTGGTGAGAGACAGAAGACCCTTGATGACGTATCTAGACGTCATAAGCTTCTATATGAAATAAAAAATTATCGAAATAATTATCAAAATCCGTCGAGTGGTTGGAGCTCGTGAACTGTCTGCAGGTTTTACCATATTATTTTAAACATATAGATCTCCAAATTTCCATCGCAATGGCGTGTCAAAAATATTGTAAAATACCTATTGTAGGTGATGGAAACTGTTTATTTAGGGCGATTTCATTCTGTATTTGTGGATCTGAAGACTTTTATGCCGAAATTCGTTAAAAATTTATACAAAACATTACGACTAGATGAGGTTTAATGAAAGATTTTACAATTTGAAAGGAATCTGTTGAATATGAAATCTACTAAGGTTTTATGGTCTGTCCCACTGATCTTCATGCAGTAATTCAAACTGAAAAAAGTTGTGGCTGAAAGCCTCGAAGCAGCGAGGTGGCAGGGATAGTGCTGAGCAAAGTGAATTCTGGCCGCGAACCCTCCCGGAGGGCGGCGAGAGCGTCTATTAAGGTATAAATAAAAAAAATTTTAAAAATTAAATGAATAAAATATGATATAGATCTTGTTTTGTGATAAGAAATAATGTATAGATATATTTTGTGATAAGAAAAATTTCCACGGATTTTATCTATTTTATTAGTATTACAATCACTTTGATTCCTACGTCAGTCTCATCTGTAAGTCTGTCACGTTGTCTGTCAGTTCTCCAGTCCGATTTCAACTCAAACCGATTTCGGTGTTAGTCGAAATAATATTTATTTTTGAAGAATCTGAAAAAGACTGCGTTAATTATATCAATGAAAACGTTTTTCTTTTCTCCAGTGATTAGAATGTAAACTCTTAGAACATTATTGAAAAATGTGTAACATGAATTTGAACATGTCTTTAAACAATTTTTAATATTTTACACTCAAGAGACTATAAAAATTCTTTATAAAATGAAACTATTAAACTAAAATATAATTAATAACAGTGAAAATCAAAGACTATATTGACGGCACAAATAGAATACTCCATTTTTACTTCACTTAACTTTTAAAAATAGAAATCAAGTTGATAAATTTTGGTCATGTTAAGCAACCCTGTGTAATTTGAGTGTTTATTTAAAAAGTGCGCTGTGTTTTTTTAAAACCAGAGAACATTTAACTGATTGATAGTAAGTTTTTTATAGCTTCAGATTCTCAAATTTGTCGTTTTTCTCGTTGCCGCTGTATATTTCGGTATGATTTTTGCTCTTCTTTTCTAAATGATATTTTAAATTTTATCAGTACAGAATGTTGTTTTCAAAGCGTAACTGTTTTCCAATTATCTGATTATTTCTTAATATGGAATTTAAAAATTGGAAAAGATGCAGTTAATAAGGTGAATCTTCATTAAGAGTTTTCATATTAAGCTTTCTAAAGTTTTCGAATCGAAGATGAAAATTAGTTTATAATTTAAATTATGATGTATATAAAAAGACAAAATGCATTATTGACGCAATATCATTTATTTGACAAGAATAATAGGAGTACTATTAACTCAGTCTTTTAACAACATCAAGTAAACATCACGATTTCAGTAAAATATCAAGCTGTCAAACAAAGTTTTATAATTTTTCTGGGAAAAAGATGTTTGTTATACTTTCTTTTTTTTCATGTGAACTAATGAAAAATCTGTTATACAGTATGTTGTTACAATAATTGAAAGCGACGATTTACCGTGAATTTTCAAGAGATTGTATGTATTATTTTTAAATCTTAGAAGAAAACATTTTTTGAATAACGGCAAGGCAAATATACGAAACGACAACTGGATATAATTAAACAATATCTTTATAAACTATAGTAGTATTCAATGTTCTGCACACAATCATTTCGTTATTTTCCTTCTTCTCACTAGTAATTCCTGACTTGAACAAAATTTACAAATCTCAGATGTCTTAGTTGCAATTTTCTTCCTTTGTGAAAATATATGAAAAAAGTTTTTATTTTCGAAATATAAATGAGACATAGAAAAACGCTTTCTAGTCATTATTTCCTTCGTTTAATTATCTTAATTTCAAAATTTCTGATTAGCATAAGTTATTTTTGAAATGTCAACCAAATGAAGTTCTCATTTTTTAACATCTTAACGAATCCGAGCATTTCTGTTAATGAATTCTAAAAATATTTTGCAATTTTTCAAACAAAGCAGAGGTAATAAGTAGGTAATAATAAATAATAAATTAGATGTCAAGATGTTGATTTAAATTCTTTTATAAATTTGGTTTTCAATCATGGTGAGTATATCATTTGAAAATGTAACTTATTTCTTAAAATTGTATGCAATGTGCGGTGGTTGAACCATTTATCCATTAACTTTTCTCATAAGAAATCAAACAATGCTTAGGAGTGATATTTAAGGCGCAGCCCATTCTGTAGAATTTTTATTGATTGCTAATCTACTAAGAAAGGCATTATTTGCGATGTCTTTATTCCATCACGATCGGAGTTGCAGCACGATTTGTGTCGAACACTTTTATAGCCGATCTCTTTCAAACTGTAATCATATCGTGATCGATAGTCATCGATTGTTATCGCAGATACTGAGATAACGGTCGTTTTATCGTTATCGGATATTCTATTCTTTTCTAAGGGTTAAGACTGCACTCATTTTCAGTTCTCGAGATTTAGTTTTTCGAAGAACACGTCCGTTGTATTTTGCTGCTTTTGAATAAAATTCAGGGGTTGTGTGCTTTAAAAGCGAACGCAATTATTTTTATCTGCATTTTTAAAAGAAACCAAAACGTTCTACAAATAAGACAAATGTGAGAGTCGGAAATGTTACCTTAAATTCTTTACTCTGCGATTTTTTGTGCGATATGATATTTGTTTGGAGCTATCAACCATTTACATTAGATTTCTTAAGCTTTACTATTTAACATGAAATGTGTTTTGCTGCGAAGCAACGATTCATGAAGTCCTAATAGAGTAGTATTTAGGAATATGTCATTTCAGAGATATAATTATAAAACAATCTGTTTAACATCGAATCCTCTTAATGTATGAAAAGCCGTCCAGTAATTCATCTTCAAACCATGATGAATTGCGTCTTTTGAAATAAAGAAAAGAATTGAGAGAAGGAGAAAGAAAGGCTGAAAATGTTCTTCGAAGCCGAAATCTGCAAATAAAATCTGGATGAATAAAAATTATTTACCACTTTTTAAGGAAATAGAAATCAGAATTATGAGCTATTTTAATTGGACGGATTGATTGCTTTTCAGCGCAGTTATAGAATATGATTTTGTAACATTTTTTTCTTCTAAACTTTGTGAAATGTTTTAAAAATAAACTTTTAATAATTATAATTGCCGAGATGACTTAGATTTTGAATCCTCATTTCTTGTGCCATAAAATCAGGAACTCGAACTAAATTCGCAGATAAATTACAACTTTAAAAATAAAAGGGCTGATGAAAACTGAAGCTTCGTTACCAATTTTTAGAACAAATACGTGTGTTAACTTTAAATAAATATTCCATTTCACAGATAAAACATATAATGTTTAGATTTCTGAAAAGAATTTCTTGTCACAAATCTAAGCTTTCTTGCATTTCTTTTCTGCACTCAGTGTTAGAATTTTGTTTTCACAATTTGCATACTTCTTCTGGCAACTTTCCCATTAGAAATTAAACTCTGTTAAAATTATGATATTTTGTCGCCAAAAGCGGCCTTAAAAGAGATAAGTAGTTCATTCTAGTAAGCTTCCTTTGAGCTGACAAAAGTGAGCTCGCCGGACCTGGTTTGTAAAAGTGTAAAACTATTTTTACTACGTGCGGAGTTCTATTGCAGGAATGCACGTCTGATAGTGAATCGTCTAAGTGTAAAGGGACATAAGCAAAATTTTTTTCTTAAAAATCTAGAAGGCAGTAGAAATAGCTTAAAGGAAATAATTGGAAATAATTTTTTTTTTTCTTCCTATTATTGCAATTTAAAAAATGTAACGTGAGACTGTGACATAATTACAAATTGTTTTTGTGATTCAAAATATAGAATATTTTTTTTTGTCGAGGATAAATTCTCGGATATTAAGAAGCACACAAGCGAACTCTACAACCAACATCATTTTTTTCTTTTTTAAATATTGTGGCTACTTAAAGATTTAAAAAAAAATCTTTGTTTTCATTTGAAGTGAACACTATATTGATTCAAAAGTGTTAAAATAGTAAGAGTATTAAAATTAAATACAAAATGCACTTTTTAATAATTCCATAAATATGCTGATAATTTTTAGTAACTAAAATTTGAAAAAAATATCAACATTTCTAAATCTTTCACTGCACCTTCATATATTTGTTTCGAATATTAAATGGAAAGAATTTTGAAAGATGCGTCGAAATATGTTATACAATAATCATTGTAAATTGAATTATTTGCAGTTAAAGGCATTAAAAAAATGCTCATAAATTCTGAATATAATTGTTTATAAACCTTCAAAATGACTGGAAAACTGAAAATTTGCATGAAATTAATCTTTTTTGACCATCAGAAATTTATCATTTTCGAACGTACATTTGAAGCTAATTTAACTTCAGTTAAAATGTGCAAAATTCTCTTTTGAAATCGTTAGAGTATGAACCGAAAAGTTTTTTAACTAGAGAAAAAGAAAATCGAAATTAATATTTTCATCGAATTATATTTTAATTTATATATTAATTAATATATAATATTTTCTTGCAGGGAAAGTGTAGTTATTTTAGCTAAACGTCAGGAATTTTGATCTCAATTTCATAGTCTAAGATGGGTTTTTTTAAACCAATTTTGTTGTGATTTCTTCAGAATATGAAAGTCTTAATGATCAGTAAGTGAAATTAAGATCTACCAGTAATATTTTCAAAGAAACTCCAAAAATGAATTAATGAATTTTTAGTGATGCAATAATTTTAAGTTATGTTAGTTATATATTCATTTCATTTTGATAAAAATTTAATATTAATTATTTCTCTTTTTTTAGCACAGTTCTTCCGGTTTTTAATACTTTTTCATGTTCATTAATAAATGATACGGAACAAACTTGTTTGACTTACATCTAAGTGGTTGTTTGCTTTCTCTAATCAAGATACATGATATTTCCCTAATTATCTGATACTACAGAAAATCTACATTTTGCAGTAAAGAAAGAGAGATGCCGCATCTTTACATGAATTAATACTAAAAAGATCTTGAATGAACGCGAAATTTTAGGAATTTCTTTATTAATGATTGATCTTCATTTGTTTTCTGATAAGTTCGAATTTGATTTCTTGGAGCCAAATATGAAGATTACGACATGGGAGTTCTGCAGTGAAAGTTAAATTTATTTTTCTACTTATAGTATATGAATTCATGACTTTCTACGTATTTCAATAAATTATGCTATTGAAAAGAGACAACAAATACCACAAAATCATTAAAGAGTAACCTCAGCCTCATAGCTTAATCATTTTTAACAATTTCCCATAAATAAAATTTAATAATATAAAAGAATTGCTTGCATTTCTTTTCTAACTGTGCATATCTTTAATACGAAAATTTTATATTAACCAAAAAAAGCAGTGACTGAATAAAAGTAAATCTGTATAATTTTACAGAAACTTGGGATCATAAAAAAAGAAGATAAAAGCGCAAAAAATGGTCCCTCGAAATAAAAACGAGAGAAAAATTACAGATGAAATTCATTGCAGAATAGCACCAGACCAGTTATGGAATTTTCTTTTCGGTTATTAAAAATAGGGTTTTTTTTCTCGCACAGTTAAAATTATTACTCCTTGTGAACAATTGAATTTCTCGGTTCAAATAATGTCAGAACTGGATTTTTTATAAAATGCAATTTATACGAATTTTAATCAGGATTTTTGAAAAAATTCAATTAAAGTTCAGATTATGCTAATTATGTTATTTCCAAAATATTTCTATAATATTCAGAATTTTTAATAACATTAAAGCAATTCATTGTTTCGTCACTATAGGATAAAGTAATTCAAGAAAACACGTTTAAATAGTATTATCTCTGATCTTTTCAAAATATTTAATCTCTCGCAATCAAATATTATAATAAGGAAACCTAACAACATGCGAAATTGTTTCCTAATTGAGTGCTGAAATTTAATTAAGAACAAAATTGTTACAATTAACTGAACCAAGATAAATAAATTATGAAATTATCTCGTTGTTAAATCTGGTTAGAGTCTGGACGCATTTCTTTAGTTGCGGTATTTCAAGATTTGTGATATTTCTTTTTTTTCTTACAAATTATAAATCTGAGTACAATTAGATTTCAAGATATATATAAAAATAGCCGATTAGTGTCACTCTTCTTAAATGATTTATTTCACGTGTTTAACGATAACTTGCACGACTTAATGACTCATATGCTAGGTTCTTCTGGTCCATTTTTATGTTACAATTAACTTTATTCTTCTAAAAACAACTTTACTATTTCAAACTATAAATTTCTAGCATTTCCTTATTATTATCTTTCGTAAGATTTGATGCAAACGTATTGATATTTAATTTGATGCTTATGCCGAAATTTTCGATACTTTTTGCAGACAGGAGCTGACTTTTACTTTTAAGCCCAACTGTATTTACTTGTAATTTGGTTTTAATTCCGCATTTTCCATCCACCCAATTTTCAAGTGTCCATTTGAATTAAGTATGCAAATATTTTTAGAATTTAAATATAAATCTTTAAAAGTATTTCTGTTGGAATGAGCGCATAACTTACTAACTTCAATAACTTTATTAATCTTATTTATTTTCCTGGATAAGGATTTTCAGGTGAAATTCGCACCATGTTGTTTCATTCTATATCCAGATAAACACTCTCGCTTTCAAAGATTTTAAAATCTAATACATTTTTGGAGCATTTTTAGCAGAATGTTTGTTAAACTTTTAATTTAATGTCTTTCCTTCTTATATTGATTAATATTTCCTAGTGGTAGCATCTTGTCTGGTTCATTTCTCTTTATTAAAAGAGTTTTTATACAAAGCTGAAACATTTCTGCGAAACATTCGATACATATTTCAGTGTGATTTGCTTTTCCTAGACATATTGATTATAATGTTTGACTCACTGAATCAGCGGTCCCCAACCTTTTTTCGCGCGCGTGCCTCTGGATTCATTTTTTAAATTTCTCGAGTAACCCCCTGTGATGTATCCCCCCCCCCCAGCACAAAAAAGTTCTTATTAATAACGCCAAGGGCTTAGGTTAGCTTATGAGTCAAACGACTCGAATGAACACAATAAAATTTCTATGACTGATTTTTTATTTTACATTTTATACTATTTTTTAAAATAGTATTAGTTCAACGTCCAAGCGAATGAAAGCAGCATTGACATAATTTCACATTAACTTGTGATGAGATCTAACAGTTACTCAATGAATTGATATTAATCTTTTTCTTATTTCGCTTTCGGACTCGTACTATTTTCATTTCCATTTTTCCTATGAACTTGAGAAGACGAAATCTAGAATATTCTTATGTTTTCTGTCATTACCTAGATCACTTTCGCGTACTCCTAACTGGTTCCCCACGTACTCCCGAGGGTACGCGTACCACAGGTTGACAACCTCTGCACTAAATGATAATTGTTTCAATTCATGCATTCGTTTTACTGTCAAACAACAGAAAATCGAATAAAAATAAAAAAGAATTTTAACTCGAATACGACGGGTATAAATGTATTATGTTCTTCTGAACCAACTGTGATTGATTGTTGGAAAATATTTTAAATATGTGTATTCCAAGCAGATTTCAGGCGATTATTTAAAGGCACGAATAAATATTTTCTTTCCACTATAACGAATTCCTGGTTTAAAAACAATAACAAATTTCCACGTTTGAATTTGAAAAGTAAAAAAGAAAAGAAAAAAAGGATTTTAATGGGGAAAAAATTGCGTGGGGTTTATTTTCCGACTAGGAAACGAAGTGTTTTAATTTGCTTATAAAATTTTTCCTAACTAAAATCTTTTCTCAGATTAAAAATAAACAACATTCAGAAATTTCAAAACATCATGGTTGATTTCATTTCGAAACAAAGAAAATCCAAATAACTTTCAAGATTTAACAAATCTGATTTACAAAAAATTCATTCCTTTACTTCTTAGAAATAAGCTGTTTCAAATTTTAAAAATAAGAATAAAACATTTCAAGCATTTTACGTTTTATTCGAAAAGTAATTTTCTGACCTTTTGTACTCGATTATTCACTCAGCTATCGTTTTTCTCGGTGACTCAGATGTTCCTGAGAGAAAGGGCGTTGCCTCGTGGAATGCGGTGCAAAAATCTGAATCACATCTCTGTTGTTTCATAGCAGCTGCCATTTCACCCGTAAAAGCAAGCCGAATTTGGGATTTTCTTTGACGCTTTCTAAATGCCAGTCACAACTAAAAATGGAAGTGTAGTAACAATCTGAGATTTAACGCCTAAAGCGAAAAACTTTTTGGTCTTTGTATCTCGTCGATCCCAGTTTTGTTGTTCATAACCTCTAAATCCGGCGCTGCTATTATATAATGTTGTATTCTGTCTCTCTTCTGTAAAATCGTCCGAGTTCTCATAAAGTTAAAATTAGAGAATTAATAATTTTATAGAAAAAATTATATAAGTAGTTGCTAAAGTTGCCATTATATAAAATTTTAACAATCATGAACCACAAATCGTGAGCATATCTAAATTGAAATCCCTCACTCTAAATAATCTAAAATAAATAAATCTAAATTGATCTTTGAAAATCTTTTTGAAGTTCATTTTTTAAATTCCTCACTGTCCTCGACTTATTTTCTTAATAATTATGTATTGTTTCTTCAACGGAATAATCAATTGTATTTGAACTCAAAATCTAGAAATATTGTGGAATGAAGTCTCAACGAGCTTTCCAAAATTTTCCATAACCTGTAAATCCGGCTGCTATTTTATAATATTGTATTCTGTCTCTCTTCTGTAAAATTGTCTGAGTTCACATAAAATTAAAATTAGAAAATAAATCATTTTATCGAAAATAATTAAATAAGCAGTTGCTAAAGCTGTCATTATATAAACTTTTTAAAATCATGAACCACAAATCGTGAGCATATCTAAATTGAAATCCCTCACTCTAAGGTTTTCTTTTTATCTTTTTGAAATTCATTTTTTAAATTCAGAAATGTCCTCAGCTTATTTTCTTAATGATTATTTATTTTTTCTTCAGCGGAATAATAAATTGTATTTGAACTGAACATCTAGAAATGTTTTGGAATTGAACTTCAATGAGCTTTCCAAAACAATTGAGCAGCTGCATCATTAATAACAAGAAAAGAAACACTGAAAAAATAAGGATCAGAATCGAGCAAAAAAAAGATAGAATAGTTTAAAATTAATAGCTAAGCATTTTACCACGTGTTGAGTAAGAAACTCGGTGATTGTTCAAATGCTTGCTTCTAAAGATTGAGACGAGAAACATATTAATTCATGATTTAACAATCCCTAAAGTACCTTTTAAAGAAGAGTACTACTAATTTTTTTCGACTTAAGATCTTTTCTTCGTCAAAGACTCTGAAGGAAAATATTGTTTTAAAAATGTTTGAATGAGTTTCTACATAAGTTGAAGATTTTCTGGGTTTTTTTTTTAATTTTTAAAATTGTTTCCAGTTAGAATGCTGAAAGAATTCTATCAAAATATCAAGCTTCAACAAGCTTTTATACAATTTGCTTAGATTTGCACTCGAGCCGTAAGAAAAAAGATTGATCTCTAGATTTCCTGATTTCTTTCTTTTTTTTAATTTTCAAAAGGTGTTTTCTTTAGTTTATGATGCCTTAATTTCTAAGAAAACAACGATACATTTCTATCCTGGAAAAAGCATTTCAGGATAGAAATCCTGAAATGATTCCAACTGACATCATTGAATGTCGTAATGCGCGTGAGAAAAGCGAAGTAACTACGACTTAACAAGTACACTAAATGGAATCATTCGTCCTATAATTATTTGCTCTGAAAGCCAGAAAGTTAGCGATTCTGATTAGAATCACTCAAACTGTAAAGGTTAAACAATTTTTCTGTTTTTTTTAAATCGAAAATGAACTTATTTGTGACTTAATATACTATTTAAGAAAATAATAAATATAGAAAACGCAACACTGTTTTTTCAAGCTTTTTGACATGTTTGAAAAGTTTTTTTTCCTTGAATAAAAAAGTTATTTTTGAAAAGCAATGTTACATATTTTTTTTTTTTATTTCGAATAGATCTCCTTCTCTCAGCTGTCGTATCAGTATGGTCAGATGACGGTTACAAGTTCTCGAAAGTACGATACGTAAGTAGTATTTTTATTCATAATTGTCGTTCATACCTCTGAATCAACACTTGCATGCCTAGCATTAATTTCAAATACTTGTCTGCATGTTTACTCTTTTCCGTTGTAATGTTTGGATATCGTGATTTGTGAATCAGTAAGAGTCAATGAATTCGTTTTCTGAATTAGAACGAAAGTTCTAGAGCAGCAGTTTCAGTTATTTTTACTTCGGATTTTTTAATAAAATTGCTGCATCTTTTGAGCCTATTTATATGATATAATAATAATTATAATTAGGCAGTAGAATACATACAGAATTACATTAATATATATTCTCATTCCTTTCTTTTTTATTAAAAACAAAAATGTCGCGAGAAATTCCTCCAGTCTAATAAAATTTTTATCACACAGTACACCCAAATACTCTTCCACCAATTTTATACTATCTTGAAGAAGGATTTACTCTCTTGATGATTTTTGAAGTTTTGCCTCTCCAAAATACAAACTGGCAAAGTATTTTATATTTCTAATCGATTATAATAATTACTTCAAACATGATCATTTAATGATTGTCTCATCAGAATATTTATAGCGAGAATTTAGTGACAAAACTAGATTATTTTAAACTCTATTGAAGACATCGTTAAATTAACAAAATTAAATAAATTTCTCAGCAAAGCTAAACGGCTGATAAAGCAAGCTATTTAAATAAAACTGCGCTTATATGGATTGAGTAGAAAATATTATTTCCAATTTAGTCTCAAAAATAGTTTAATTTCTTTCTTGCCTTTCCCGACGTCTTCAAATAATTATAAAATATTAGAGGAAATTCCTGATTTATTAGTTATCATTTTGTTCGTGAGTATCAAGCCGAACAAACACGTAGTCACTCTATGATGGTTAGCGTTGGTCAATCTGAACCTTTTAAGGTATTTTTTTATATCTACAGGTAAAGATATATTAATTCTCCATTTGATAGTTCACAAGCTGATAAAAACATTTTTCTGTTATTTTCTTTGGTAATGTATTTTTTATAGTTAAACATTTTCTGATTCTTCAATTACTATGCATAGGAATTTAATTGGCTTATTCCCGAAAAGTTTTAATCGGTATAGCTTGCAATATATGTATTGCTTTTGTAACGCCAATGCTCATATTGGAAAAAAGCACGATTTTCAAAAATTAAGAAGCTTAGTCAAGTTTTCAAGGTGATATCCTATTTCTAGCTTATCTAGCAATTTTACTGCACTTTAAGAATGTATATCAATTGTGATGGGAAATTTATGAATTTAAATTATCAATAAATGAATGAGTGTGAATCAATGAATTCTGCAATAGCTACATACAAAGCGCGATAAGTATTAGATACATTGAAGCAAACTGCTCACATAAATTGCTTTTTCTTACAAAATAATCAGTATAAAATGTTTACTTATATTACATAACCTTCGTTTTCGTTTAAGAATTTTTCCGAGGTAATATTATCGAATGATAATGAATAAAAAAAATACAGAATAAATTGAAGTACAACCCAAAGTGTGCAAATATTTTCCTAAAAAATAATGAATTATTTCAACTCCACACATTATGCCAGTGTCCAATAAAAACGAATCTCATGTTGGAAATGGTCCAATTCATTTGGTGGTTTAAGAGAAAAACGGATCGTGTGTTTTCCTAGAAAGGTTCGTTGGTTGGCGGTCAGTGAAGCGGCGGATAGCAAAGGAATTTCACAACTCATCGCGAGTGGAAGCTGTTACTTTCGGTAAACAGATGGCGAAACTGGTGTAGCTGAAGAGGATCACTTGCTGTTGCCCAATAACTGAAATCATGCTTAGTTTTTATTTCAAACGAGAAAAGCACAGCCATCGCATGAATAATAAAGATGCAGAAATTATCGTTGTGCGTTGTTTTCGGAAACCAGAAATTGAAATCTGACAGTTGCGGTGGATTTCCTGTAATTTTACAGAATTTGAATGAAGTCATGGAAGAATGGGTGCTATCGTTAAAACTGTGGGTTTTGTGAGCTTCTAAGTTTCTTACGAGATAATTTGTTTGATTCTTCTAAATTTCTTCTTCCTAAATTTTTAATGAGATGATTCAAAAATAAAATGTTTTCATTTCAAACAGTATAAAAGAAATGGCTTTATTAATTCAACTAAAAAGAGTAGATGGCTAAAAGCGTAATTCATGAAACGTACAAATTTTACTGCGTCAAGTATGGCGAGAAGTTTCTCATAAAACAAATTACGATAATGAATCAGAAAATGTATTAAAATGTAGTTTATGCATCCTGAGCGATTCGCGATAAACAAGATTTATTATAAAGATATCAAAGCACTCAAAACGTAATGTTAATATCGTTTTCTAAAGCTCTTCCTTATTACCCAAGACAAAATTCCGTTCTAAGGCTTGGTCCTGTTGACTTCTGGCATATCATCTCTTCAAAGACTGTTTCTGCTGGTCTTTCCTGACCTTGGAATAACTGGGGCCAGAAAGACTGGCCTTTATGAGCACTAGGTAGTTCCCTTGTGTTAGCAATGTAAGGCAGAAAATGCCAATTTGGGGTTCTTCTAAAGAATTCTGACTCACATTTATTTTACATTTGTCGAAAAACCTGCAAACCTTCCATACCTTAGCCGAATTGTAGAGTAGCGATTTTCGTTGAAGTCAGCATCTAGATTTAAACAGACACCTCTTTCAGTCAAGAGCTCAGCACTGAATCCGATAATCTTATCTTGATATGAATCCATGCGAAACTCAATTTGTCCTGTATTACTTGCCAGGTCCTTTACTCACACCACAAATGCAAAATCTCAGTTGGTTCTCTTATTCTTATTTTGCGTTCTCGTCTTTAATCGTCCACAGTGGAAAGTAGCTGGCTCCAGTGGCTTGGCCAGGGTAGCTGACCTGTATCATTGTATATTTTCGTCTCATTGCGTATCATTTTTCTTAACTTGAATGGAGACGAAAATATCTTGTCATCGTGACGTTCCCACAGCTGTGCCCTCGACGCCCCTCCTTCTCCGTGTCGCTGGTTGTCTCACCTTAATTTATGTTAACAAATATGGCCACGATAGTCATGGAAAATTTATTCAAATACAACTGAAGAGTCTATAATGTACTCACTTTCAAAAAAATATACATTTGTCTAATGAATAGCCTTGGGAGAGAAGGAATTCAGTTTATAAACAGTATTAAAGAATGATCAGCAGTTCAGTAAGACCTCAGTCGGTTTGTGGCTATATTGTGTATATTATTCGACTTCGTTTCACCTTCTTGTTTGATTTTAATTTTGTTAGTTCCGTTTCAAGTTGAAAACAGATAGACCAACCTCCTTCAATAGAGACTCAGTTTTGTAAAGTTTTGGTATTGTTTTACATTTAAGGTTGTTATACTCTATCAATCTTCTAAGCCAAGGTTCTTTTCGTTCTTGTATTCATTTGCTTCAGGAACGTGATATTCAGTTGAACAACAACGGAGCGATTGGTCTGAATCTGTTCAGATCATTTAAAAAATATGAACAGTTGCAGCAAAGTAACACAAAAAATGTAACAATTAATATTATACATCTAAATAAAGTAATTTAATACAGAAATACGTTTTGACAATTCTATCAAAGACTCTTATTAAAATTGCAGTTCAAAATCCGAGCATTATTCTTATCTTACCAAATATAAACAGAATTACTCTTCTTTTTCGTAAGTTAAATTCTTAATATTTATTCAACGTTTATGATTATTTTATGCTTTTTGGATATAAAAATCAGTAATGTATCGAATTACCAATGCGAGATGCAAAGTAATTTAAGTTCAAAGTAATGGCGTCAAAGATTTTAGTTTCAATGTATAATAAAGAGATGAAAATATCCTGCCCAGTTATGAAATGCTATCTTTACATTATAATCTACATTTTTTAATTTGAAATCTTGCATTTTACTGTAATATTTGAAAATGAAATGGTTTAGAAATTCTTCATTTTGATGATTAATTTTTTTGAATCATTTTGAAATGATATTTCAGTGTTACGGTATTTTGCATAATACAATGAATGATTGAGTGATAATCCACTTGATCTTAACTATTTAGTTTATTCTATTGAAATGACAGTAAAAAAATTATAGAATTTCTTTTTATTTTAAACATGAAAGTACACCATAGGCACTTTCCTAGATAAGATCTCAGAATGCATGTGCACCGCACAAAGATAACCTCCAACAGCGGAAAATACAATTCAAGTATATAATAAATACAAGTATATAATTCAAGTATATAATATGCTTTTATTCGCCTAAAAATAAATTTTATTAAATATTATTTTTTGTGTTGACGTTAAATTAATGTCCCATTTTGAAATTGCATGAGGACTACTAACGTGAGCGTCTAACAGATTGATCGGACACAATTCAGCTGTTGATAAACACGATTGAGGCTCAGTTCATTTAAATGTCCATTGAAATATATATTTGCAATTTACACACGTAAATGCTAATTGGTTTTAAAGTTAATAATTAGACATCTTTTAAGTGCGTCGTGCCAGTGAATTTTACATACATTTAAGGAGCAAATGATTGTCTGATACTACGCATATTTAAACATCATTAAATTAGAATACATTGATCTGAAAATGTTAATATTTTTTTATATTATTAAGGTGTTAAAAGCCGATAAATAATTGCAATTTCCCTTAAACGAATATTTTATCGTGCGAAATAAAATATAATTTTTGCCGATGGTATTAAATTATCTGATGCATTTTCTGATCATGTTTTTCGATTTGATATACATTAACGTAAGATGTAATTTCATGAGATCTATTCAATACCAAATTAATTTTTGACTTAAACATGATTTTCTTATGTTGTTGACTTTGTCAGATGATCGTATACTTTAACTGTTTTTAAGAATATGGCCAAAATAAGTAGATTATGCCATCGTTTGATTACCGGACGTTGTAGTTTCTTGAAGGTATGGAGACGCGGTGGCCTCCGGGTTGAGTCTCGGGTCGGGGTTGAAAGATCGCAGGTTCGGGTCCCGAATCTCTGAGAACCTGGTGAACGCTTAAGCTGACGAGAGTCGAATATCCTTACGGTAACACCTCGATTATCCGTCCGGACCAGGCCAGTGACGGATAACCGAATCGACAAATTACCGAAATCTCCTAATGCAATAACGTGATTTCACTTCTGGCTTGGGACGAAAGTAAAAAAAAAAAAAAATCCATTTTCAAAGTTAATAATACGTACATATTGTATTTAATTTCACAAAACGACCAATATAAACTTCAATATAGTAATGTGCAGAAATATGTACAGTGGCTCCCAAAAGTGTTCGTACACTTACTATTTTTAATTAAATAAGGCTGTATCCATGAATTAAAATTAATATTTCAGAATATGTATTTAATAATAAGATCTATAATCTATTCTTAACCAAACTACATGAAATATTTTAAAAACATAGTAAAACTTTATTTTTAAGAAATCAATAATCAAAAAGTAACAAAAACTTTATCTCACAAAAGTCTTCGTACACCGCAATATTTTTAGATAAATTCATAATTTAAATTATCGTCTGTCGCTTTATTTTTATTTTTGCATTGTGGTGACATTTAAAAAATCGTTTGGCTTTAATTTTTGCTTGCTTACTCCATTTATTATTTAAAAATGGCTCGTAGTCATAAAGAAACAACAATCAGCATTCGAAAATTGATTATTTTTCATCATAGTAGTGGTAAATCAGTTTGGAATATCGCTAAATTAGTTCATTTCTCCCATTCTACAGTGCAGTATTATGTATGCAGTATATGCGCTAAAACGCTTTAAGAAGAAAATTGGATCGAAAACAAGGTAAGAAAAGTTCGACCGGCAAGGTTAACAAAACGTGATCAGAGATTTATAATTAGGAAATTTGTGAAAAATCCGCGTTCGACTGCTTTAAAAGTTTCTGCGTAATTTAATGAAAAATTTTCTACTTCAATTTCAACTGAAACTGTTCGAAGAGTTCTCAGAGCAACTGGATTAAATGGGCGTTCTGCCCGTAGAAAATGTTTTGTTAGTGCGAAAAACAGAAAGCTTAGGCTTTACTTCGCAAAATCAATGTTAAATAAACCCGAAACGCATTGGAATAATGTCGTATTTGCAGATGAAAGCAAATTTAACATTTTTAGTTCCAATGGACGTATAATGTATGGAGAAGAAAAAATGAGGAACTTAATCCCAAGAACTTAGTTGGAACAATTAAGTATGGCGGTGGAGATGTCCTTGTATGGGGGTGCATGTCAGCATCAGGCCTAGGTAATTTGGTATTTGTTGATGGTATAAGGAATGATGCTCTTTATTTAAATATTTTAAGAGCCAATTTAAAATTATCAGCCCAAAATTTGGGTATTGGAAACAACTTTGTTTTTTTATCTAGATAACGATCCTAAGCATACGGCTCTCAACATTCGCCTTCGGTGTCTCTATAATTGTCCACAAAATTTGAACACACCACCTCAATCGTCAGATTTAAACCCAATAGAACATATTTGGAGAGAACTGGAGGTTAGAGTACGAAAACACGACATTAAAACAAAAAGCGAACTAAAAACAGTAATGATGGAAGAATGGATGAACATTGATGCAGAAATTACAAAAAAACTAGTGAAATCTATTCCCAAACGTTAAAAAGCTGTTGTGGATGCTAAAGGATATCCTACTAAATATTAATTTAACGAAAAATTAGAATATTTACTAATACGTAGATATTTTTTTTAAGTGTACGAAGACTTTTGTGAGATAAAGTTTTTGTTACTTTTTGATTATTGATTTCTTAAAAATAAAGTTTTACTACGTTTTAAAAATATTCTATGTAGTTTTGTTAAGAATAGATTATAGATCTTATTATTAAATACCTATTCTGAAATATTAATTTTAATTAATGGATAGAGCCCTATTTCATTGAAAATCGTAAGTGTACGAACACTTTTTGGGAGCCACTGTATAGTGCAATACATGCATTCTTTTAAAATAATCTCCTGTGTTTTTGAGGCGACGTTCCGTATCCGTCTTTCTTAAGCGACGGCGGAGTCTGACGCTGAGTCGCAGTTCTACTGCATATTGGTGTGCCGGGAAAGGTGCGACGTTTATCTGAGCTGCCCGAAATCCTGCCCCCTTCGAAGCGGGACATCAATGTTAATAAACTGAAAATTCTTAGGAATATAAATAAACCTAACGCAGTAAGACTGTTTATTTCATGAGTATTTATTTAGATAAAAATATTACGGCTTTTCTCGCCATCATTTTCGTTTGCAACGATACGAATTTATTTGTCAATATTATTTTTTGAAGTAATCCCTTTTCTAATGGAAAACTGTTTATTCAAAAAGAAAAACTTTTTTTTCATATGTGTTGAGATAAATAGAGAATAAAAAAAATCGGTCTTTATATGAAATGCGATGTTTTTTTCTAAATAATGTCTTTTCTATAGAGTGCTGTTTCGCGTCATTATTTTATGTTCATAACATTTGATAACTCTGCTATAATAATTTTAGAGATTTTTTTTATATATTGTTGTTTAAATATGTCTGTTGTGAAATCTCAAATCAAAGAGCTCAATCTTTCGACTGTAAAACCTAAATCAAAGTGAAACAAAATTTACGTATTCATGTAAATCATAAAATAGTATAATTATTTTTTCGTATACATCAAAATAATATTGTACAGTTAATTCTTGCCTTTACTTTCCGTTCTTGACAATTTTTCTCCTTCATTAAAAAACAGTTAACATTCTGTTATTATATCTTTCCTAGAATTCCGTATCTTTAAAGGTTTTTTATATCGTTCAAAGATCTTAAGTAAGGTGTCAGAGAAACCGCTGATAAAACCACTTACTTTTGATACTTAAAATTACAAATCGAAAATGTTAACACAATAAAAATTAGTATTCCAAATAACCAGGTTATTGAGAAATAATTATGTTGCATTTTCTGCATGTAATCAATCCTAACTTGTAAAGCGGTCCGTTTTCTACTTAAGGCGGAGGCTCCCAACCTGTGGTACGCGTACCCCTCGGGGTATGCAAAGGACTTGTTGGGGGTACGCGAAATCAAAGTTGCTAATGGCGGAAACAAGAAAACATAAGGAATTTTTTTAAAAAGTTGCAAAGTGGTGGGGAGGAATGATTTATCAAGGGGTACGCGAGGGAATGACTGACCCCTGACTGAAGGAAAAGGTTCGACGAATTTGTTCACACTTAATTTTGAAAGTTTATTCTTTTTAACTATTTCTGAATCTTCCTAAATGGAGTAATTAATTTTAATCGTTTATCTACATGTAGGAATGGAAATTTATTTCTTCTTATTAATTATTCGTACTAACTGAGTTCATTTAATGAGGTTTGACTTTATATGTTTCAAATAAGTTTTTCATGGTGACCAAAGATCGCACGACGTAAAAATTCCTCGGTATAATTTTGAAACGTGTTTCAGAATTTTTTTTAAACATCTAATTTTAATCAAAGTATGAATCCTAATTATAAAAAATTTATTTTCAGAATAAAAAAAAAACTATATCGCATTTCATTTAAGAATATGACGCACACATAACTGCAGAAAAAAAATGAAATCTGGAATATTCCAAGACAAAACATCCCACCTCTACTCAGGCAGGGATTATCCAGAATTATGCTAGACAATAGCCGAGAAAAATCGGCTGATTCTTCCTCTTATGTGGTAGGAATTTGTTCGATAACAGGGTGCAGTTGGACGGCGAACACGTCACCGCAGCAGTCCTTGAGCGTCGTCATTTGGGGAAAGTCCCCAGGTTCCGGTGTCTGGCGGCTTCGACGCACGCGCAGTGCGGTAACCCTGTTGCGCAATTTCCTCCTACGCAACCAGACTGAGACTGCTGCTTCTGTGGCGGCTTCCGTCAAAGGGGAACAGTCTACGTTCTACTTCGCACTGCTGCTTTCTTATTTTTTTCTTTTTTATTCGTTCGAAAACTGCGACCCGTTCGCATTATTTATCCGTCAACGAGTCGAAAAAGCATTCGTAGAATGTATGAGTCGGGAATTAAAAGTCGTTTTTGATCGTATCAACAGCAGACGGAGCAAATGATTCAGTGGCGAGGTCATTTCTTGTTGTTATTTAGTTTAGGCCGAGCTATTGCATTGCATGCCTGGATTTTTTTAAATACGATGCTAACAGTTGCTACTTCAGGTATGAGAATTTTCAAAATTGAATCAGATTATATATTGTTCTTCAGTTCCGGTGTCTGCTGATTCCGGCGCAGGCGCAGTGTAGCAACCCTGTTGCGCAACTACTAAAAAGGGGAATGGTGCAGTTGGAATTCGCCTTGAATTCTGTTTTCTTCTCTGAATGAATAATTGAAAATCTTGTTTTTTCGGTTTTTAAATAAATTAATTTCGCTTATTACTTATATAATTTTCCGTAGCGTAATTTAATATCTTAGCGAATATTTCAACTATTTCATTTTTTGGTTGAAAAAGGGAGAATATCCCGTCTATAACTCTTGACTTCAAAAAACCACAGTAAATATATTAAAAAATAATTGTGTGGGTTTTGTTTTGTGTCTGTCCTTAACTAAAAATATATGTTAACACTGCTCACTTAGTGAACATTATCAGTTTTTAAAATTTTAAGTGAATAATTTTAAACCTGCGCTGTAAATAAATAAACTCTTCTCTAGTTATAATGCAAAAGTTGTCAATTGAGAAAAACCTACATTTTTGTCTCAACCGCAGGAGATTGCTTCTGATTCTAAAAAAGAGATGACAGAATTCAGTACTTTTTAATAATTATTCTTACAATATTTCCGTCCGTAGATTGTCGCGTAAACTTACGTGATGTTTTTTAGTACGGTGGTAGTGGTACCATGAAAAATAGATTGTGTCATATCTAAAAATCTCTGTTCCTTCAGGGGCTGCGGCCTCCAGCTAGCAAATAACCACGCCGAATTCTGTTTAATTGTTTTTCGATGCTAAACATTCAGTAAGAATTTTCAGAAAGGGGGTATTCTCGATCGTACAAGAACGCATTTATTAACGCAGAACAAAATATATCCATACTAAATGACTGGATTTCCAGTGGCGTTCTTAATTTTATTCTTTTGTCCACCTTCATATAGTCTTAGTGACTATTGGCAGCGAATCCAGGGGGGGCTATCAGCTACAAAGCCCCAGAGACAACAAATTCTTGATTTTATTTACATCATTACAATATTTTTCTTACCTCTCTTTAAAAAAATAATAAAACAGTCTAACATTGCTTTCTGGCTTGACGGGCTCGAAACTTTTCCTACTTTTTTAGTCATTCCACTCGTACCTTAGCTGAACGCTGTCGACAAAACTTCGCAGCTATTTCATTGTAATTTTATTAAATTAGCAGTATTGTATTGTTCTTTATGATTCTGTCAGGTGAGTCAAGTCTGAAAGTTAAAGTGTTTTGGTTACTTTAGCCTTGAGGTTTGACATTCTCACGATACAAAGTTTTTTATGACTCCCCCAGACCGAATCTAGATTCCTGGTGATCAGAATTTATTGTAGGCCGGTATAATTTTTATTTATTTTTTTGAATCAATTAATGAAAATCGTGCAGAAAGCTATATTGCGTCTCCTTGTCACAAATTCCTCAATAGAAAAAAGAAAAACCCCATTTCTAAGATTAACGATATTTAGCATCCTTGGCATATTCCATCCTTCATGTCAATGCTTCCATTTCTGTTGAACGTCCACATTGATGCTATCAGGGCTATTAAGATGAACCTACTCAATGAACCAGTCCGACTGCTGTGTCACTTTTACCATTCAGAGGATCGTCAATAATTCTCTGCAATTTGCAATCCATGCTCTACCAGAGACTAATAATTCTCCGGCAGGGTGGAAAATCTGCAAATCTCCCTGATTTAAATTGCCTCCGAATATCTCTTTCCCAGCCATTTATCGTCTGCAATTGACTGAGCTCGGACACGTATTGTACCGTCACGCTTCTAGTCCGACTTGTCGCTGTCAATGCCCGACGCTATTCAATGTCGAATCTTCTCCCGATCACATCGTCTGCTCACTTTTTATTCAGTACAAAAGAGAAAATAACTGAATAAAGACGGTAAAATTATTGGATGAATTTGTTTGTTCATACTATTAAGGGTCTATTAATATAGAATACATAATAATGATTCATTTGGCTATTAGAGACATCGCTACTAAGCCATGATGGGAAAATAAGTTGGATTTTCATTCCCAAAGATGCAATTTTTTACTCCTACCTAATTTTTTTACATACATAGTTTTATAATTCGAAATTATATAAGCAAAATGGCCTGAGATATCCATGAAAGCTTATTTTTCTGGCGTGTTATGACAGTATTATTTTTCCATTGTGCAGAATTAGAAAATCGATTGTTGGAATGCGTGTATCACAGCAGTTCTTAAACATGTTACAGATTTGAACCAATTTATTCCCCTCCCCCTAATCGAATTTTGTAGCTGTAACCTTCAGTCGGCGCCTTCTAAAATTTTATCGACATACCGGCATCGTATTACATAAATATATTACAGTTTGTTTTACAAAAATAGTAGCTTTTGTTTATGTTTATCTGTATTTATTAAGCTTATAAAACAAGAAGATTTTACTATAAAACTAAATTTATAAAGAACGATATAAATATGTAATACGATGCACAATGCAAGTGGTCAAGCCGCCCCTGGAAGGTCAAATAATTAACACTGAAATCTAATTCTTACAACTCTTTCCTAATTTTAGGGGTAATACTTGATTTTTTTGTCCAAGTCAATAAGTTTTTTTTGTCACGTTTCGCCCTTTCTATTATTTCCTTCTCCCTCTAAGAGTGCTTTCCTGAGCATGCATTGTCAGGTTTTTTTATTATTAAAGAAATTTTGTTGGCATAACCAATTATCAATTGTAGCAAATTCTTTTTTTCTGATCAGTAAAATTCCGTGAGAGAGTTTTCTTTACTTTTTTTCGATAAATAATAAGTTACCCATAATCCAGAATGCCTGATTCAAAGCATGCATTTTTTTTTTATTTTTTTTTGTATTGAATAAACTAGCGGGAGCATCCTGCCCTCGATTTTCTCTTTTAACCTCGCGCAGTGTAGCGCGTTTTGCATTTAGCTTCGTAGGTTGGTGAAGAGAATCCAGCATGCGTTTGTTCTTCTTCTCTTCCACCCTTCCGCCGACTGGGTCCGAACTTTGATGCAGGTCGACAACTTTGGTGTCGAGGCCGAATGCTAAATTTCATTTTTCTAGACAGTTGCGTTCACGAGTTCTCATATTCACATGTACGCGGACAAACTCACGGACCCGTTCACGTGTTTGGCCCAGATCTGATACAAGTCGAAAATTCTCGTGACAAAACCGTGTGCCAGATTTGGTGCATCTAGTTCGTTGCGGTTTTGAAGAATTGTTTTCACACACACGCAGGGACAGACATCTCGTTGACGAATTTTGTACAACATTTGAGACATATCTACAATTTCTACCACGTACCGAATTTCAGTCATCTAGCTCGACTTTTCATTTCTGAGTTATCGTGTTCGCAAAGAGACAAATTTCGAAAATAATTGTTTTTCGGACTCGAGGAGATCTGATCTCGAAGTCGAATGTTTTGAAACTTTCGGTACTTTCTCTCGGTGTTTGTGAAGGTAAAAAGAGGATAACGAGTGTGTAGGCAAGCGTCGACAGAGACGGAAGCACTGACTAATATTTTGACTCACTGTTAATGGCACGCTCTACTTATTTGCCACGAAAACTTAATTTATTTAACTTTTATATAAATCTCTGCTTGACGGAATTTATGACGAATCAGTGTAAATGAGAGATTAGTTCCAGTTCTCAGGTTATTGGCATTTGTTGACTCTCCCGAAGGACAATTGTCATAAACTGTTGTCAGTGAGAGATTAGAAACACCTTTTCAATAGTTAACGTTGCACGGAAACAGTGGCGAATCCAGGATTTGTGTCTGAGGGAGGGCTGAGGTATACAAAATTTTGTATCGTCGTGACGAATGTCAAACCTTATGGCTTATGTATGTAATGTTTCACTTTACATACTTTAATCACCTGACAATAAGAATAAACAAGAACACTATAATACTTTCGATAATGTAATAAAAAAACACAATGAAGTAACTAGCAAAAACAAGTTTTTGACAGCGTCAACGCCACAAATGCGAGTGGAATGACTACCAAAGTGGGAAAGTAATTACTTTCTTCCCAACCCAGTGCTTAACCCAAAAAAATTTATTCAGATAATTAAATTTGCAAAATATGAACGAGAATGACAAAATTTATAACCATTTGTAACCTGCCATGAAAACTAACAACTACATTATTTTGAATGAATTAATCAGTTGCTTATTAATTAATAAGGTCATTCATTAGGAACAAATGTTTAATATGTTTTCCCTCCAAAGGAAATGACACTGACCACGATTTGGTCTTCCATGATTAATCAATAATTTGCGATTAACTACCAAGTTTATTGACGTGATTAAGTACTAATAAATGGCTGCCGGTTGCAGATTTATTAACTTTCGAAAGACATATGTCAAGTTCGGATATCTTATTTATTGCCAACCGTTTTATTGCTGTGATAAAAGCATTTATTCTGACAATAAAAACTGTAACTATTTAGAACTGATTAATTTTATTCACTGTTAAACCGTCTTCCAAACTCCTTAATTTGCTCGTAGTTTATATTTGCAGGCAAATTAATGAAAAATTTTGCGTACTCTTAATTTCCTTGCTAGATATGAAAATCTTCTGTGATAAAAATGTCGCATTCGTTACATTTATTTTCATCGTAATGTTTATAAACTATTTCGAATTGAAGTTTTCATTTGTTTTCACTCGAAATACACTTACCGAACAGCTATTATGAATGTTATAGCTAAATTTACACAACAGCTAAAAAATAGTTAATATAACTTTAAGATTTTAATTATAATAAGTTATTAAACTTTTTAAATTAATTACTGTAATTTAAAACTATTAAGATTACATGCCAGTCACAAAGAATATATTTAGAAGATTAGTGCTTTTGGTGTTAGACAATCACAATATAAATCCAAATTTCTAGATATAAATTCAATTACGTACTTTTATCAAGAAGTATACTTCTTGTTGGAAAGTAATTATTATATGGAAAGTAATTATGCACATGGAAAAAAAAAATGAAATCACATATTACAAGGGGGAAAAAACGATAATTTATCTTTTAACATATTCATTTTTAATCAAATACTTCTTAAAACCATATAAATTAGACTTATTTCATTAAAACAGAGATTTAAAAAAAAATCCAGTTTTGTGATATATACTAGCAGTACGAGCACGGCGTTGCCTGTGGAACCAGGACTTCAACAAAATGGGGAAAAACGCCTATAATGACATGAAAAAGTTCTGAAAACAAAACAAAAGGTACACATTATTGATTTTCCCCCTTATTTTTCTTCGCGATAATGACATTTCAACTGTAGAAAAACAATACAGAGTACGTTAATCCGAAACAATATTAAAAAATTGCAACGTGAAAATGATTATTATACAGCAAGTAAAATACGCGAGACTTAAACACGTTAAGACACTGCCGAAAATAATAATCGAAGTCATTCAATTGAAGGTTATGACGTATTCTGCGCTCTGCACCGCCAGCTAATGAAATTGCAACACTGCATCTCGGGAAGGCTTCGAAGAAACTTCCACGGGAGTATGCTCGCTAGAGAAAAATATCTTTCAACTGACCAGGAAAAAATTAATTTAAAAAAAGGAAAAAGCTATTTTAACCGTTCTTGTTTTAAATCCGACAGAACCGTTTCAGTTATAAGTTGAAAAAAAATGAAAATAATAGTGCTATTAGAACTTCGGATGCAGCAGATTTAAAGACAAAAATAAAATTTCGATTTCGAAACTGACTATTTTTTTTAAAGATTTCTCAAAATTCAGTAATTTACGTTTGAAGCTCAAAACAAACTTCATTAGAATGAAAATTGTTTGTTCTATCCGATGGTGCATTGATTGTTTTTCAACAATCATTAGAAAAGATACTACAGCCGTAAACGTGCCAAAAATGGCCTAAACAGCACAAAACACTAAATAAAAAAAATTCTAGATTAAATTTTAAAATTCTGGCTTCGAGACGCATTGAGTCACCATTACGACTACCTGTGTGCCAAATTTCATGGCTGTAAGTGCGATACATTCGTCTGGACATCGCGCGCGCACACGCAAACATTACCTTTTGTAAGTATAGATGGAACTATAACATAAAAATGAAATTTTTTGCGAATGTCCCTCCATCCTTATTTTTTTATTTAAGAAGATATTACAGTTTAATTATTTTTAATAGAATTTCAATTAAATCTTTCTTGAGTAAAAGAGACCCCACTTTTACAACCAGTCTTACGTAATCTTTTCACACAGTTTTATTTAATTTGATTTGTTTCATGTCTGTAAAGATGGAATTTTGGGTTCACAAATAAAAGTGTGTTTTTGAAAACTGTTTTTATTATCAGTTCCGTTGTTTGGAGTTAAAATTGCAAAAAAATGGCAAATTTATGTAAGAAATATTATTCTAAAACTCAATGAAGAAAATACGCAGTGCAAAAGTAGAAAGGGAGGGGGGATGTAAACTTACTTGCGCAGATGTTGCGTTTTGGTATTATTTGTAAATTAAAACATCAAGGCGAAAAAAAGTGCAAGAGTTTAATGACTTCATCTCAAATGTTGCATCAAGTAATCAGCGACATTGGATATCATCTACCTGTTGGCGAAACTTAACAGTGCGAATGCTATATCGATTAGCTGCATCAAAGAACCATCATTATCTTAAAATAGGTATAGGAAGACGAAGATAAATTGCCCTCGGTTGTAGGTTAATGAATTCGTGAAATAAAAGTGAATACTAAAGAGAATAAAACAAAAATGGCGGTAGTGGGACAAACATGGCTGCTCCATTCTGCTTTGCATGGAACGCCAGAAGATAATTCATCTTCACCCCTCACTCTTGGATGGGATGCGGGAGGCCTTCTGAAAGAGAGGATTTCGAACGAAGAGGCATCGGAATTTTTCAGTTTCATCAAACGTAAGGTTAATTTAGTGAGAAATCCCATGAATCATAAGCATTGCTTAGGGATTTTTAGTGCGATTGATAAAAACTGCCCAATTGTGCAAATCCGGTTGCGAATAGAATGCCGTGACCGCATTACATAGAAGAGGAGAAGGGAATTAAAAAAAAAAAGGAAAACTGGAACTTCAAAAGACAACGACGTCAGACAACCACTGTTGTATTTTTATGAAGTGTATAATACATATTTTTTCTGTTCTCTTCTTATCTGTGTTCGTTTTCTGCGTAAGTAGTTGTATAGGAGACGACAAGACACAAGCGATAGGAATGGACAGTCTACTGCGGCGATGTATCGAGCATCGTGATTGGCCGGAGTCTCCGCCTCTCTACCCAATCGGCTGCCGTCTAGACGCGAGAGTTCTGAGAACCGGCGTGATGGGCCAGTTCAATGAATGGCTGGACAGACAGACGCGCAATTTCGTCTGCACTTTTCCGTCGTTGCCACCGTAGGTGTTAAAAGAGAGAAAAGGGGACAGTGAACCCCCGTCCTTTAGCAAGCAAAGGATTGTTGGGCCGCATTCCGCTTTCGTCTGTCAACCGAAAGGTATGTACGCCCTCTCGTCTCTCTTTCGCATTCAAATGGAGGACGTGCTCGCTCTCTGACGTACTGTTTTCGGGAAACATATTTTCCGCATGTCCGTTCTGCTATGTCTCAGGTAGTCGGTTCGTTCAAAATTCATCCTTCGACCGCTAACGAGGTACGTTTCAGAGTGATGGTGGAGTGTCTCGCGAAGATGTTTCTTATGAAAACCTACCAGAAAGCTATGAAATATTACGGAACGAACTATATCTGGCTTCCGGCATCTGACTGCGGCTCTGGAAATTTCCTAGTTGTATAAAGGCATCGAAATGTGTGTTGCACAACTGAATTGAAACATACTACAAATACTGGCTGCTGTATAGTTGCTCGAATTTATATCTACCGTGAGTGGAAAACGAAATTTGGCAAAGAATTAATCGAAATATTGTTTTCGGATGGTGTTTGCTCAGTGGAAGGTACGTTTTTGATCTTCACGTATAGAATTGAATTTGTTCTAAAATTTTTGATATGTATATGAATGCAATTCAAAAAAAATATATATATATATTTTGTTCCATTTGAATCTTGTTAAAATGATTATATAATTCCTATCGGCACTTAAATTTATTTTTCTGATGAAGTAAAATACAGTATTTTTTCTTTCTGAAATTTCATGCGTATTTAGAAATTAGAAATATTAACTGTGTTATAATTTTTCGTTTATTAGACAATAATTTGAAGAACTATTAATGCTCTGGATTCTTTTCATCTATTTTAATAGAAAATGAAAATCGACGTTTTCGTGGGGTTTTTTTTTTAAAGTAAATTTTCGAGTATATGCTATTTCATAAAGGTAAATAAAAAAAAAATCTTTAAATCTTGCACACAGCAAAAATATCATTCATTTATAAGTTGTCTACATTTAGAATTTTTATTTAAACGGCAATTTATGACCTTCAACTGACGCGTTAGCTTCGTGAGACCGATTTAGAAGTCACGCAAGCTGAATTTAAATTCCTTTCTTCAATCCCTTCGCCGACTGTTCGCCCCCAAAACCTGATTTCCAATTCGGAGTCAAAAAAAGAGAAAAAGATGGCCTTTGTTCTCCTACGAATTTTTATTTCCTTTTTTTCTACCAGCGCCTCTGTTCTAATACGTATATCCTGTCTTAAAAAAGTAAATTCACATTCTCTGATAAAACCGTGTTCAAATTATGCACCGACTTTCTTTTCGTTCCATCGCCCGCCTCTCGTTTCTAGGCTATTGCGTCATTGCATGACATCGCGAGAGTGACATCACAGACGTGACGTCATCTTCACGTTCCGTCGTCTGTGAAATTCGCACCTCTTCCCTTCCTGACGTGATCCGAAGTTTATCCTCGGTAGAGTAGTCGTTCGGCTGCTGCAGACGATTGTCCATTCGCCAGACAAGGAAACGTTCGTCGAATTCGCCTCATATTCCCTTGTGTACCTTTGTTATCGCAGTGCGACGTTCTTCAGTGATCCGTCGACTCTCTCTAGAATGCTGAATGACCGCTATTTATGTTAAGATCTCGCATTTATGCAAGTCTGTGGCGTCGCAGGTTTCTGAAATTCTTCTTCCCAACATTCGAGATTCCCAATACATGGCACACTAGTTAAATGTTGCTTTGCTTGACTCGTACCATTGTTTCACGCATAGCCTTCTTATTCGTGGTATGGTGAAATCCAGACTGTTTTGTCTCGGAAACGGTGATAAGTTTTAGCATTTAAAAAGATGTTGACATTACAGTAAAATGAATCGGATTCAGTGAAAAATACATTCTTTTAAGCGTCATTCAAAAATGGATTAATTACTTTTATTCCAGTATGGTGCGTCACTGATCGCTAGTAAGAAAATAAATTTAAAAAAAAAGCGTTTGAACAAAACCATTAAAAGAAACAGTAGCAAGTTTTGAAATCTTGTGCGATTTTTTGTTTTTATGAATTGGAACTTCGGTGCTGATATTCAAAGGATAATTTGATGCATACGTTATTATATCCTCAACACACTTGTGATGCGATTCTATTTCACGACCTTCATAAAGAAATTGGACATCGTTGCTATCTAAGTTTGTTGTGCTACGACGGCTGCGTTCTAGAAATGCCAACGAGATGACTCGTCTGCTACTCTAGGTAAGAAAACTAATTCATACACCTCGATGGATGTCTTTCACCATATGTGATTAGTAATTGAATTGTTTTATTTACAAGTTTTAATGTCTTGTTCTTTTAATGAGATTATTCATTTGTTAGAAAGCGTGTTAATAAGTTATTCAAATTAATAAACTATTGAGATTATATGGAAAATATTAGAACTTTATATTTTTGTTCTTTTAATTTATAGTTGGTAGACAATGGGATTAAAATGAGGCGTAACTTCAAAAGTTTTATGGCCCAGTAAAATTTTATCTGTTGATATACATAATACGATATTTTTATAAATCTTGTATATAAATATAATAAAATATTTTAAAAAACAAGGGATTTAATCTTATAAAACCCAAAATGTTTTTTTCTAAGAAATTTTGAATTAAATTGGAAATTGATTATGTAGAAGATTAACAACCGAATGTATGTTAATATTTGAAATTTATGCACCATTTGTGAGGCGTATTATTTGTGCCCCTCCCTTTCATGTTTTGGAAATGAAGGCTTTTTTTAAAAATAATCTTGAAATTTCTAGTAATTTTTTCGTTAATGTATTAAAAGTTCAAGGACTGGTATTTTGGTTAATGTATAATTTTTTTCTCGCATTTCAGATTAAGGTAGTAATTTCTCGAATTAAGGATTTTTTTCTCTTAAAATTTTATTTCTAATTCTGCCAGACACTTCGTTGTATCCATCTGAAGTCGAACGATTTAGTGTGCTGTATCTAATTTCTTAAAGTGACAGGGGATTAAAAGTTATTGCAGCTAATCTTCAGCTGATTACTCTAAAACTTTGTGTGTGATTTTGAAATTAAAAATACATTAAAAACTTAAATGTGAGTGTTTTAAATTTTATTCTGGTACACAAAGATAAAAATAAAGTGATTAAAGCGGCATTTTAAGAACATTTTTACAAAGAATGCAAACTCTAGATTTGAAAATTACAATACAGGTGCTTAAACAGTGATAAGTAGATTCTGCGTAAACCCATTTGGTGCTTAAAATTCATTTTCTGTTCCTAAATTTAGAAAGTAATCATTCTAACAAAAATAAACAAATTCCTTTGAACGGAAATGGCAAATTTAGTGAATGAAACAGTAAGGAAAGAAGGGTATATTTATTTTCAGTGGAAAAACATATATTTCTAAATTATTGCAAATGTTATTTTTCTTCAAAATCAGATTTTTAATGACGGATGTTTTTTCAAATAATAAAGTTTTAGCAGCAAGCATTCCTTTTTCTTCCCTTCAACTTTTACTTTTGAATTGAAAAAATCTGCTTCTTTATGCAAAGTTAGCTAAAAGCAGGTACAGCAGTCCTGCTACTTCGGACCCCGCTTTACCGGACATCCGGTTAATCCGGACGGGATTCTTTTTTTTAGTACAGTACTGTAGTATTATTTTATAGTCTTGTTCAGAATTTAACTTTCTTTTTTTTAAATTCTTAATCAACAGCGATGTACTGGGGTTTTTTTTTATACTGTGGAATCAATAAATTTTGAATTTTAATTATGTATAAAGATAATTTTTTCGTTAATCCTCTATCAGTTTGTAGGTTAAAAACTTAGTCATTTTATAAGTGAGTATTAAAACTAAAAGTAACTGTAGGAAAAGTTGTAAGCATTTATGAAGAAAAACCATCGAATTTTATGGTTTTACCCATCCAAAACTTGTATTACGTGCATTTTTTAGGCGAATTTCGTTCAAACCGGACCTTCGGTGATCCAGACATGGTCCGATCTCATCTAGTCCGGGTTAGCGGAGCTCGACTGTAATTCGAAAAAGAACTATCAAAAATTGATGAACCCGAATTTTCTCATGTTTATTTAATGCTAATTTTAAAAGTATTTAAGCATCGCGCGTAAGATGACATTTTTCTTGAGAAAAATCGACCGAGTTTCTTTTACCCTCTCGTGTGAAAAAAACGGTCCATACATTGATTACTAATAGATTCGTTTGCCGATAGCAGAATTCCTGTGTCGATTCATTCCACATCGATTAGTGCCCGTTCTTTGTTCGCGATGAGTTTCGTTCTGCGGCTATCTCTGCAGCTCGTTTTTTTCTCCGCCGTCTCTTTCCTTTCTTCTTAGCAGGAAGTAAATAAAAATGATTTTCGTCTCCTGACGTAATCTACGACTGCGGCTGCGTTTCTTGGAGAGCTGTCTGCCTGCGACTGGCTTCTTTCTGTTTTCTTTCTGCAAAAAGACCTCATTTATCCAAACATTGCCCGTTTTCTTCGGTTATTTTTGTGAGTCATACTTCGAAGCTGCGGTCTTCGACGCATTCACTAATTACTTTTTTTTTGTCGGCCTATTTTTTCCAGTCTGTTTTGCAGTCTGCATTTATTTCCAATTAACATTTCTTCGTAATGCTATTTTGCTTAATCCTCAAAAAATTCCGTGGTGTGCCGACAGGTTCCCAAATCGAACTGAAGCTTGACTGAACTCGTAATTTTTCTTGACGAATTTTCCTTATTTTATATTTTCATTAATTCATATCTGAAACTTCGATGAAAACGAATTCTTTTTTCATTCCAATGCAATTGGAATGAAATACTATTTAGTGCATGTTGAAGAATTGCGTTTACAGGAAAAGTGGCAATTTGAATATGTTCACGACTCTTAACTTTTCAAAAATCATTATCTGTTAAGAAAATAAATTATTTCTCTATGCTTTGTCTGTAACTACGATCAGTTAATTTTTTTCATCTGTAAATGTAGGGTTTTTTATTACCTGAATGTGTTTGCTTAGTAAAAGGGATATAGTTATGATGCTATGGAATGGTGTGATTTCTTGAACTGCAATTTAGGACACTAGTTGGGGGAGGGGAAGATCATTGGTTGGGGGAGCATTAGACAGAACCCAAAAAATTCAATTAATAAATGTATAAAATAAAAATTCTGTAACGATAAAATAGTTTATTAAAATTTCTTCTTAAAAAAAGCATTAAGTGATTGAAAAAACAAAGCGGGACTGTCCCGGCTTGTCACTTTATGTAAACCTACTAAAATGTTTTACTTCATTGAAAGGAATAGCATAACAACATTAAAGAATTGCTGCTGCATTAAAAAAAGGTATAAATAAAAATATAATTTTAGAAAAAATTTCAAACGTACAACTCTAGATTTGCGTTCTGTTTTTGCCATTTTATCATTTGAATTTGACAAAAAAAATAGCGCAGAAACTTCCAAGTTAAGGCTAAACTACATATCGGTTATAATCACGAACCTTTAATTATAAATTCTAAAACAATTTTTAAATGCGTTTAAGGATTACTTTTATCGGATCTGTTATGGTTTCAATGGTTCTTAAGTAGGATCCGTTCAGTTCTTAAAAATTCATCTTCGTTTTTATTTTAGTTTTTAAAGTTACAACTCATTGTTTGAAAGCGCGTGTATAAGTGCGTATAACATGGAATAATTCTAAAAATGGTACACTTAATTTGAATGCCACTTCGCTGTAATGATATTCGTTCATATATTTGTGTGCATTGCAAAATGCTGTGGGCTGTGCGCCAAAGCCTCCATCTTATTTACTTGGTATCGTCTAAAAATAGGATGTTTTAACTTCTGGTTATCCGTACTTCGCACCTAAACCGTAATTTGTTTTCTTTGTGTACGCAATATTTTGCTGTGCTTTTCATTTTCAAATCTTCGAGAGACCTCTTCAGATCCTGTTTTCTTCATTTTATTTTTCTTCCTCACAGAAGCGTAATTCAACGTGTCTTTCTTAACCATTATCGACGCCATTTTCTGAATATGCTGCGAAATGTTGTGACGACACATTTCGTACGACATGATAGAAAAACCTCTTTCCCAATTTCTAAAATTAATCCATAAATAGAAGTTCTTTAGCTAAAGAACTGTGAATAATTCAATAAAACCTTAAATAGTGGCATGCAAACGAATTACTACGAAGCGATGGTATAGATTAGAACAGATTTTTTTTGGGTGGGGATGTAATTTCAGCCTACTGACTTTGATTTTCATAAAAATTAGGTCAAGGATTTGTTCCTTATGCAGCATACTCACCTTTTTATGAACTTATAATTTATGCATTTTTTCCGAGCTAACTAGAACGCAGAGTCAAGTTTGATGTCATTCATGATCTCATTTATGAACTTTCGTAGTGGTCCGTAAGAGTAGGTAAAAACGCCGACATAGAAAGCGTATTAACCTTCCAGCGGGCACGCTTACGCAACTTTTGCGACATATCGTGCATCGTATTGCATATATATCGTGTTATTTTACAAAAATAGATGCAACTTTTATTTATTTTATCTGTGTTTATTAGCCTAATAGTAAAGATTTTATGAATAAAATTGCACTTAGATTTATAAAATAACGATATAAATATGTAATATCTCTTGAAAACGCGCGCCCGCTGGAAGGTTAAAAAGGTTTTTCCCTTTCGTTATTTTTTAAACAGAGCAGCTTATTTGAAATATATTGTTTTTTTGTATTGCTATACAAATATTTGTTTTTTTTTTACTAAATTATTGTATTTGTGTAATGAATATAGAGATGATTATAATTAAAATATTAGCATGTGGCATTGACAGGGAACTTTCGCCTTGAATGGTGAAAAATAAAATCTCCAGAAGTGTTGTTGTGACAAACCTCTGCTGCAGTTGTGAGACGTTGAAGTGTTAATTTTTCATTATTTATATGCAAATCGACTTAGTGTTTAAGAAAAAATCTTCCATGGATTTTTTTTGAAAGCATCCAGTGTGTCTACGGTAATTGTCATTTAAACATGTTTTTCTCCTACGTGAGAATTTTCCCTTAATCTGTTGCAACTCCCTATTCTTGAAAATATTTTGCATTTTAAGGCAACATTTTCCCTTCCTATAAGATTGAATATAGTGTGCAACCACTGGTATCCCCATAGACATGTTTTGAAGATTTAATTGGAAGACTGTTTCAAAAATTTGATTACATCATGCATCTTTCTATACATCATGCATCAATACATTTATATTGTTGGAAATACAGTCGGACCTCTATTGAACGAACCTCTATTTTGCGAAATTTTTCTTGGAACCAAGAACATTTTACGAATTTCTTCGTAAAATAACCTCCAAATAGCGACGTGCATTCTCTATTTAACGAACATTTTCTTGTGATCCAATATTTTTTTTCCCTCCCTATTCCTCAAAATATTTCTAAACATTTGAAACTTATTCTTTCGTTTAACACATTTTATGGTGATTAGCGACCTTGAAGCTGGAAAATGTCAAAGCGAAAGTGCTTCAGCATCAAAGAAAAAAATTTAATTCTTCATTAGGTGGATAAAGGCGTGAAAAAAAAAAGGATATTACTTTAAAATTTGGTATTCCTCCAAACAGCTTATCAACCAGAATAAAAAAATCGTGATAAGATACAAAATTATGATTCATCGAATTCTTGTTTAAAAGCACGTGTCTATGAAGATGTGGATGAGGCAGTTTTGAAGTGGACAGTGTGAAAAATAAAAACAATACAGCAATGGATTGCGATGAAGACGAAGATGATGAAGATGGAAATGATCATGATGCAGAAATCAACAAACCTTCGTATGATGAAATGCTAAAATTCATTAATTTTAATATAAAATTATTTTTTTAATTGAAAATACATTGTATTCCCGGACAATGTTTTGTTTTATTCTTGTTTTCCTGGCAGATTTCTTTTTGATGGGTAAAATATATAAAACAAACATATTAATTTACAAAATAAAGGTGTGATTAATTACTTTTTTAATAATATTTAGTGTTTTTTGAATTTAAAATCTGTTTTGTGTAGTTTAAAGTATTTTAAAAGGTGAATCTCTATTTAACGAATTTTCCATATAACGAACTTTTTTTCGGGATTCAGCGAGTTTGTTAAATAGAGGTCCGACTGTAATTGATTTCGTATTTTTATTTCTGTACTTTTTTCTTAGATATGGTTTTAGAAAGTAAAATGTTGCAAATTTCACAGTTCTGTGACAAAATCTTTAAAATTCTCTAATTATTTCATGAATCTCGTCATCCTGGCATGTCAACTGATTGGGAATTTCTGTAATGTACGCTGTTTGATACCGAATTACACAACTATGGCCGATATTGTAGAAATTTTAATTTGCTAATTCATTACCATATTAATAATTTTTATAATAAAAATCATTAATATCCATTTCTGCAATTGCAGAACGACAATTATAGACTTAGTATTCCAATTAATCGACAGCGACGTAAAAGACATCCAGTGATGGTTTATAAAAAAATTAAGTGATAATATGCATAAACAAAAAAATAATGGCAACTTTTTGTTTAAAGGGAAAAACGATAATTTATATAAAGTGCTGATGTGTATAAGGCAAAAAAATGACTAATTTTAATGTAAAGATGGAAGCTCCGTTTCTTAGAAAGAATTCTTTCTTTACAGATTCCTTATTCCCATCTCTACCTATCGGCCTTTGATGTTGCCACCGGTCATTCTTAAATTGGTTTTGGGATTACAGAGAAACCTACTTTATATACTGGTATGTCTAACTATGCTTGGAATCATTAATCTTGTATCTCCGAAAAATTTTTAAAAAAATGTTATCCCAATTTGTGTTGAACTCTGGTTGAATTAAGATCTGAATGCTGTTCTTTGATTTTAATTATTTAGTTAGTTATCGGTTTTTTTCCCCCGTCTATTGCAAGACTGCTGTAACACTTCCACTTTGTTGCCAAAATTCTCTAGTCGTGGGCGCGCTAACTTAGTGGTAGAGTCTCGGCTCCTGTGTCGGAGGATCGAAACCCGATCTCACCCAAGTTCCCCGTGTACCTGGCGCTAGTGTGCGTGAAGTCTACCGACACGGGTCAGATGTCCGCATTTCGAAGTGCCGATTCAGTTGTTTTCCCTGCCATCCACGGTTCTGGACGGGGAGTTATTGTAAACTAAACTGATTCGCCGGTCAAATCTTGGTTACGAATAAAGCCGTCCAGCGGATCAGGCAATTTCTTGTGAAATTTGCTTACTATGCGAGACGCGAAAATCATGGCTTCCGATACTGAACTTGATAAGCACCGACTGAAAGATTGTCGATAGGTTATGGGTTGAACAAAATACAAATTGTGAACTTCAAGATTCTTGCGATTAGCGGGTACTTTGTGAGAATTAATCCTATGCATTGCGGATTCAAATATTTTTATTTCTTGTTATTTTCTGGAATTAATCTGTTTATTTGTATTGTACTAATAATTATTTAAGAATTTTTCTCCTGAATAAATTCTTTCCCCTGCTTTTTGAGTGGTTTCCAACTGTATCCAAGTCCATCTTGCAAACTTCCGAACACTTCAAACATTACATTGATCATTAGATCTATAATAATTTAATTACTGCTCTCCTTGTCTGTGATTGTTTTGAATGGAAACTTTAAAAAGCACCGTTTATTAAATGTTCATTCTTTGTGATAAGAAATCCTAAATGAATCATTGAAACTGCCGATTCTTAGGATGAATTAAGAAGTATTTCTGTTGTAGGTCTTCATTAAACGTAAAGAAAAGCGACTTCTGAAAACAGACTTTTCAGTATCGGGAGTCACTTTATTCATAGCTGGCTGCACCAAATTAAGAACGGAGAGATGGAGTGGGGTGCATTCCAATAAAAGGGAAGGAGGGGGTCATCGGAGCCCTGAGGGTGGCAAAAATTTCGACTGCATTTCATCTACTCTTTTATAATGTGATCTGTCGGAATTTTTATTCAAAATAAATTTAATTTTTTTGTTACGATTTATTATTAATCAGTTAATAAGCATTATTTTCTATTCTTTACCTTTGTTAACTCTTTCTGATTTTTTACAATTATTCTGCTACTATATAAATGACGCAAATAAAAAAAAAACATTCAAATTTTCTTTTGAATGATGTATATCGCAAATAATTCTTTAAAAAGTCAAATTTCGAAATGTGTTTACGATGTTGATCAATTTTGCGCTTGTATATCTTGAGAGGCTGCTCCCGAAGTCTTTTGAGGTGTGGTAACAGTAGTCTCTGCTTCGGGATTGCGCCGTTTGCAAGGGTCGTCAGGTTCAAACATCCTCCCACTGTTCTGATGTTGAAAATCGGAGAGAGGGTGTCGGCCGTGCCATCTTCACGATACAGAATGACGAGGTCTGTCCCAAAATAAGCTTCTTATACCATCGAAACGGGACGTTAACGTAACAAGTCAGTTTAATTCCGAAATTTGACGCTAACAAAATGGAAACTTCAGTGTGCTCTTCTTCCAAAACTTCGAACGCTAAACTTCTAATTTAGGAAAAAATTTATAAATCTTGTCCCGACACAGCCTTTTTGTTTAAACAATTCAGATAAGAGATTCTTTGCATTGTTTTCCGTGGGCTTCTCCCCATAATGACCTCGTACTTAAAAAAACCTTTCTATTGGAAGGAAAAAGACTCCCCATATCAAACCAGTGCATTCCAAATTCGTTAAAAGGTGGCTGTTGAGGTAGCTCTCAATTGGAGGCAGATAGATGACAGCCGAATCCGTTCGTCTGGAACGAACGTCCGCCTCTGCGCTGAATGAAGACAATCGGATGAGCGATGCGAAAGTGCGCAGTTTTCACTTTCGTTTCGGCACAAGTTGAATGGCTCTCTTCCAAAGACGCGCATGCATCACAATACCTGATGAAGACTTGGGCGCGCTCTCGCTTTATTTGAATTGCGTCATTTCGTGTCCCTCTTTTCCAAATAAACAAACGCGCTCTGTGATTTAATGCTGTGGACTATTGGTCACCTGCAAACGTCTGTATTTCGAAGTAATGTATTTTCGTTTACTAAGCTGAAATGAATCGGATGTGGACTTGGGAAAAAGTGCCATTGATTTTAACAATGATAAGGCCTTAGCAAGTCTTTGTTGACTCGGACAGACGTCTAGTCTCATATTTCAAACGGCTACTAGTGAAACTACAAGGCACATCAAATCCCTGGAGGTGAATTTGAGTAATTTGAAAAATTTTCCTCTTGGCGTAGTTTTTACATCCGAGTATTTTTTTTTACCTTTAGTGATAATCAAAAATATTGTCAAAATGGTATTATGTGACTCGTATCGAAGAAATGTATTGGAACATTTTGGATTGCTATTATATTTCCTAAATTTTATATTAGTGCATGTTGTCGTTCTCCTTTTGAGGAAGGCATTATTTACATTTCTTCAGATAATTATTGTCATAGATTTTTTGCCTTTCATTTCTTAGAAAAACTATGCAAATAATATCTAGCAAATAATAAAATTAGTTTTTGAAATATATATTTAAAGAAATTTCTGCTGAGATTTAACGTTTACTTCAGTAAGCTGAATTAAATGTGATCTTTGCGCTAAATTTCATTTAAACATGTCTAGCACGATGGTTTTATAAATGAATTTTCTATTGCCTTTTTTTTTTCCCAAAGACAGATCTTTTGGTGACTCAGAGACTGAATGATGTGGCGTTCAGATCTCGGTTCAAAATAAATGCAATATTTTTTGTTGAGCGCTTTGTGATGTGCAAGTTGCCTTTGCCGAGAGAGGCTGTTACATTTATCCTGCCGGCTGATCTCGCTCCCAGGTGCCGAGATCTGTCGCCTGCATTATTTTAATCTGCATTGAGGATTATCATTTCATTATTAGAAAACGCTAACTGGTTAAAAAAATTGTTTCATTTTAAATCACTGCACTGAAATTTGATTTACTTTTATGCCCATAGTAACGCCGTCTTAGGTTTAAACATAAAATTTGGGGCGTGCAAATTTTATTGTGTGAAATTTATATGTATTAGGAATAAATTACTACAGAAAATGGACTTATATATATATTATTTTCATCTATTTTTTAATTTTCAAATAAATCAACTTTTTGTTCAATTTTGACAGTGTGATGAAAATGAAATATTATATTACTATTTCTAAAGAAGGTGTAATGAGACGTGATCTTGTAAATATATATTCAGCTGTCCAGTTGTGTGTCCGGTATTATGAGTGTCCTGCTGGTGACAAATAAGGGAGGACTAGAAAAGACAGAGACGATAAGATGTATTTCGTTAGTCGTACTTAATGGCTGTTTGAACGGCCTTTTTAAATTGGACGTTATTTTTCGTCGTCCTTTTATTACAAAATTAGTTTTGAACGAAGCTTGCGAGTATTTGCTAAACTGGCAACAGATTATTCCATCAAATTCATCCTTATTTATTTTATCAATATTTCTTATGTATTTTGAGGTGAAACGAAACTCCAGAACGCTCATTTTTTTAAAAAAAACTTTTCATCTTTTTCCCCTTGTGTATTATCGACAGCTGTCGCTATTTCAGCAAATTTTATGCGATGAAAAGTGAGTGATGCAATATTTGTTTCCTGATAAATAGTGTAAAAGCATCGATGGAGGTGGATAAATTCACTTAGAAGGGGTTTAGGTATCATTTGCTGTCTCGTAGAGCTATTCTAAGTGGTGTGGGTGAGAATGTTGAAAAATCAGATTTCAGTCTTATCACTCGCTCATTTTTTAAGAATTTAGAGATATTTCATTTCACTTCAAATTTTGCTGCACTGCGGGAGAATTGCTCTTGCGTAAAGCTTCTGGTAGGAGTTTGGCGAAAATCGTTTGGAAATTGAGTCAAGAAAAGAAAAAAAAAAGTCACTGGAATAATTAAAATTATGAATACATTTAGGAGGAGAAGAGTAGTATTATTTTACACATAGTTCTTCGTAACTATATTTTTTGTAGATTTTTGTCGTTTTCAATGAAATCGGAACATTATTTAATTTGATAACCATTTCAAAGCAAAACTATTTTTGAAAGATCGGAAGGGGAAAAAAAATATGCTAGAATTAGAATTTTCTCAGTTTCTGTTATAGGTTTTTTTTTTTCTACCGAAATTTGTATTATGTTTGTTACAAGCTATTTTTTGAAACCCAGTCTTTCAAATTAATAAGTTACTTCGAATAATACAAATCTTAGCATCATAATTCACCAACCCACACTCTGGTAAGTCCTTTTTCTGCATTTTACTGCTTATTATAATTATTTGGATGCTATTTAGTAATAAGTTTGGTAATTCAACGTAACAACTGACCCGTATTCGTATTTTATTTCCTAAGTTGATTGCCTCTTAAGATCATGGTTATTGTTAACCTTTTTGCCGCGACATCCGAAATATATTTGAACAATCCTCCTTTAGCACGATGCAGTGCGAAAATTAATAATAAAAAATTTCCTTGGGTTTAAGCTTTATTACCTCATCAGGTGACGACTGACTTGGCCTTTTTGCTATGACGATTGGATATATATGAATTACGTTCGAGCAGTCATCCCTTAGGACAAAGGAGTGTAAAAGTTAACGTATGGTTTACATATTTAGAAAAGCCATGTTGCTTTTTTTCATACCTTACAGAATTTTTTTAACTGTCCTATAAAACATTTTTTTTTCCTGTTCTTGACTCGCTAATTAGACGATCGGAAGTCGGAATGGAATCGCCTTTCTTTTCCGAGATGTCTTTAGCGTGGCTTTGTAACACTAGTAAGTTGACTGCGTGTACTGGAGAATTTTATGTTCTTCTGTGCATTAAGGCATTCCGCTATCTTTTTGTGTTCTGCTATTCTTCTGGCACATCAAAAGAGTAGTTTATATTAAAAGGAATATTTTTGATTATTTCCTGGCTTTTTTTTTAAATCCTCAACTAATTGATGATTTAGTGTATGTAAAATGAATGTTTTAAATTCAAATTCGTAAAATACAACAATAAAGAAAATATCTTGTGAACTAAATTATACATTTTTTTATTTTAAAGATTTTCTATAGAACGCATGTATTTGTCATTTTAATAATTTATTCTGTTGAACAAAGTTGCATCTATCATTGCGTTTAAAGCTGTCAGAATTAATTAGTTAAAATAACATTTTCCTTGTTTCATGCGGATACTTAATTTTATTTCGTTTGTAGAAACTTTCTGGGGGTGAATCAATTCCATCTACTTGAAGCGCATTTTGAAGCTTAAGTTGCATTAAAAATGGGTTTGGCATATCTGTATTCTCCATCTAGAAGTTGAAATGTTAAGAAAGTAATATTATTATGCGAGCAATCCAGTTATATAAACTACAGACGATAATTTAAAACAAATAATAAATTTTTTCTTTGATTCTGTGAAGATGAATATTGTGATTATTTTCATTCTATGGATTTTAAAATGTTATCAAGAGTTCAATTATGCGTATTTTTTAAAGTCTTTATGAAGATTTTTAAGTATTCAAATTTCCTGTTTGTAGTTTTTTTTAACCTTTAAATCAACTTTTCTCGAAACAAAAAGACAAGCTATGTTTCTCAAATAACTGTTTGGAATGGAAACGTAACGTCCTATTTTAAATAAAAGCAACAATGGTGGTAAATCAGTAGGAACGAAAATGTTTAAAAAATAATGTGTGTAATATCAAGTTGCATATTTTGCAAAATTTAAGCAGTGGACGAACAAATAGTATGAAACATTTTCAACTATATTGCAACTTATAGTGAGGAAGAAATTTAGTGACTTTTAAACTCTTTAGCCGTTTCATGCAACATCAAACATGCAATCTATATTTGAGTATAATTGTTGTTAGTTTTAGTTTAATTTTGCTGATAGGATTTGTGTTTTCGCAGTAGATGTTAGATGCTTATTTGAAACTTAACAAGTAATCAAGTTTAAAATATTATTTTAATTTATCCATTGATAGCATCGCCGAAACAACGCTGGCTTGTACCACTATTCTTTTTAAATAAAGATAAATTATGTTAAATGCTTTTTAAATAGCTTGTTCAGTTAAAAATTATCGTTAATCTTGTCTATTTTTTTCACTAGCTCGATCAATCGTGTGTAAATATTATTTGAGAATTGTGTTGTTTAATCTAATATTTTTGCTACAGGCTGATTTTTAATGGTTTCACTTACCGATTGAAAGCCGTATTTGCTTATATGAAGCTAGTAAAAGTTATTGCTTTATATTGCTGTTCGTTTTCTACACCGATATGCTTAAGTTTACGTGAATTTTAAAATGGGGAAGTAAAAGGAAAAAAACGTGGGAATGAGTTCTGATTTTCCTTATGTAGCCTGCGTCGTTTGTATTCATTGTACACCAGTTTCCTTTTACGCCAATTTGAAGACGAGAGAATGAAAAAAAAAATGATTCTAATTAAGAAAATGTTGAGCAGTAATCCAAATGCTCGAGATAAAAGGAGATTGTTGAGAAAATCGCCGCCCATCTCAATTTTTTGAAATTTTAAAGAGGAAGAAAATGCTCAATTTTTCACAACCGAGAAAGAACATTTTTTTCGCATTTGAGAGGAACATGTGGTCTCGTGTTTTCATCAGATGTTAAAAAAGTTAAATATTCGTTGTTGGTTGTGAAAAATTGAGTATTTTCTTCCTCTTTGAAATTTCAAAAAATGGAGACGGGTGGTGTTGCTTGCTAAGCGACGATATATAATCCGAAATTCCTTTTTGAAACCAAACTTAGATTATTATTAGAAAAACTTATTTTTTAATAAGGAAAACTTTTTCTTTCTCTAGGAGGATATAGAGTTCCGTTTAATTACGAAAATCTTGCACCTTGCTTTCAGAATTTAGTTGAATTTAAATAGAAATAGAGGGGGGAAATTTCATTATTCGATTAATGGTATCGGGCATCAAGAGTTGAGATTTAAAGAGCTCCGAAGAATACACAGAACATTATAACGACAGAAAAAAAATGTATGTGAAAAATTTTGAATCGATTGAGGTAAACGGAAAAGAAGTCCGTGCCATGCTGCTTAATTTTTTTTTTTGGGGGGGGGGGGAGTTAAGAGCGAGTTTATTGAAAAAGCTTCTAATTATTATTTCTCGAAAATGACCGAGTCGGACTACCATTGCTCGTTTTGAAAAGTGAAAAATTTGGAAAAAATCGATTTAAATTTGCAACAAGGATTGACTTTTATTAAGCGTTTTTAAAGAAAATCCGAATTAAAAAAAATTCTTCAAGAGAGCAGTCCCCTTCCCCTCAGACATTTTTGTGTCTTTTAAGCAGTTCCACTGTTGTATACTTGTTAAAAAGAAATGTGTGTGGTTTTTGTTTAAAACAGGATATTATCAATGGGAAAGAAAAATAAAGCTTTCATTTCCTTATTTCATTCATCCTTACTACTCTGAATTAATTGTTTTGTGCTCTCAATTGTGCACAAAGTGGCAATTGTGTGTACAATTGCCACTTTTATTAAATTCATGCATAACTGTCGCAAAAGTTTTTCACAACCGTGATACTTTATCTCATTTACGATAGCAAGCTGTGCAAATAATGGCCGAATATTTTCAGTCAAGTTTAAAGAAACTATTTTACCAGCCGACGCATCCGTAGAGTGTTTACTTTTCAATCCCACCCCTCAACGATCTACCGCGGTATTAAAAGTCTCGATGCAGCAGCATCCTGTCCCCTTCTGCCAAAAGGTTGTTTCAAAATTTGATTAAATGCCCTTCGACATATTTATTCGAGTTATTTTATTTATTCAGCATCGTAAAAACGGTAATCTACTCTTCTTTTAATGTCTCCGCACTCCAAATCTTTCCCTCTGTCTCTTGAAACATTCTGTCTTTCTTTGCGAGTGTCTTGTGATCCAAGGCATCCGGATCAAAGATCTCGCCTCATTTTTTGACCTTCTAAACATCTTCAACATCCCAGTCGGATCATGCACTTTTTCCATTCCGAACTTATTTCGCTTGGATGGAGAAATTATCGCATAACCCTCCATTTACTCATTTTGCCGGTTGTCTGAAAATGACGTGTGAATTGAGGTTGTGTAGTTTGAGTCCACATTTCATTTTGATTATAAATTTAACAAATCCTTCTGTTTGTTAAATTTAGTTATTTTTTGCATTGGGAAACGTATTTTTGAGTAAGTATTCATTCATTCAAACAATTTGTTTAAATGTAGTATTTACAGTTAATCTTTATTGCTCAACTCCCATACCCATGATTCTACCTGTTATCTATCTCGTAAAAAAAAAATTCTTCCTGCTTTAACTTTTTATGTAACTTTAAATGATGATTTGGAAGAATTGTTCCATAATCTTCAAACTTTAAAAATGTTTTTGAGCTTTTTTTTTTAAACATAAGAATTCATTATTTGAAACTAATATTTTTGTTTCCTGTTTTCCATCTAGATATTTTTTTTATAAAAAATTTGAAATAATTTTATTCTTCATTACTGTGTCTGTCTTAACGAATTAGTAATGCTTTGGGTGACAGGATTACAGTCTTTTTCACTTTCTGTAATAAATAGGAAGTGAAATTATATTTGTTTTTATCTTCGATAACGCGATTTTGAGAAAAAGTTGATATAAATAATTTTCATTAAATTTCTGATAACTAGAACTATTTTTAATTGGGAGTGTGAAAAGCTTTCTTCCTTTTTTCACGTATGTATGAATAAAACAGCGCTTGTTTATATGCATGAATTAAAAAATAATGATTCTACCTGTTATCTATCGAACTTTTATTAAAGTACGATAATACTTCTTATTCATGTGGTCTTCATAATACTGCTTCTGGTTAAGTCAATCGAAATAATGTAATAATTATTTTTGTATAATTAAAATTGTTTTGGTGTCATTCTTTGACTATTGCTTTTAAATGTATCAAATATTTGAGTTTTATAATTTTCTTATAGGTTTCCCGAATCGTTGAAATAAAAATTCTGCCAAGTTAAAGCCAAGAAATTCACTAAATTTTAGACGAATTTCAGGTAAGATTGGGCTTTTGAAAAGTTTCACCTTAAACTGTAAATTCTGTCGCTTAACTTATATCAGTTTTTTTTGTGTGTGTGTGTGTTCATTTGTAAATTATTTCCACATGGAATCAAAATTTCTTATCGTTGCAACCAGTGGCGAATCCGGGGGGGGGGGGGGGAGGTCATGAATTTTTTTTTATCGCCGTGACAAATGTCAAACCTCATGGCGTATGTAAACCAAAACACTTGACAGACTTCACTCACCTGACACTAAGATCTTAAAGAACAATACAATACTTTTGATAATTTAATAAAAAAATACAAAGAAATAATTAACCAAAAAATGTCTTCGACCTCGGCAACGCTACAATTACAAGTGGAATGACTAGAAAAGTAGTAAACTTTTCGAACCTTTCAAGCCAGAAAGCAATGTTGCCACTTTTATATTATTATTTTTAAAGGGAAATTAAGAACAAACAGTTGTAGTGATTTTAAATAAAATATCAAAACTTGAGCATTAGCGTCCTAGCTCTGGATTCGCCTGTTTCACTATTTGCAACTGTGTACATTATATGTGTCAATGGAATTATTATGCAATGAAATTTATTAATCAAAAATCGGCATTTTAAAGTTTTATTTTTATGAGTTCAAAAAAAAGAGCATTGTAAAGTTTGTTTGAAATTCATCCCCTATGTTAAAACTCGTAGAGGCTTTTGTTGAGGCTGGTTTTACCTGCGTGTCTCGACACCAATTGGGATTTCTTGAAAGAATTCTACGGTCGCCAAAACTATCAAAAGTATCTTTTGAGGAAGGTGTAGAAAATTTTTTAAGAAAACTCCCAGCTTTAAAACTTTTCATAATTATTTTCTTTTAGTTTTATAAGGGCCACTTAACATTATAAGCACCCAAGGGGGGGAGGGTAATTTGCTTATTTTGCTGACAAGGGGGAGGGGGGTATAGAGGATGCTCTGAAGATATTCAAACTAATTTATGAAAACTTGTAATTTGCACAAATAATTTAATTTAAAATTAAATTGAAAAAGAAGCTATAGAACTGATTTTATAATTTAAACTTGAAATTGTAATAAACTAAAGTTTTTTTTTTCCATTTGCCGATGTAGTTTTTATTTGAATTAAGTCTAAAATTTAAATTAGATTATTACTGCTAGTACGTTTGTAAGGAACGTGGGGGGGGGTTGCAGATGCGCTACGTAATTATAAGAGGGGTATGATTTGCTTTATTTTTGCTGACAAGGGGAGGGAGTCAAATACCAAAACAGCTACTAATATTTGAACGGCCCTAAGCATTTTAAATTTTGGAGTCTAAACAACTTTCTTGGCCAGTGAGTCTCACTTACCACAAGAGTTGTCACCAGTTTATATTTATATATTTTCCGCGCCTTTCATAGTAAATTTACTATACCTTGCACTGTTTCAGATTAGTCGCCTATTTTCGATGCATCTTCACGTGCCTCGTCAAAATTCCGAATCGGCAAGTTATCGTATTGCATTCCTAATTATGAGTATTCCTCGTTTCGAAAGTTCCGTCAAGAATTTGGCGCTCTCTTTTCAATGATTTGACGTTCGCGTGTGATACGCACTGCGATACGTACAGCCTCCATATTCCAAAATGGCCATGGTGTGGAATCATCTGAACTTCCACCTGTAACTGTCTAATAGTTAAAATCTTTGCCTCTTTTTCGTCATCTTTGATCCTGGAATTTTATCGGTAATTCTTCTATTGCACGAAATATCATCAAAATTATTTTCTTAACTAATTTCACTTGCAGGGTTTTGCGTTGATCTCATGTTTTCTTCTTCCCATTCCTTAGAGCAGATTAGTGGTATTCGACAACTGCGCTGTTTTCCAGCATCTTCTTAAGAGATTAAATTTATAAATAGATACATCCCGAAATATACAGAGATCTTCTCTGAAGACAGACATAGTCATCCGCGAATGTCCTTTATATATTTAAAACATTAAGAAGATTCCCCGATCTGAAGGTCAAGCATGGGTGTTGCGAAGGCGGGAGTGTCTGGCAGTGAAGCTTATTGACAGTCTTGAGGCTGAGAGAGATCGATAGCGCTGTCTCGACGTCAATTGATCCAGAATTTCACTGCCAATGTTTCGACATTGCTCAGGGGGTATGGGAGTCGATACACAACCGAAACTCAATCTAGCTATGAGGTAAACACGGAGGATCAAACTTCTTCGAGTTTGGTGTTTGAAAACAAGACATAATTGTTCAACAAATATTGGAACGAATCGTCATTTGCTGAGATTAATATATTTAAACGAGAGTAAGCAGGGCATATTTTATTGTACCATCATACCTTATCGGAATAAAAATAGCGACAGTTGTTGTTTACCCGTTAGTATTAACAAATAGCTGCACCTAATAACGTGTCGCAAGATGTTTTAAGATGATTAGTTATGAAATTATAATCTTCGTGGAGGTTTAATTGTAACGGTAAACAATATTCTTCACAAAATCCGGATTTTACAGGAAAAAGTAAATTCATCTTTTTAATTTATTTCTAAATACAATGATTCGAATACTCCTATAATAATTCAAAACAGTGCAAAATATATATATATATACCGCATCCGAATGTGTTTATCAATAGCTATAGAAAAAGTGAAACTCGATTCTGATTTCGAATCTGTGACTGTTAAGAACGAGCAACAGTTTATAGATTTTAATTGTTCTGGAAATGAGCTTGGAAGGCAAATTCGTTTTATGCTTTTTCAGTTCCATCTAACTTTCACGAAGAAACAAAGCAGTCGACACTGTCTGTTCTTGTTATTTTTACTTCCGTAATAAATCGTAAATAAATGAATAAATTTCGTTACTTCGGAAAATTCTTATTGTTTAGAGGACTTCTTTCTATTGTGATTATGCACTATATTAAGCCTGTTCGATGTTTTAATTTAATACGAATACCATTTTCTTTCTGCTCAATTTTACCACCAGAATAAGGATATGAAATAGGCTCTGCTATTATTGTCCCCCATCTTTGAGTATGTAATCTTTCTCGATTTTTCTGCCGATCGATACTAAGCCCATTGAAAAGAGTCTGCACTTGAAGTCGACTTGAGCTTTTCTCCATGCGATGTCGCTTTCTACAAAACCGGAATGGATCAGTTCTGCAGAGGTTTTTCCTCCAGGGACGTCATGCGTCTGCGTCACTCGGCTCAACTACAAAAATTTCGAAGAATGCTTTCTATGCAAAGCTTTCGAAGAATTCGTTTCACTGAACAGGTTGTTCGTCTCGGCGCCCGACATGAAAATAGAGATAAAAAGCTAATCGATGGGTGGAACGATTTTCGTTTCTCTGTCAATTACTGTTCGAGTGCGAAATGGATGCAGAAACTCTTCTCGTTAGTGTGATAATAGTTTACTTTTCAAGCCCCGCTTTTTTGTAAGATAACTCATATCACTTTGTTTGAAAAAGAAAACTATTCAGCTACACTGCCTAAGAAACAGCACTCACAATAGTCAATAAAACTTCCCTTTATATTTCAGACTCTAATTAAGTAAACTCTCGTAATTGATATTTAAACTGACGGGTGAACCTAAAATTGAATAATTTATATAAATTAATACACTTTTATTAGCGTACGTAGAAACTGATTTTTTAGTGCACTAGTAAAAACGTAAAACTTTTTTATGATTTTTAATTATTTCTTGCATGTTAGTACACAGTAGCTTCCTGTATAATAATTATTTTCACGCTGCAATTTTTTAATATTGTTTCGGATTAACGTACTCTGTATTGTTTTTCTACAGTTGAAATGTCATTATCGCGAAGAAATATAAGCGGGAAAATCAATGTGTATCTTTTGTTTTGTTTTCAGAACTTTTTCATGTTACTGTGGGCGTTTTTTCATTTTGTTGAAGTCCTGATTCCACGGGCAACGCCGTGCGCGTACTGTTAGTAATTTATAAAACCTATAAAATTTGAGAATATCTTATCTCGTGTTATCTGTTCCAAATAAACCTGTTCATCTACCTTTCGAAGACCACCCTCTCGGAACGTTTCATGATGTTATGTGATGTGAACCAAATTTGAAAGCAGCTGGCTTATTCAATAATGCAGCCAATGAAGAAAAGTAACAGTTAGTAAATCGTCTGGTTCGTTTCACGGGAAGCCACTCAACCGTGAACAGAGGACGTAGGCCAGTCTGGTGACGATATCAATCTCGAGTGGGAACTGCCTCTGTCTGGGGCTAACGGAAAAACACCTTTTCACTTGCTGTGGCCATGCATTTTGTCGTCTGCTGCTGTACAAGGTCGTCTGTGCATCAACCGCCTGCAGGAACAATCCCAATGACACAAAAAAGTGGCCAGGTCCTGTTTCGGAGCTCTGCTCACTGATGGGCGTTTTGTGGAAATTAATCTTAATGAGAGACGGGATATATGTTTTCTCTGGAGAGGCTGAAGCAGACACAATGGAACAGACAAGGCAACGATCGAAATGACGTCAAAGGCAATTATTTCTTGGCGTATCTTACTGCACCTAATCCTCTGTATGACTAAGGTTTACTGAATTTCTATGAATACTTCAGCGAAAACTTCACACATCCTTTTTTGTTCATATATTTCGTACAGAAATCTTTTCAGATGTTTATTTTTTAGTTCGCATTGCTTTGAATAGCTGTTTTTAATTTCTTTGCTTTTCATCGTATTATTTGCCTAACTGACGGAAATAAATGAATTTACTCCCATATTTTTATAATTCCATTCATAATAAAACATGTTACTGATTTTATCTTTTACATTTTTGTGACTTTTTCATACTTAGACCCCTAGATGGAGCCTGAAATGTGACTTGTAGATAAATCGAAACTTAGTCACCACCCACCCCCTACCTCGCATTTTAACATTTTCTCTCCAATCATTTCTAGTATAAGTGCTAAGGTAGCTGAGGCAGAAACAGGCCGACTATTTAATGCTCCGACCAGTTTTTTTTATCTGTTCCCGATCATAATTCGGTTTCCTATCCCACATTCTTTGCAATGAAGTATGATTTAAAATATTCTTTTACAAGATAATTTCTCACTGAATTGGTCCTCCTTTAGTCTACGCAGTTATTTATATTTTGTGACAATTCATTATCTTAACTTAAAGAATTTTTTTTTTAGGGTTTTCATTTGTAAAATTGTGATTAGAATGAGAATTTAGACTAATTTAATTATATTTTTTTCAGTTTTAAAACAAATGAGTTCATTGAATACATAGTAATGTGTTTAAATGAGTAACCGAGTTTTTAAAACTCATTTTTGTGAGGATTTGCCTAATATTAGAATTGCGGAATGATTAAAGATCACGGAAATTCGTATAAAAAATCTGATTATTTAGTTGCCAATTAATTATTCCTCTTAAAATTGGAATATATTATAAAAGAAATTGCATTTTCTTCCAACTCATTATTCCTAATTAGTCTGTATATGTATTTTATGTTTTTAAAATTCTTGAAATCTTTGCTCAGAGTGTGTGTGCCTTTGTGAACCTAATTACGTTTCTTTTTAATGTTTATGACTTAGTTTTCTTCTGATTATTGTTAACATTGCATTCATAATTAACCTATTAATATTCGTATTTCAATTTTCGCACTTTTTATTGCACAAAATAGTGTGATAAATGTGCATTTTATTGAAAATTTGATTTCCACGTGTGATGCACTTTACTTTTTTGGACTGAGGTCAAATGAATAACTGCCGACAGTGAAATAAGAAAAAAAATGAATGAAGATTAACTACCTGTTCATTGTGAAGGGCTTAAAATCTATGGTATATTTGTTAATAATTTTTAAATTAAGAAAAAATGCAAATCAAACCTAGTACAACACCACATACACATACCAGTGGGTTTTTTTTAATTTCATTTTTTTTCTTGTTTTTTTATGTAATGCTTGATGTTTTATAGCTGGATTTCTTTGATTATTTCTCCAGGTACTAAAATCTGTTCATCTACTTGCAATCTTCCGCTTCTCTTCGTGCCCCTTTTGTATTTTGAAATCGTATTCTTGCGAGAAGTGGAGCTTTATTGATGTCACCTGGATTCATTTTCCTGTTGATTATAAGGAGCACCATTCTTAGGAATTACTTCCGACTATACTTGCTGTCCAGCTGAAGAAATCAATAGAAGACGACGATTATTGAGTGGCGTCTTCCGTAGATGCGGAAGACAGGATTCGAGGTTGGTGAAGTGCCGAGCTGCTCTCACGTGCTGCATCAGGTGCTTGTGACTGCGCTTCAGGAGAGTCAGGTACCTGAAGTAGCGCGCGGAGAGCCTGCGGCCTATCATCGCCATCCCCCTCAAGTGCCATCCATTCTTCTCGACTCTCCCAGTTGGGTAAGTATTTCAAAGATTTTTCACATCTTCATTTAGGTTCTTTCAAAGTGTCACCCCGAGTGTTTCATTAAATATATAAGTTGCGAGTCTGTTATTGTTACGACTAACGGAATATGATATTTAGGAACTGAGATGAATGACTGATCTCCGATGAATATCCAATAAGTAAACTTGTTAAAACCATATGAAAAATTTGTAACTGTTGGCTTAAAAAGGATATTATTGCTCTATGGTGAAATATTATATGCATTTAAATTGCATGTGATGCAATTATTACCAGACGAATTCGACCAAAATTTTTTTTAAAAAAATCTACTTCACAGTTTGATATATTAGTCAAACTTTCTCTGAGAATATAAATCAGAAGTTATAAATTTGTTCTGTATTGGAATATCTGAAATTGCATATAAAGAGTTAAAATTTATGCACCACCTTCGAGAAACTTGTGAATTTGTTATTTAAAATTTGGAACTTCTATGATGTTTTTCTTATAAAAAAAATGCTTCAAACCTTCCATTTTTTCCCCCCTCTTCCCTCTTACAATATATATATATATATATATATATATATATATATATATATTCAACGAGATTGAATTTCAGAGGAAGTTCTCATTTTCTTATGAATGCTTTTAGAATCATTATTTAGTATTTTCTGATTATTTTTAATCTTTACCTTAATTGATTTTTGTTGTTGACACTGTTCTCCGAATGCATTTTAAATTCATTGTGACTAAAAATATTGGCTTTTGAAATATTCTTTAAAATTGAAAGTAATTGTAGTGAATCTTCCGAAACAAATGACTCGAATGTGGTTTTTCCTTTATCTAACAGAGCAATTTTAATCGGAATTGGTTTCATTATTCGTTAGAATCAGTGTCAATTGTATTTCAAGAGTGTGTTATTTAAAATGGTAATGTGAAACGGTACTTTTCTGCTATTAAAGTTAAGGTAAGGTAGTTGTTTTTCCAGAGACTACCGCAGTGGGATTTGAATGGAACTGCAGAAACTGTCACCGGTTGATTGTACTTCATTAGGTGCTCTGGTTAAGGTGAGTTCCAGGCATCTAAGGGAGTGCAAATGATAGGTGGCTGACATCACAGCACTCCTCTGCCAATGAAAAAGCGTCGACCAAGCTTAATTTTCTGGGACAACTCGGAGGGACTGCCGATTATTGACTGAACTTTGCAAAACAATTTCTTAAGAAGTTGCAAAATAACGGAATGCAAAACTTTTTCATCCTAAATGGTTGGTTTCCGAACACTGAGGTACGTCATTCGAATTTTGAATCGCATTGCATATATCTAAATTTATATTTTCTTCTTATAACTCGTGTTTATGCAGTAGAGAACCAATTGCGGTTTTATTAGTTTCGGGTTCACTATTAAAAACGGGTATGTAACGAATATTCGATATTCGGCTCATTTGTCGAATATTCGGTCTGGCTGAATACTAAACAGAAATTCAGCCAAATTAATTCAGAATAGTAATTTTTTTTTTTAAAATGTTTTTATATATTGCAGAATTGCATTTCTGTACTTTTTTTAAAAAATCCTAACATTTACTCAACTTTAAGTTGCAGAGCACCTAAGTGTTTTTAATAACGCTACACATCATTTATCATTTCCTGAAATTATGATTCAAGAACATTAACGTTTTAACAATTTCAGGGAGAAATGTGTTTCGTTTGGTGTCTCATATACTAAAGCCAGTGGCGAATCCGGGGGCCATCGGGCTGCAGCCCCCTCCCCCCGAGCTAAACCAGAATTCTTGATTTTATTTAAATTCACCACAACTATTTGTTCTTAATTTCCCTTTTTTAAATAAAATGATAAAAACGTGACAACATTGCTTTCTGGCTTGACAGGCTCGAAAATTTTCCTAATTTTCTAGTCATTCCACTCGTACTTGTAGCGTTGACACGGTCGAAAACATTTTTTGCCCAGTTATTTCATTGTATTTTTTATTAAATTATCGGAAGAATTTTAGTGTTCTTTATGATTCTTATTGTCAGGTGAGTGAAGTCTGTAAAGTTAAAGTGTTTTGGTTTACATAAGCCATGAGGTTTGACATTCGTCATGATACAAAATACATTCGCCATGATGCTAATAGCTTCAGAAATAAATGTTCCATTTACAAATCTCGGAAATTGTTCTGCATTTTTCCCCCACCAATTAAGTTGACCCTTCATCCTAGCTATTAGGTGGTTTTTTTTTTTTTTTTTATCAAAATAGGAATTTACTTCTAATAATTTTAATTTCTCAACTGCATTTTTTTCCGAGTTTGTCATTGCAGTTCTGCAATGATACTAATTTCTGTGAAATAATCCCAAAATGAGTGTTTCCCATTTTTTATTGTTGGGATTAAGGTATCTAAAATGTTACAAAAATGCATAAATTGTGTTAACATTTTTTTAAATATACAAGTATTAAACCAGCGGGAGTGGTCTCCCCTCAACTTTCTCGTATACTTTCTAAGTGGAGATTCGTCAAAATCTCGAGTGCGAATTTTTTTTGACGAGTACAATACTTTCTCTCTGTATACTTCGTATACGAGAAAGTGAAACAAACAAACCTGAAATCAAATATCTGTTGCCACGTTTCAAAAAATATTACTGTGAAGCAGGTGTGATAAAATAGGCAATGCAATGAATACTAAAGCGAAAATTCTGCTTTGGAATTGAATTCCCAAGAAAACAATTTATACTACCACAACAGTAACAATTGCAAAAGCGCGTAGATAAAAGATTTCCTGAAATAATGAGATCGGTTTGAATTTTATTTACAACAATAAAAAAATTGTTACAATTTATGTTTGAAAACATTATTTATTGTTGTAAATAAAATTTACAACAGATTGCTACCAGTACTTTGCGCATAAGAATCGGATTAAAAGAAATTGAATATGCAATTTGAACGGCCCTTTTCGACGGATTTGGTCCAAAATTTTGTACGGACCTACATTCATGACGATAAAACTGTGTACCATCCATCGAGCTATTCAAGTTTTTGAGTTATAGCGTTCACATGACCGCGGACATACAGATGGACAGATTTCCCGTTGACGGATTTTGTCCAAAATTTGATAGAAACCTACAAATTATGTTTAAAGACCACATACCAAATTTCATCCCCGTAGCTCTAATAGTTTTCGAGTTATCGTGTGCACAGACAGACATGATTCCAAAATTGTGTTTTTCGGACTCAGGGAGGTCTAAAACGTGGAGGTTCGTCAAATTCTAGAGTTCGAATTTTTTGACGATTACAATACTTTCTCTTTGTATACTTCGTATACGAGAAAGTAAAAATTAATCCTTAATTTTCTCATTTAAAATATGTGAAATATTTTATTTAAAATCAAAAGTGAGTATTCGGTAAATTTTAATATTTTAACCGTGTCGTCATTCGTTTTAACTGGTCTGTGCTTTCAACTAGTGATGTAAATGTTAATTTTGTTCCGTTGAATCATATTTTCCTCAAAACTGCTTTCATCTATAATTTTAATAAATTTTGCGTTTTGGCGCAGCTTGTCCTAAACTGGACCTTGTGCCAATAAACTATATCTAATAATGTTTTTTTTTAATTCTGAAGAATGAAAGATTAAATATATTTCTAATATCTGTTAATTATCCGATCAAAAATTGTAAATAACTGAAAAAGAAGTGGTATGAAGACGAACTGATTTCATTATCGATCACTGCCAATGAATTCGAAATCAAAACATTCGTGGTAAAATCGAGACTTCCTGTTTCCTGTAGCACCTATATTTAGCAGTCTGTGCGAAAAATCAAACGTATTGATTTCTCTCATAAATGCAGAAAGTTTTGTAGTTAATGATTTTTTTAAATCGTAAAATATAAATATATCGCTGCGTTTTTGTAACCTTATTTATTGAATTTCTTATAGTTATACCTTTATTTTGTGGTTTGAATCGTTTTGACCTCAATTGAGAGTTGTTATCAGCACTCGTATTCAAATTGTTAAAATGCGAATGTAATCTCCTTGTTCATTCTTTTTTTTCTCGTCATTCAATTAAGATAACTTTGTCTTATTCGTGAACAATGTGTCTTCACTTACGGTGCATGATAATTCCACGAGTCGCCATAGCGCAGGCAACAGAAGTAAAATTTTAAACCAAATATATTGATTCTGATAAGCCGGTATAACAGCTTCCAGTCGTTAACTGACTATTGACTAAAAGATAACCAGACGGTTGTAATATTAGCGAATAGCGATTTGGCCGAATACCAAACTTTTATAAATATTTCACTCTTGATCGTAAATGAAATATTTTTAAAATTTTAAAGGGAAAAAAATTAAGATTAAATAAAATTGTTTTTTTATTATTTGTATATTTAAAAAAATGTTAATACCTTTATGTATATTTGTAATATTTAAATACCTTAATTCTACTAATAAGAAATGAGAAACCCTCATCATTTTGGGAATGCTTCGAAGAAATACGAGTCATCATTACAGAACGTGACAATGACAAACACGGAAGACAAATGTGTGAATGGATAAATTAAAATTACTAGAAGTAAATTCTTATTTTGATAAAGAGATTCTATTAGGTAGGATGGAGTGTCCATATTTAATTGGTGGGAAAAAATGAAATTTCCCACGTTCGTAAATTTGATAAGTTAATATCTTTCAGCACCTGCAAGCATTATACAGTGACCCTTTATTTTCTGAAGTTAGTAATGTGTATGAAACCATCTGAAATAGACTTCGACAAATGATATGCACCATTATTTAAATGCACATGTATACTATGCAATTTAAAATTGGTTAAATGTTAGATTTTTTTATAATAAATATACCGGATTATAATTCTGCAATATCCTTTATAAAATATATTTTCAACAACATTCTATTCTGAATTTATTCTGCTGGATATCTGTTTAGCATTCGTCCAGACCGAATATTCGGGAAAGGGCTCAATAGGCCTCATAATGAATATTCGTTACATCCCTAGTTGGTATTATTTGTGTATGAAACCAAACGGAACATACTTCCTTCAGAAAATTCTAAAAAATTATTGTTCTTGCATCGTAATTTCAGGCTTTTGCAATGATAAATTATATGTAGCTTTATTAAATACACTTAGGCAATTTAAATTTGGGTAAATGTTAGGAGTTTTGATAATAAATGTAGTGAAATGTAATTCTGCAATATTCTTTGTTAAATGTGTATTTAAAAGCACATTAAAAAAATATTATCCTGTATATATTCTCCCGAATATCTGTTTAGTATTCGGCAAAAGGGCCGAGTACTAAATAGTTGGCCGAATACCGAATAGTTGCCAAATATTCGTTACATCCCTATGTAATACTTGCTGCAATTGAATACGAATTTAGGTGGTTGTAATCAAACATAACTAAATCATCATAAAATGAGAATCTTTTATAAATGAATAGCATAAATTACGCGCTAAAGATAGAAATCCCGAATCTGATCTTGAAACGGATAACAACCATAATTTTCCTGGGGGATTACCAAAAATGGCAGTTTTTGATTGTGAAAGTGCTTGCTCCGGAGATTGAATAATGATCAATATATTCCTGTCAAGCCTTTACTCACAAGATATTGATTAAATACGTTTTAATGCAAGGTTTGAGATAAATTTTATAAAATAGGACGAAATCTTTGCATCTTCTAAAATCTATTGAGTTACGACCTATATTAAAACGTCTGTTACCTTTGAAAATAATTTGTTATAATAAATAAAAATCTGTTTACTAAAATATTGCAGTATCAGATATTTTGGTTGAGACAGGACATCTATATTTAAAGTGTTAGGAATGCTATCTGCTTCTTCAAAACAAGAGGAAAAGTGAACGCCAATGAATGTCAAAAGATTTAATATTTTTAGAGTAATTCTAGCTTTCAGGTTAATGAGATTTGGCAGCTAATTGTTTATCGGAGATATTCCTGAAGGTTCCTTCGGAAAGTGTATAAGAATAGTCTTAGTTTGTATAGCATAAAATTATTAAATGAATTGATGTTATAATTTCAAAGTGTGTCATGAATTTTTTATTTATTAAAAAATCGTAAGGAATAATTAAAAAGTTTTAAAATTTTTCGAAATGAAACACTGGATTTAAATTCTTCACTCTGCAGTCTCCCTTTTGTTCAACTTAATTTCTTACATGTTTGTCAAGAAGGAAGTTTGTAATCACTCGCTTCCTTATGTTCTGAAATTTGCGCAGTTTGTGTTCCCGATGACATTGCAATATTTTAATATGTTCAAAATCAGTTAATCGATTAATTGCAATTAAATTTTGATTCCATACGAAAGACGCAATCTGGTAGTAACTTTCAAAAAATTGGTTACAAGATTCCGTTATATTTGTAATAATGAATTATGAAATATATTAAAGACTAAAAAGTAATTAATAATAAAAATGGAAGAGTTTGCGCCAACATAATTTCCTAAAATGTAGAAGATTTTAACAAAAGTACTGTAAAGAAATTAAGCCGTAAAAAATGTCATACGAAAGAAAATTCATAAACACTAATTAAAACCAGTTCAATCAATTATAAGCCAACCGAAAAGTTAATTAAATTTTGGTTTCATATAAGATGCATCTAGTAGTGAATTTGAGAAAAAAAATTGATTATTAAAACTATAAAGTTTAAAAAGTGGAAAATAATAAATATAAAAGAACTTTTTGAAATCGCGCATTTATCATTGCACTAAAAACAAGGAAATAATTTTGCTGTCAAAAATCTGGAGTTCAGCACCAAATCGTAAAATTACGACGGCGCCGAAAACAATATTATAAGGATAGTAAGCCGCGATGAATATCATAAAAAAATTTCTAAACACTCATTAAAAATATGATATAAATGTGATAAAAACTCCTATTTCTTCGAGTATTTCTGTCAGCACCCACCCTTTTACAATTTTATTTTGACTTTCAGATTTTTGATAAAATATTTTCTACTTTTTAGTCCACTATTAGAGAGGGTTTTTAACAACTATTTTTAATGTGCTGAATAGTGCTAAGAATGACGAAAATCACATTTAAATTCATTCAATGATTATCAGAATTGCCCATTTTGAATCTATAGATCAGGGGTCCCAACCTTTTTTCCCTCGCGTACCCCTTGATTAGTCTTTTCATTTCCGCGTACCCCCTCCAACCACCCGTCGATACAAAGAAGTTTTTATCAATCATGCCGAGGGCCCAGGAGAGTCAAATGACTGGAATTCATAGCATTTGCAGGACTTATTTTTGATTTTGCATTTTTATAATATTGGTTCAACGTCAAAACAAATGAAATCGGTATTGTAATAATTTAGCATTAACCTATAAGGAGAGCTAAAAATGACACTTCCTTTTGCTTTATTTTTTTCTTATTTTGAAGGTAGGTTTAGGATTTGCACTTTTGCTTTTTACATACACGAATTTGAGAAAACGAAATTCGGTAACATCCCTTGTGTTTTTCTCGTGTCCGCCATTGCCGACTTTGAGTTCGCCTACCACAGGTTGGGACCCTCTGTGGGATCAGTGGTTCCCAAAGTGTATGCCGTGGCGCCCTGGGAGATATCAACTTCCTCGCAGAGGTGCCACGAGAAATATAATTTTATTACATTTTTAATTCAGTTCAATAGATTTCCAGAACACTTATCGCAGCTTATTTCCTGGATTGATAAATTTACTTTCAAAATGACAATGTAGATAATTTTGCAATGGATTCATGATCCATTCAATGCCATTACTGCATCTGCACTTGCTGCTGCCGAAGAAGATGGTCTGATTGAGTTGTCTTGTGAAAATTCTTTAAAACAAAATTTGTCAGCGTGGAATTAAAGCTGTTTTTTTAGTTGGCAGTAAAAGATCCACTCCTAATTGCTAAGGCTCAGCGAATTTTAATCCCATTTGTTACTTCTTATTGTGCTGTTCTATTTGTGTGAAACCCGGCATTTGCTGTCATAAAGGGTAAATGAGCCCGGTTTCTTTTCAGGATTTGGGAAAATGTGTAGTGATCAACTGGTTCATTCATCCCACTGATTATTATATTGATTTATTTATTGTGTTCAATAAATTTTTATATGACCTAAAATGTGTTTTATTTATTTGTTCCTAAGCTATACAAAAACTATTGACTGTTCTGAGAAAAGTACTTGTTGGAGTTTTGCGTAGGGCGCCTTGGAAAAAAACCTGCATTGGCCAAGGGTACCGAGAATCGAAAAGTTTGGGAACAACTGACATAGATATAAAAATGTGTTTTCTAGAAGATAACGTGATTAATCGCGTTTTGAGTTTTTAGTTGACCTTCTGGAAGCTTGTACCACCATTTGAAGAATACTTCTCAAATCTGTGCCACATATTATGTAGTATGACAAAATATTATCTTTGAAGAGCATTATTAAAGTATTAATATTACAGGTATTAAGGGTATTATTTATTTTGTACTTGATTTTTTTTTTGAAAAAAATTACCATCTTTTACGTTGAAATTTCTTCTATTTAAGTACTGTAAGTACGCGCACGACGTTGTCCGTGGCATAATTCGAATGTTGTGCGATCGAAACATCGCCTTTTATAAGTAAAGACAGTACGCGCACGGTGTTGCGCGTAGCATAATGACTTCAACAAAATAAAAAAAGTCCAGAATGGCATAAAATTAAGTTTTAAAAACGAAATCAAAACAAATTTTTATGTATATATATATACAGTAGAGTCTCTCTACAGCGAATTTCTCCCTATAACGAAATTTTTAATCGTTATGTTAAATAACATTCAAAATATTCTCCATATAACGAAGTAGCTGTCTCCCTATAACGAATTTTTTCAGACCTTTATCTTTTCGATTTTTGTCATTTTTGAAGAAAGTTGCTAATTTCTGTGCACACAAATCGTTCACACTTGCCTGTTTCTGGAACCACTCGTATTGTGAGAGCAACATTTCTACGGGTCAAGATTCCAAGAATCGGGGTGGAGTTGGGGTGGAAATAGCAAATGGATGTGACAATAGGCATTTTATATTTATCCGTACTAGTACATATTATTCTCTAAATTAGTGAATCGTCTTTACATTTGAGCATTTTGTTTATACAATAAAAATTAGTATAATTTTAACAAATTTATAATAAATATTACTTCATTTTTAATTGAAAGTTATAATTAAATATTTTTGAACTTATAGCACATACTAAAAGGTTTGTAACATTTACTTAAATAACTGCAAAAAATCTCTAATCTCCGTATAACGAAATTTTCTCTATAGCGAATTTTTCAACTGGAACTAAGCGATTTCGTTATAGGAAGATTTCGCTGTATATTGTATAATTTACAAAATTAATTTTTTTGAAAAAAAAATAATTTTAGGATTTATAAGAATGATTCCTATGAACCACGTAAAATGTTAAAGAATGAAAGCCGAATGAGATTTTGAATGATCTCAAATGGACCAATACACCTCAAAAGATAAAGACAAACATAAATTCTTTGATAGTCCTCTATAGATTGGATCGACAGTGTACGCCCGACCAAGAGCATCTCTGGATCTTATTTCTGTTTTTTCTAGCACAACCGGCCCTAGTTTTCGACGTTGCCTTGTCTTGTTCCAAGAGTAGTACTTCATTGTGCAGTAGGGTGCCTGCAAACTCATCTTGGGCCCGAAGAAAGATGTGAGTGTTGTTTCCTGAGGTGCTTGGGCACGTTGAGCAGCATTCTCTGTCTATTCCAGGCAACGAAGGAAAAATAGAAAAAAATGGTGTAGTTTTGAAATTTGGCACAGTTGTAGATTAGTGCCCTAAACAACATACTAAATGTCCCCGACCGTGGGGGTTTAAAGGGGGGCTTTTTCAGTTTTTCTTAAATATCTCGAAAACTATGAGTTCTAGAGAAAAATTCTCAATTACAAAAATAAACTACATTAAATTCCCTACAAAAAAAGTCCTACATCTTTATTTTAGCATCAATAGTTTAGAATATATGGAGAGTTGAAAAAGTGAGTATTTCTGAAATTCCTTATTGTAATGGTAAATCAATAAAAAATGCCGAAATAACAATCTTCAGAAGCACCTCATGCCTATATAATAATTTTATAAAGGTAGTATTGTATGTGTTGAGAATAGTTTTGGTGTCGGGGGGGGGGGGGGTACAAATATTTGAACAGTCGGATCCTTCCTCCCCTCAATCCGGTTCTCTCCACAAGATCAAATTCTAGTCGAGCTCAACGAAGGAAAAATAGAAAAATAAATGGTATAATTTTGAAATTTGGACAGTTGTAGGGAAAGTGCCCTAAACAACATACTAAAAGTTCGACCAAATGTAGTGTTTTCAGTTTTTCGTAAATCTCAAACTATGGTTCTAGAGAAAAAATACTCAATTACAAAAAAACATTAAATTCCTACAAAACTATAATTTTTTCTTAGGATTCATGACTTAGAATAAGAGAGAATTACAATAGGTTGAAAAATAACTCATTATAAGAGCGCCAATGGAAATTAAACTATCTATTATAGCATTATATCTATAATATAATATATATATAATTGACATACCTACAAAAATATGCATAAACACTTTTGACACTTGTTCGATTAAATTTCTGATTCTTCTTACTCGATCAAGTGCGAGACTCCTCCTCTGTGAGGCTTAGTAGAGAGCACCATGACAGTGCCACAAACAGAAGAGACTTAATGCCAGCTTCGGCATCCACATTTCTTCACCCGCCCATGCTTACAGCGACAAAATATGGAGTTAAGAATTGCAGTCAGATACTCGGGTCATTTTATGTCACTGGGAACCATCGTCTCCCTGGGCCCACTCACCGACCACAGAGTGTAAGCTGCTATTAAGTCACCGTTCATGCAAGCATGCCTCAAGCGACCACTGTTGCGTTCCGCCTTCCTACTTTGTGGGAGTGAAAGGAAGAGAGATCAGATTTCACTCATGATGATTTCAGAAATGCTGCATACCTATGGTTATTTAAATTATGTTCATTGCAGGGATCGTATATATGAGAAACTCTTCTCACCAGCTTGTGAGATAGCATCTGATGTTGATGAGGATTATAAAATATCAGCAATGTTTTTCATTTGCAATTGATTTTGAAAAATTAACTGCTCCTTTGCTTCTTACAATTGTTGATGCTGTGTCAACCTGAATACATGAGAGGAGAGATTTTGGGCAAAAGAAGTTCTTTGCAGCTTTTGTTGAAAAATATTTGATGTTCGATTTTCCTCTAGGCTTCATAAAATGTCACTTTCTGCTGGTGCCAAGCAACAATATCATGATTAGGTCATGCACGTCTCCCTATTATAGCAACAGTGGGATAGAAGTTCTCTAACCCACATCTCACAAATAAGTATCAGCATCCCCTTTGGCGACCTTTTCCAATTCCTTTAGAAGCCATTTTCTGTCTTAGTAGCTTGAATAAGTCTAGTCTCGTTCTTCCATCTATGCAAAATGTTCCTGCTTGAACTGTGATCAGTCACTGTCTCCTCAAAATGAATACTACCCGGACATTGTGGTGCCTCTTCTCCTCTGTTCTGCTTAGCTTTGTATTGTTGGCATCTGTAACCGTCAAAGATTACTGTGCATTTTTCCATAATGTTTAATCAGATAAGATACGACGTACTGACTACAAGTGGAAGAAAACTTGCAGCCAACATTCCATTTCACGGGTAATCAGGAAGCCACCATTTACAATGTTGATACTGCTTTCTTTGCAGGGAACCAAACGACTGAGCAGAAATGATCTTGTGGAGTGTGAACAGTGTGAGGAGAGAAAGTGATAGACTGTTCATCAAATATATTTGTCTCCCCTGCCTGCACACCACCACTACTCTCGCCAACATACAATACCATTATAAAATTATTATATAGGCATGAGGTGCTTCTGAAGGAGCATTGCATTTATTGAGTTTTACCATACAATAGGAATTTAAATACTCACTTTTTCAACTCCTCTATTCTAAACTATTGATGCTAAAAAAGATGTAGGACTTTTTTTGTAGGGAATTTAATGTAGTTGTATTTTGTAATGAGAAGTTCTCTCTAGAACCCATAGTTTCTGAGATATTTAAGAAAACTGAAAACGCCCCCCCTTTAAACCCCCACATCGGGGATCTTTAGTATGTTGTTTAGACATTATCCCACAACACAAAAGCCAAATTCCCACTCTTTTTTTCTGTTCGTCGATTTTCGGCCTCTGTTGGACTAATGTGAAGAGGCTCTCTGACCATTTTTTCCGCAGGTGGACGCTTAGATGAATCGACGCGGCGGGGCGTTGCTCGGAAAACGGGTTGAGTATTCTTCATACTGCTTGCTGCTGCTGATGTATCTCCCATTTGATACTGGTGGATTTCTATTAGGTGATTTCCACACACGTGTTGGATGCTTTGTTGACATACTTACAGAAGTACTTACAAAGTTCTTCAGAATTGCTATACTTACGTTGATATGCGCAATGAAAATTTTTGTTAAAAGGCACAGTACGTACAATCCAAGCATTTCCAGAGGCACTTCTAATCTCGAAACTGATGTTCACCGCAGTAAATCTCCCATCACGTGAAGACCTACGACGATATAGTCGATCCTTCCCAATTGCGTTTCTTTCCTAAAATAGGTGGGTATCGCTTTTGGACAAATTCCATCCTCCATACATGAACGTAATTTATGCTTCCGCATGGCCGTGCACCATCTGCTTTGTTAACATGCAAAAAAAATATCTGTGTCTTGTGGATTAGAGATTCCTGCACCAATAAAAGGGCATTAGGAAGTCCTAGCTTCTGCCACTTTTCGTGAGGGTTTTTTGCTTTTGATGAAAAGCCTCTCGCCAAAAAAAAATCATGACGATCCTAAGTGGTTTTTTGCCCAACAAATAGTTCTTGGATCTCCGTCCAGGTGACCATTTTTTAATTCGGTAAATTACGTTAGATGTTCAAAATAAACGTCATTAAAACGATGATTTGATCTATCTAATGGTGCATCGACTGTTTTTCTATGATCATTATTTCTCGTGGATCGGCGATAAACGTGCGAAAAATCACCCCAAACAATACAAAACAGTAAATAAAATTCTACATTGAATTATAAAATTTGGGTTTCGAGGTGCATTGAATCACCATTACGACACCTGTGTGCCAAATTTCAAGCTTGTAAGTGCAATAGTTTTCGTCTAAACATCGCACACACACAAACTATTGCCTTTTATAAGTATAGATTGGCTTGTAACACTATTTTATCAGCGTAACCTGCATGTATTTTTTCTTTCTCAACAGTAGTACACTCAGAAGTACACAACTGCTGACTGCAAGGCTGTCTATCTGTCCATTCGCGTGCATGTGAATACGATAACACAGACACACTACAAGCTACTTGAATGGAATTTAGCTTATGGTTTTGACACCATATCAGTCGTAGATCTATATAAAATTTCGCACCCTATCGGTCAAGAACAGGAGTTCCAAAATGGTACTCCATTCATTTATACTTTTGAAAGGAAGTGTTCGTTTAATTATCAGACGAATCTATCACACTTATGCCATGGAATTTGGCACACAGGTAGTCTTAATGGTGTCTCAATGCTCCTCGAAACTCAAATTTTATAATTCAGTGTAGAAAAGTTTTTTATTTAATATTTTGAGTGATTTTTAGAATGTATTTGCACGTAGTATCGTTTCAGATGATCGTAAGAAAAAAGATACATCATCGGATGGAACAAACAATTGTTGTTGTAATTTGGTTTTGACGTTGAACATAGTTAACTGAATTTTGGAAAATTTTTAAATTATAGTCAGTTTTCGGAAACACTTTATGAATTAAAACTAAAATTCCCGCATCGGACATTCTAATTTCATTATCTTTTTCAAATTTTTTGAAGTAATAAGTGGCACATTCTTTCTAATTTAGAAAAAGAACGTGCGAAATACCTTTTTAAATTGATTTTTAATTAATTGTTTTCTGATGAGTTCAAAAATTTTCTTCGTATATCCGCGGTAGATAATTAAAGGAAATTCTCCTTCTTCGCTGGGTTATTATTGGATTAGCGTCTCGCATGTCTTTCCAATCTTGACTTGGCAAAGAGCCAACTGAGAATTATAAACCGTTTCAAGAATCATGAAAAATTTTTTTTAAACAATTTAAATTCTAATAGCATCGTTTTGCAGCGGATTTTCTAATTTAAGTCCTTTTCTAAAACATGCTTTCATTTTCAGTTATTTGTTTCAACTTTTATCGTCTGCAGTTCCACATGCGATATTGTTGCCAATAAAAATAAACGTCCAAAAGCAATTGGTTATTTATTATTTTGTTTTCATCAGTTTGTTTTAATTTGTTATAGTGGCTTTGATTTCTCTGACTTTCATAATGTCGCAGGGAACGTCGTGCGCATACTTTTAGTTTATTATTAGCTGAAACCGGCAATACTTTGCTATTGATAGATTTGAGAATAAATATAAATTAAATGAATTAATGACGTATCGATTTACTTGATAACTAGAATTTCTAATGAAATATATTTTCAAACATTTGTGATCAGCATACATAAATGGTAACAAAGAGTGCTGTATTATATATTTGTCCTTGAATGCTGGCATATAATTCTCAGTTCTTATATTAGTTATTGCACCAAACGAAGTCATTTGAAAGCATGTGTTATCATTTCGTATGTTATTCAAAAAATACTTCGATTGTGTTGTAGTACCAGCGACCAATGAGAACAATGGCTCAAGTGGTGCCTTCAATGGTGTTAATTTAAATTTACCACTCAAACATCACATCCCAGGTGCTTCATTCTTGAATTTTATTGCCTCGCAATTTGTGCAAACTTGATTCATACTTTCAACAACCACAACTGGATGCAAGCTATATTCAATTTCAATTGTACTGAAATGCAATGCTATCAAGTGTTACCAATTGATTTAATCGAGTCATTTGCATACTTATTGCCAAGTTTCTCATTTCGATCACTATATGACCAAGATTGTCTTCATTATCTAATTCTTACTCGACCTGCTTCATTTCGTGCTTCGTGTTGTTGTGATGATTCAGTGACTGGGACATATCTAATCTATTTCCTTCATTTCGTTGTGCCGTTTCTTCTTCTGTTTCATTTTGTCATTCTTCTTGTTGTCTCTAGGCTGCATTTGTACGACGACCAATATTTTGTCGTTTTGGCGGCATTTTTATCGACAGCAAATGCACAAATAGGCCTAAAATCTCACCTCCGTTCAGGGTTGCCAGGTCAAAATAGCGAAATAAAGCCAAACCGTCTTTGAAAATTTGATTAAAGCACTCATTTCCAGATGATTTGTTGTAAGAAAATGACTATCCTTGATGAAAAGGAATCCCATTGGAATGACATACGTATCATACTTTTTTATTAAACTAAAATTTAAATGAAATTTAAAAAAACATCTACATATACAGCTTTTTGCAAAGAAAAGAAAGAAAAAAGAAATTATGTTTTTGCCGGTGGCAGAATGAAATGATCGAGTGAAATATATCGATTCCTGTTAACAACAATGTTCTATATTATTTTACAATGTGATTACAGTAAATTAAAAGTTCTTGCATACTCATAGCAAATGACTAACAGTAAAAAATTTCCTTAATATAAAAAACTGATTTTAGATTCATAATAGATGGCTGAGTTTCCAAAACGTGATAAAAAATATCAAAAATGCACTGCTCTTAGTTTCGATGTTATTTGAATAGAGAGAGAGAGAGAGTTGACACTCAAATCCAATATGCTGCGTCGTTCTAAATATTGTTTCTTAAAGCTTTTTTTTCTATCCCTTAGATCTGACATTAAAACGTTTGTTAAATTGCAGGAGATAAGTATTTCAAACAATACCGAAATTACAAACATAAATGCTTTTTACTTTCTCGTATACGAAGTATTGTAATCGTCAAAAAATTCGAACTCGAGATTTTGACGAATCTCCACGTTTTAGACCTCCCTGAGTCCGAAAAACACAATTTTGGAATTATGTCTGTCTGTGTGTGTGTCTGTCTGTGAACATGATAACTCGAAAACTATTAGAGCTACGGGGATGAAATTTAGTATGTGGTCTTTAAACATAATTTGTAGGTTTCTATCAAATTTTGGACAAAATCCGTCAACTGGAAGTCTGTCTCTTTGTATGTCCGCGGTCATGTGAACACTATAACTCAAAAACTTGAATAGCTAAATGGATAAAATTTGGTACACAGTTTTATCGTTATGTATGTAGATCCGTATAAAAGTTTGGGCCAAATCCGTCAAAAAGAGGCGTTCAAATTGCATATTCAATTTCCTTTAATCCGATTCTCATGCGCATGCGTATTGGTAGCAATCTGTTATTGTTGTAAATTTTATTTACAACAATAAATAATGTTTTCAAGCATCAATTGTTAATAATTTTTTTATTGTTGTAAATCAAACCGATCTCATTATTTCAGCAAATCTTTTATTCACACGCTTTTGCAATTGTTACGGCTGTGGTAGTATAAATTATTTTCTTGGGAATTCAATTCCAAAGCAGAATTTTCGCTTTAGTATTCATTGCATTTCCTATTTTATCGCGCCTGCTTCAAGGTAATATTTTTTTGAAACGTGGCAACAGATATTTGATTTCAGGTTTGTTTGTTTTTTTGTTTTACTTTCTCGTATACGAAGTATACAAAGAGAAAGTATTGTAATCGTCAAAAAAATTCGAACTCGAGATTTTGACGAATCTCCTTAGAACTTAGAAAGTATACGAGAAAGTTTAGGGGAGACCACTCCCGCTGGTTTTAAAAAGATCTGTAATGTGATGTCCTCTTTCCATTCCTCTATCTCTCTCCTTTTTTAAAAGAAAAGAAAAAATATTTTACGTGGAAGTTTTCGTATAAGAATCCGATCATGAAAAGAAACAAATAAAAATAGAGAAAGTGGTTCTTATATGCTGTGCAGAGACAAACATATTTACCGCTAGAAGCATTCTGACTAATACATTCTGAAGAAAGGTGACAGAAACCTTTCTTATTCTGAAACCACTTCGATTGATAGCTCATTGTGGTCCATTTGAAGAATGTCATATCAATAGTTTATAGAAAAAAATCGTAAAATTATTTATTAAAAACTTTCTAAAAGTCATAAGCAAAAAAAGGCCAATATGGCAACCCTGCCTCTGAGGTGGACGCTACGCCGAAAAACAACCCTGTTTGCAAAAAGAAACCCTGCGTTAGGAGTTGCGCCAATCGTTTTCTCAATCATCACCAACGGTAGCCAAACTTTATTAGCCCCCTAACTTTCTTTCTAATGGTCAGATAGAGGATTTCAATGGCTTTAAAAATTCGCCGGACAACGCGGATCATTTTGCAAATGCGCGTAAAACGGTCCAGTAGTTTTTTAGCCCATAGCGAACACACACACAAACATTGTCTTTCATATATAGAGATAAGAAGTGAAGCGCAAAACGCGCCATATTGTAAAAGTATATGATAAACTCGTTCGGAGTACACTCCCGCTGATTAACAGTAAAAATCGGTTCCGATTCTGACCCACGAAGCAGGAAAATCTATATTTTAATCTCGTGTTTTCAAAAACACGGGTAAATAAGATCAATACCTTAGGCAAATGAATAATGCACTATTTGCTTACGTTGTTATTCCCAAAGCCAGCGAAACAATTGACTAAGCAAATAAAAGATGAACGTATTCACTAATGAAAACAATTCTTAAATAAATGTATAATTAACTGCTCACCCGGCCATTACTCGTAAATTTACAAAATAATAAGATCGCCATATTTAATTATCTTTTCTTCGTGACTTAATTTATGCCATTTCTGTTCAGTTGACTCTTCGTAAAGCCGATATAAGAGAAAATATGGGATAAACTTATTTTGAGTTGTTAATTACATAGATGTTACTGGATTAACGAAATAACGTTGAACAGTTTTCTGACATTTAAATGCAGGAAGTTTCTTCTTGGTAAGAGCATTTCGAAACACAATCAGTGAAAACTAATTTTATAAGTAAATTAAGCGGAAGATTACGACTAATTTCCCGATCTATCAAACAAAGGAAGCTTCGATTAAGACTTTTTTTTATCTGTCTTGATTCGTTGTATTCTTCATGAACTTTGAGAATATATGATCATTAGCAGATATACCCGGCGTTGCTCCGGATAAAAAAATATTTTCAAGTTTAAGTACTTTTAACACTTTAAACTTAAAATGTTTTTCTCTCGCTCTCTCCCATTTCGTCTGACCACTCGGTCAGCAATTTAACCCCTTTCTTGCCTCCGTACTTTCAACCATCTGGCAAGAATCGAGCAATCCTTGAGAATTTCTTTCTCCCTCCCCAACATTGCTACGGCGACAATAGAGCTTCCTTTATATCGTGGTTTGCATTGCCATGGTCCGAAGTACTATCCTCTTCTTTTTGGTGTTCGACCGGAAAATTTTTCTTCTTAGGTCCTTTCGCTTCGGTAGGAATGGGACTCTGTAACCTTGAATGACTTTACACACTCATTCTGATGATTTAAAAATTTGTAAAAATTATACGAAACATCGCATAGAGAGAGTAATTAAACGAGCATCATTGAATTACTGCGCGTGCATATTAAAAGGTGTCCATGATTCGAAATAAAGAAGGAAGTAAAAGAAAGGAAGTTAATCATAACTTTAACAGCGGCAAAAAGCACGTGAGTGAAGATTTGATGAAACAATAAAACTGGGTTCTAGAAAACATTGTTACAAATTGTGTTTAAAAGGAATTTTGAAAAATGTATTAAAATTTTTAAAAAACTTCTATGGCAATTAAGTTGGTATCATTAAAAAGATAATTGTTTACTCTTTAAAATGGTATACAAATAATTTTTTTTACAATTAATATTTCTGAAGTTATCGGCAAAAAACTAAGCGAAAACTCCGAATTTTGGTTTAATTGGCGAAAAACGGCAAGGTTTGGCTTAATTTTTGTTATTTAATTAAATATCCTGAGCATGAATTAAGTTTGAAAATAACGCAGTCGACCTAGAATGACATTACAGATTCCACGCCGTTACTGTTCACCGTTTCAGAGGAGGTATTATAGACATGCGTTTTCCGATTTATATAATCGATTCCTCATTAACACCAGTCGTTTTTATGTTTCGTGGCTCTACTTCTAAACTACCGAAATCAAAGTTAAATGTGCATTTTCTTTTCTAATAAAAATACTATAGTCCAGTAAAATGGTACATTTTGGTAAGCAAAAGGTTGGGTAGTTTTGATTTTTGGATATGTTGTTAGTGTTGGGCGCGTGTCGTAAAATCCAAGTTTTCGACCTCGTCGCGCCAAGGCGCGCCACTTGAACAAAACATCAAAATTTTGGATCTTTTCTAAATTTTTTCACAATATCTCCAGAACGGTTGGTTTTACAGAAAATATTATCCTTCACAAATTTAAAGTAGAGTAAATTTGTCACAGTTTGAGCCCAAAATCAGCTCTGTAACTTAAATAGTGACCGAGACGCAGGCTTCCAAAAAATCACGATTTTCTCAAATGAAAGTTGTTATTTTTTGCCAATTTTTGTTGAATATGTCCTAAACTAATATAAAGTGTTTAGAGCAAACGTCATATGGACCAATTTTAAAGGCGAGTAAATTTGCTATAAATAAAGCACTATAGGATGTTTCTACGACTTACATTTCAAGATATGCAGTTGTTCAACGAAAGAACAGTTTAGAAATTTTTGACATCATAAAACAATTAAATAGTCTCAAAATATATGTACTAAGTTTATATAACAAAAGTTAAAACTTGGACAGTAGTTGTTTGGCATAAACCATATAATATATGTTATTTAAAGTTTGTTTGACGAGCCAGGACGGAAATCTTCAAGCTCTGTCTACTG